>VWZL01006142.1:20507-58274 GCA_013396915.1 Stercorarius parasiticus | reverse complement strand
TCGGCGGTGCCGGTGGCTGCTGCCGCGGAGGAGGGAGATACCCGGCTTTTACAGACGATATCGCGACCGGCGACAGCTTAGCGACAGTTGTCGTGGCTCAGGGGTGAGCTAGGAAGAGGCCCAAACCCCCGGGGTTTAGCTCCCAGGCGGTGGAAAACTCCGTTTTCCACAAATCAACCTTATTTTCCTTAACATTAATTACCAAAAAAATTTACCAAAAATCGGTAAAAGCAACCCCGTTTTGCAGTATTTCTGCTCAAACTAATTTTTTTTTTCCTCATTGTAACTTGTTCTAAAAGAAATTTAATGCGTTTTTTGTCCCCCCCGCCCCGAACCATGTGTGGTTATTAAGTGTGACGCTTGCCATGGGGCTCTGTGTACAATAAAAGGCTCGGTCAGTGTACACCTATAAATCTGGTATGTTCTAAGAAAATAATTTCCGTCAACTTTTCTCCACGAAAGCGACTCATTTTTAAAGCTGTTAAGTAGAATTCCTCAACAAGTTTAGAAAGTTAGAGAAGGAGGCGGTTTACCCTCCTCGTTGTATCCAGGAATGTGAGATAGCATATTTATTTTTTCTTTTAAAGTTAATAAGAATGAAAAGCCGCGAGGAGCGTTAAAAGTGCATTTCAAACTCCTGCGCTCTCCGCAGCCTCCACACGGAGCAGAGGTTATTCACATGGCCGTTCGAGAAACTCCATTCATATATCCGACTACCTGGATTTGAATAGAAACCAGACAGCAATTCTTTGGTCCCAGCCACTATTCGCCCCACTGGACAATAGAGATTTGTTAGCACACAGGCACAAGCCCTGGGACACAAAGCTGGAGGCAGCAGAGATGGGGGCTTCAGTGCACAGGAAATTACGGCTTTTGATGCACTGTTGGCAGGTTCTGCCGGTTCAGAAAAGCAACAAGACTGTGCCATGTTTAAGAGCTCCTTACTGCCATTTTTAACCACCTAGAATGTCATAAAAGCTTTATTGTCACAGTACAGAAAATCATGAAGTCCATATGGGTTACTTTTCAGCTGCGGTCGCTGCCCCGTGTCTGGAAAGCAGAAGCATGATCTGGCTGGAGATTTTTAATCTGGGGGGTGGGGGGGCGATTTAAAAGAATTTTGAGGACAGAAAACCTCAAAGTGTTTATAAAAAGCGAGATTCATTACCAAGGCAGCTGATGTCTAGCATGAGATGTGTTGTTGTTGTAATGGACTTCATTTTAAGGGTGGCTGTGAGGGGACAAGGATGGCAATTTCATCCTAAAAGGGTCAGTAAATTTACTCCCTGCATCTCCTGTATCAGTCGTGTAGGAGGACGTTGTTCGGTTGTGTCAACTTGGCAAATACCAAAATAAATAAGAAAAACAAACCCAAACCGTTCAGTGTCTGGTACCTCCTATTTCCCCTGCTTTCCCCCCAGTCTAGAGTTAAAATGAGAACTCCTCAGAGACTGGGCTTTAATCCGCTGATTGGAGCCAATGAGCAGAAATTATCAAGATTAGAAAACCAACCAGCAGGTTTTATTAGATGCAAAGCCTGCCCCTCACTGTGCACGGCGCCGAGCCGAGGGGCGGGAGTCGGGTCAGCCTTCGCCCCAATGGCAGCAAGCTTTGGGCTGTTCCTCCTCATTTTCCATAGTTCTCCATAAATCTTACCTACCCTACCAACTTAGCACCGGATAAAATACCCGGGCTGACTGGATATTATGACTCTTAAAATGCACCCAGACATACGGCATTAGAGCCGCCAGCAGTGTCTGTGTGTGCCACTGAAGTGTGGCAGGAATGGCTCCGCTCTTCTTCACCCGGGAAAAACAATGAAACAGAGTTGGGATGTGCTGCAGTTGTAAAATGGGTGTTTTTATGATGAACTGCAAGAGATACAAAGTATCATAAAATACAGAAAACAAAGGTTGGGCTGCTTGCTGCTGGTGAGCATATTTTATGGATGTGATCCTGGTGACCTGAGAAAAGGGGCAGGATGTTAAAGTGAGGAGAGTGGGTTCCTCTCCCAGGGCACCCGGGGGACGGGCGGGGGGTCGTACACCTCCGTGAAGTGGCCATGGACCTGCTGCCACTGCTCCTTTGGGCAACACAGGGCAAAAAAAAAAAAAAGACTGTCTGACTAAAACACCACAATGTTTGAAAAAAGTGAAATCCTCTCTAAGGTGCTGCTTGGCAGATTAACAAAACACCCGTGTATGCGAGGGGCCAGCTCATACCGTTTTCAGCTGCTGTTTCAGAACACTGGAAATACAAATGTGAATGTAAATACTTTTCACAGGAGTCAGTTTTGTCTGAATAATTATATAATTTCCTTGAATTCTCTTCCTGAATGTAGTACAATGGCCTGGGTGTATGACTTCTCAGTAGACCTTAGGTGATAAGAATCAGGCTAGATTACAATCATGCTATTTTGATTTTATTTTCTTTTTCTTGCTGGTGGTACTTAGAAGCCCACAAGGGCCTACCTAAAACAAGCCTTTGAACAAAAATATTATGGATTACTTTTGATAAAGGTTAAGGATATAGGTGGTTCTACCTAGAAAGCACTTCTAGATTAAATACCATAGTATCCTTAAAATAGAGCAACCCTTTTTGTTACCTCCAGGACTGCTAATACTTGGTGTTGGTCTGGAGGCTGACTTTAAAACCTACACCTTGAAAGTGCTGTCTGAAAAAAAAAAAATATGCTGGAAGGTTAAATTCTGCCCTTGCAATTGCATCTTAAGAGTTTGAATACCTGTTAAGCATATCACTTTGAATGGAAACCAGACCATTAGGGGTTGGCAAAAAGAGCTTCTGCCTAATCAAAATATCCATAAAAGGAATGTCTGGGCATAACCCACCCCCATAAACATCTGCACACTCAGCTTGGACATGGGAATAATCCCATCCTGCACATAAGAAAAGGATGTTGATGGCTGTTCTCATGTGGTCTGTTTTTTTTTTTTAAAACTGCACATAGAAATAACAGATAATTCAAAAGTCAGTTTTCCCAACTCCAGTTAGGGCCACTCCAATAGAAAGTTTATAAAGACTCACAAAAAAGAAGAAACCTGTTAACCACTAACAGACTTGGAAGTTGCAGCTGATTGAAAAGACTGGCACATATATAATATGACTAAACATTAATATATAGTATTGCATTACAGGGTTGGTTGCCAATAAAAATGCATCAGGTATGCTGAAATCTAGCAATACACTTGGCAATTTAACAAAAAATGTGGAATCCTAAGAATTTCATTTTATCTCAATAATAGCCAGCAGATGCTGTAATAATTTCAAAACCACAGTATTGATTAGTATCGGTCAAATGTTAAGAACTCAAAAGACAACAATTGGGTGTTTTTATGCTAAGGATAAAATAAAAGCATGGTTTTTTTCATAAGAAGCAACACTGATGTGCAGACTGATGACATCACCTTTTTAGATAGACTTCAGTTATTCCTGCTTTCCCTGCTCTGTCTGAAACTAGAGTGAGCTGTTGGCAGCTGTCCTGAGCCATAATGTAGAGAAACAAACACAGCCACTGTGAATGACCGTTGCGTAAAACTGCAAATTTTGAGTGCACTGAAGTGCTACATCTCAATACCAAAAACCCTTCTGCATTAATGTTTCATTGTGCCACCTAAGCAGGCACGTGTGAATGTATATTGCAGTAAGCTTGAGACCAGGAATTCTGCTGGGTCGCAGCTCACTGTCCATCCTAACCGCCTCCCAGTCCTACACGCCATGGTTTTGCAATGCCGCGTTGCTCAGACCTGTGGTTAACCCGTGTCTGACACAGAAAGGCCAGACTGTCTGAGAGGAGATGCCAAGATGTGATTAAGAGCAGGAGAAGGCTTGGGGCGGGTGCGCTGAGGTGGATGGGCACGGAGTGGCATGCGGTGACTGACATGTGTCCCCACGGGATGCTGCCACCAGCTCCTCCGCAGCACAGCCCACCACTGCGTGCAGTGCACCACAGATGATGTCTCCGTGCTTTGGTGCTGGACACGGGCAGCCTCAGTAGGGACATGGTCATTCCTTGCCATGGGCGCTGAGCTGGCGAGGGCCAGCAAACCATAGGGTATCAATCCCAAACATTCCTGGGGTGCATTTACCGAGTCTTAATTTGGTAACCTCAATCAGTTCATGGTTTTCTTGAAAAGTATCTGTCATATGAGCATTCAAGGCTTTACCACTTAGTTTCTTTGGGGCTTACTAGCAGCCCATATGTTTACTTCAGCATTAAAGCAGACATCCACCTTTTCTCACGTGTAGACAGTCCGTAGTGCCTTCTGTAAATAACCCTACGTCTCAAGGCGGATGCCATGAACAAAAAGGATCAGTCTGCTTTATAAACTGCAGCGGTCAGGGTTTAGCCATACATACTGTAATTTCCAGTCTCCCATATTGTATTTACATTTAGAGCTGCGCCCTGGAGAGTCAGCACTTCCCATTTACATAATTATAGTGCCCTAAATCTGTGTGCCACCAGGGCTTGTGCTTCCAGCGAACTGGCTAGTCCGAGGGAAGGAGAGGACTCGCACCCAGCCAGGGAACACTGTACCTTCATCAGAGTCTGGGCGAGCCGACAGGGCAACTGCAGTACAAAATATGGTTATACCAGGGACAAGAAAAACTCTCCTCTGGTACTGGGTGTTATGAATGGCTATTGGTATTCAGATTTACTTCTTTAGGTGGAGTCTCAAATTCAGATTTTTAAGGCAATCAACACATTTGCAGACAAGGTTCACATGACAAACAGACTAGTTACAAAACAGAACGCATTCGAGTTTGCCATATATTTTTTTCTGCTAAAGATTTAAATATCATGTGGCTTTAGCTTTCTTTCTGTTCACTGAATATCAAGGTCAATTAGGAATGATGTCTGGCTAGTACTCTCAGAGCAGATTAGACAGTTGCATCAAAAACTAGGACCATGTATAGGTCATCTGTTACTGTGACCTAGATTTCTGAGAATCTGTTCAATTTGTTTTATTGAAAATGTGGTACTGTCTCAGTTCTGTTTCTCTTAGTAAACCTCTCTATAATAGCAGAAAATAGCTTTATTAGATACTTACAGACACTGCTTACTACTTCTGCTAAGACACAAAGAAAATCAAATCCATGCAGCAGACCTGTGCCTGTCATCCATTTAATTTTAAAATAACTTAAGGTTCTGAAAGGCTTATGCCTCATAATCTAAAGCGTTTGGTCCACATGCCAAATACTAAACAATCTGAAATACATAATAGCTTAGCTTCAGCTTTGTTTGCCCTATTTAATTAATTTTTTTCCTTCAGAAACCAGTGGATAGATGCAGTATTTCTGCCTACTTTGGAGATGAAGAACATACTGAAATATTTGAGTAGAGTGAGGCTATCTCATTTGCACGGTGTGAGAGCTTTGGGGTGCCCTTGGAGGAGAGCTGCTTTGGAGTGCTCAGCCTGAGAGCAGAACCAGCCCTTCCTCCTGAGCCCCGGTGTTTACTTGTTGACTATAAAGGTTCTGCTGGCTGAATTCTGACACTAGTGCAGCGTATCCACCTTTGCTTTCTGGGTTGTCCTTCTGAAACCACATAAAAGCAGATTTCCACTTGGAACGTTTTATGACACATTTCCTCGCCTCTCACAGCTTTTAGTTGTTCTGGTTAGAAAGCAATTACTGAAACACGGATCACGCAAACACACCGGTTCGTTGATGTAAGTATTTGGGAGAGGGAAGGAGAGAAAGTGTATTTTAAAATATTAGAAAATATTTTCTAATGAGTTTGGTGTAAAAGGAAAACTATAAAAACAATTAGAGTGGCTGCAGAATCTGCAATTCAAAGAACAGTACACCAGCCAAATTTTAGAATCATCATCATCATCAGTGTCTGTGGCTTATCGTGCGGAGAGCTGTGGTACAAAACACATCTAGCGCAGTTGTGCTCTCATCACGCCGCAGGAGAAAAGGTAGGTAAAGACATCAAACAGCCATAGAAATGGGCACCAAAAAAAAGGTGCCAATAGATTGAGATTCACAGATTAAAATCTCCAGTACGTTACTCCCTCATAAACTGTACTTAGTAAATCTGTTCCAGTTTTTTCAAAATTCTAAAGCCAGTTCTACCAAGTCATCTGAATTTTATGCTACTTTCATATTCAAACTTTTATGTGCATCTCACAGCACACTGGGACCAATTTATTTTATAGGCAAGATAAAAACCCAGCAATATTTGGGTGACGTTATCCAAAGACCATTCTTCTAAATGAACACAAGTACATTTTCTCCTTCTTGTTTCACATGATGGCTGCATTTAAATAGGCTAAATGTATAATTCAGAAAAGAATGGCCGAGTCCTGCACACCTGGGGGTCATATCCACATCCATCCAATATTTAAAAGCACACAAAAGCAGAGAAATTAAATATATAAGAGGGGGGGAGGAAGTCTTTCTTCCAACAGAATATTTGCCTGGTAACCAGATATAAGAGCGTGCCTTTTTTTTCCCCCCCAAATCATACTTAGTTGTTCTACAAGAATCTTTGAAGATACTTTTATTTTAAATTTTAACACCTGAGGAAGAGTTACAGAGATGCTGAGCAGCAGCCACAAGCAGTGCAAAGAAAAGTATCACAGAAACACGGCTGAAGGTCTCCAAAGTCAACGCTCTGTGTGCGCTGTGGTTTGGATCATTTGTAAACAAGGCTAAATGAATTTGGTGTGAAAACGTGAACAAACAGCAACAAAATGCAGTGGGAATTCGCCCATCGCGTGTGTTAGCCCGTGCGCAGGATGTAATAATGTTTTTCCCGGACAGCCATGAGCATTACACATGAAGCCTCCCGGTACGTGCTGCAAGTAAACGGGAGTAACCAGCCCCGGGAACCGGGATGCCAGCATCTGGCAAAAGCTGAGATTGGGCACTTTGTGTGTGTGCCGCAGCCGTTCAGGTCAGGAGGAAGCCATACCTCTCCCTGAAAGAGTAGTGCGTTTCCAGCTCAGCCAGACCTTGGCAAGGGATAAATGTCACAATGGCTGGGAGAAGGAGAACGGGGGAGATGACAGGATGGATCTTCACCTGCTCACTACAACGTCATTCTCTTTGCTTCAGTTACTGGGAGTAAAATCTGTATCGTACTAAGCGTATTGTGAAATGGAGTCTCACAAGATGGCAGCACAAGATTGACCCGGAGGAGCCATGCTGCTGAAACTGAACCAAAAAGTGAGATTTTAGAGGTGTCTCTTTTGAGAAGAACTTTAAATCTTGAAGTCTATCAGATGAGAACTGTTGGATTATAAAGCTGAAAAACAGAACCTGATTATCTTCAAAGGGACAGTTATCAGTGCATCAGGAGGAGACATTATTATTATGAAAAGCAAATCCTTCATTTGGTCCCTCTCCATCCACGCTGCTTCCCAAGCGGGTAACTTAAGCTTTATCCAGCTAGAATTGCTAATATGCCAAAGTGAGCCAAATATAAAAGTTCCAATTAACATATGAAAAAAAAAATCTGTGTTTTTATATTGTTCCATATGATTGGTGTGTGCACAGGGGCACGCTGCAGCAGGTAAAGAGGGGATCGTGTCACTGGTCTGGAGCTGCAGGAAGCCTCCTGTAAAATGTCCCACTCAGGAACGGACCTTCCCTTCTGTAGCAGGGATCATGTTTGAGTACAGTCTTTAAAGATCAAGCCATATAAACAAAACAAATACCTCCAATTTCTCTCCTGATTACTTTGCAAGACATTTTCCCATGTTTGTCAACTGCGCATGCAGTTCTGGGCATTTCTTCAGTGTCTCAAATTGACAAACTAAAGTGATTCCTCGTGAAACACACCTGCCAGGGCAGGCATCGCGTTCAGGATGAGCCCACGCAACGCAGGCTTTGTGCATGCACTGGCTCATCAAAAACAAAGGAGACCTCAGTTCCAAAAAACAGGATTCCCTTTAACATTGCCATCTCCAGCTACATTATGCAGTTGAGAAACAATAACACGGGACTCTGAGTTTGACTGTTGAGGCTAGCATGACAACAGAAGGCATTTTCTGCCCTTCCTGCCCTGAAAAAGCCTGGCCAAGTCCAGCTAATTCGAATCTCAGAGCAAAAAGGCAATTCTCTGCAACAGAAGAA
This sequence comes from Stercorarius parasiticus, assembly GCA_013396915.1. NCBI lineage: Eukaryota > Metazoa > Chordata > Aves > Charadriiformes > Stercorariidae > Stercorarius > Stercorarius parasiticus. Next base: position 50,171 of record VWZL01006142.1, on the reverse strand, counting down.
CTAACTTTTGCAAAGACGGCTGTCATACTGAGGGCTGTGCCAATAATTTCTAAAATGCTAAAAGGCAGAAAACAATCTCAGTAACAGAATCATCTGTGGTTAGGATCATCTCTCTCCTTTCCGAAACCTAGGCACAGGAACTATGCCTCAATTCACAGATTAATGGGAGATCTTTTTGATCTTCACGGAGAGACAGAGTTGCCAGCCAAGACGAGCAGTCAGCACAGGAGTATCTTCTGAAGAAGTACTTCTCCTAAATTCACCACCAGAATGAATATAAAGCGCCTAGATCCAGAGCAATGCAGTATTTCAGTGATGAAGAATTATTAGCATGTTTGATAGACCAAAGGAGACAGTGTTATTTATATCTACAGAAGCTGCTTACCCAGCATTAGATGTGTCAGGGCACAGCACAGGAATTCATCAGGAGGACACCTCCCATTCCTCTCTACCATGAGTCTAGTACAGACAGTAATCTTCATCGCAACAAACGTTACCTTAAAAGATAAGAGTTAGTGAGGGGGTTTTTTCCCCCAACAAGGACGCTTTCTGAAGTTACGTGCAATGAGGTGAAGACCCGCTATTTAATAAGACATCCTGGGCTGAGATAATTTTTGTTCCATGTACACTGCAGGTACAAATAGCTGATAACTGCAGCTTGCTCCAAAAGTCATCCCCGCTGAGTCTACTCTGAAAAACATCCCTTATGCCACCCTCGGGGTGCTGGAAAGCTGTTCCAGTCCTAAAGAAGCTCCTTATCTCCTCCCCAGTTTGCCAGGGTGAAACTGTACTTGGTCCAGTGGAGAATGTGGTGAAGAGGCAGCAGGTCTTGCAGCACACTGCATCCCATCCCTTCACCTTACTCAAAACCAACTTTGGGGACAGGATAGGGAGCTGGAGCCTAATCCAATCCCATCAGTCCTGCCAAGGAAGCAAGGAAGCTTCAGCCCATGGCAATGTCTTCTAGCCCCAGCCGCCTTCTCGCTAGCAGCAAATTTGACAAATACTTCCCTTAGCAGTTAACAGGAGATGGAGTGTTTCGTTCTGAGAGCTTTGTGTGTTTATTCCAGAAAGGTAAAACAAGTTTTGTTCAAGAAATACAACTATTTCACTCTTTCAGTGGCTTGGAAAGACAGTAAAGTGCTTAAAAAATTAGAGGGCATCTGATGACTTAACTTGGGATGTCAGATTGCAAGAACATCCAGACTAGCTCATTCATAAATGCCTTATTTTAAAATATTATCATGTTTGGCAAAAAGAATCAAACCCCAAATAGTTTCATTTTTCTGCTAAAATCACTTGCTGAGACTTAGTCCAATATTGTCCAAGAATAAGGAGTATATAATATAAAATGATTTGGTTTGTTGCAGAATCACCTCCCTGTGGTTCAAAAAAAGCTTTCCATTCTTCCATATGCTTGTCAAATAGAAGTTCACACATCGAGTTTCTGAAGATCAAGTCAAACCCTTTTTCCCTGCTAACACCCAGCTTCAAGGTTCTGGTTTCCCCCTGCAAAACCAGACCCGTTCCCAAGCCCAAGGCAGCGGCGCTTTGCTCGGACGGGCTCATTTGTGCAGGTAAAGCTATTAACAGGCAGCCCAAAACTCCCTCACCTTCAGTGGTTTACTTCAGGGAACTTCATCTTACTGGCAACAGTCTTTCTGATTATTTCATTGCTCTCCACTCATCTTTTCAGAACTAAATGCAGATGCAACAGCCTCTGTCCCTATTCAATATTTCATTGTTTGCACAGCAGTGAAAGTCCGATTGTGCACACACATGCAGTTAATTATCTGCCATAGCGAGTACCGCTTCGTACAGTGCAGCCCTTTCTGTTCACACATGGTCTATATTCCTCGTTCCCAAACACGAAACTTCGCATTTGACTGTACTGAAACATTCATTTGTGCTTGATTTATCTAGAGACCCAGATTTGTGTCACTTTTCTGTCTAAAACCCAAACCTGCTAACATCTGATACTGTGTTTCTCCCAGGCCAGTAACAGCAGTGGTGTAGGACATGGCAAACAGTAACTGCACCAAGTTCATCAAGTTCCCCCTCAGAACTGGACTGAGACCTACCCGTTCGTCATTTTTTAATCCTTTTAACATTTGCCACAGCAAATTTGTATCATACCAGTTTAAGTTGTCATACAGTATTAAGTCAAACACCTTGCAAAAGTCTAGGGTATGTTGCATCCACAAGGAAGCTTGTCAACTCAAAATGAGATCAAAATAACTTGGTACGTCCTCAATAAATCACTGGAAACTGGTATTAACTGCATTTCTCTCACGTCCCAGAAGAGCTCTGCATTTATTTTCTTTAGGATCACCACCACAGCACTACACTCTAAAAGGGAATAGGGACCAGACTGGTAACTTGGTGCCCTGATTTCATGTAGTCCCAAGACTGGTCAAGTAGTAGCCCAAGGAGCTTTTGGACAGTTAAAAAAAAAAAATAAAAAAAAAATCTCCAATCCTAATGTAGAAGACTTCTGGATCTGAAGTGTTTGGCTGTGACATTGCTCACCCACGTTTCAATGAAACAACAGCAGTAACTACAAATACTGCCAGTGATTACACCCTCTTGTCTCCCCATTGTCTCGTCAAGGTGTATTTGCATGTTTACACTGCTGGCCATTTACATCTACGAATAAAACACGTTTTTGTAGCACAATTAAAGCGTGTTACAGGACAGAGTAAGCATGCTTGCGCGTGGCATTTCCGTGGATGGTTGGAGGCAGGCACTGTCGCAGTCCCAGCCACCTCCCTTGGCAGAGCACAGCTCCAGCACGGGGGTGGCGGGGGAGCGTAGCTGCTTCCCTCCCAGATGCAGATGTTAGATTTATTTCATGACACTTTAAGGCAGTGCCATTAGGATTCCTGCCCTGCTATAAATGAAAGCCTTATTGTGAGGAACTAATAGAACGATTGAATTGGGGTGTAAGAATTGTTCAGGTACCATAAATACCCAGAGTACCAGAAATATCCACTAAATCCTAATGAAATCCTGTCCCCATGCTTCAGACTTTCAGGGTAACCTCTCTCTTTCAGGGTTTGTATGCATATTGTGAGGAAACCATTTTCTTCATACAGAAACCCATTCTCCCCACTGTAAGTGTAAGAAAACCCCACGTGCTCTGAATCTGCAATATTTTCATTGTAAAGTTCTACCTGAGCAATCCACCGCCTCCCTGATCCACATCATTACACTGATGAACCGCACAGGGATTCCAATGTATAAGGCATTCCATGCAGGGAGCTAACAGCGCCAGGCGTTCAGAGACCCACGTCCCATGGCTGACTGCCTTCAGCATCCAGGCAAGGTGCTGGGTCCACCTAATGCTTTTTCCACAACGGGAAATAGCAATTAGGCAATAACAATAGAGGTGGCAACTGTCAAGTATGGATTGGTTTCAGTGCTTCCTAAGCAAAAGAAGTCCGAGAGGAAGGTATGTTGAAGGTTCAGTGCAGATAGCAAGTTCCGGGGTGTGTTGGACCAAACTCCGCAGGCCACGAAATACAGCCTTGACAGCATCTTACCCGTTCCGCCATGCTGATGTGAAAAAATGAATAAAAGTTGCTGTACAGTAGGCTCAGGCAAGAGTCACTGAGTAGAGTCTCATCTCAGTACACTGAGTATTGTCTAACTGCCCTCTGCTCCCCAGCTCACAGCACAGCCCGTGCTTTGCTGCCCACCATTGCGGTTTCCAGTAAGCACAAAGCCGCTTCAATAGGTGAGCAAAACAGGGAAGCAAATAGATGTAAAATGACGTGACCTGTTTTGTGATAAGACACAGGTATCACTTGAGCAGCAATAAGAAGAGAAAGAGCTAGGACTATGTGGAAGAGAAACCCTGTCGCCGTGCTGGTAGCACTCACTACTGCAGCTTGCAGATGGCTCTTGCTGTAACAGGGTAGTCCTCTCCGAGTTTCCTTACACTATATAGATATATCCATACATATGTACGTATATACACACACACCCCCAAGAGAGAGAAAGAACTTGGAGAGTGAAAAGAGAACATGGATTTTTGTACACTGTTCTGAAGGTAAAACTTCCAACAACGGAATGGTTGTAAAGATTTCATCTTTGTCTGCCCCGAGCCTTGTACATACTGCCCAGTTACAGTTTCCAGAGAATTATTTTATCATCTTGGAATCTGCCCAAAAATCTAGCTGATGGAGAGCTTTGAACTTTGCAAGAGGGAAGGAGTGTGCAGCCAGGATATAGAAATAACATGTAGAGTTTGTTTTTAACATTGAGAAGAAATTCAAGCTCTCGAATCATGAAACAAGAAGATGAAAGTTAGCAAGTCAAAGGTCAGCAGAGGTACAAAAGGAGGAGGAAGTAGTGGGAAAAGCCTCTCTCACAATGTAGTTTAAATATAAACACGCTGTTTTGGTTTGTTAAAACCAAAATTTCATGCTTGAGTTGAACTTAGTTTCCTTGATTTATATTATACCTACCACATGTAGTCACCCTTCACACTGGGACACTCATGAGGCTCAACACTCGAGGCTGAGCATTGCTTGTTATTAATTCAAATTTTCTTTGTTCTTTCCACCAGCTCCTACGCCAAAAAGATGGCAAGAAAAAGGTGAGACTAATTTTCAGAGAATTCTTTTGATTTTCAGTATCAGTTAATGTTTAATGATGCCATTAAAATCAGTCCATTTAAGGGCAGGCGACAAACTGTGTTCTGGGAGAAGCTCGTCTCTCAAACAGCTTAGTCAATATAGTAGATTGTTTCAAGTACTTTATTAGACAATACACTTACTGTTAGGTTACATGTATTAGCGCAGGATATTGAGAGAGACACTTAACAGTCCCTATGACAAGAGAAAATACTCTGAATTAAAAGCAAGTCTCCGGAATTTTAAAGTGATAGGTTATTCCCACTAGCTCTGTAGGCTCCACTTCACTCACAGCAGAGTTTTCTCAGATATAGCAGCAGATTTTATTTTTAACAGACAAGTTGAAAATAATTCCCCTCTCTCAAACCATGCAAGCCAGGTGGAAAAAGTGAAGATAATTAGGCAGATGCAATATAGAGATTTAAAGAGAATAAATCCCTTTTCCCACTTTTCAGAGGAAAGATAACGCAGTTCATTTATGCTAACTAGAACAGTTTTAGGCAGACATTTACATATGCAGTTTAAAACTTGCAGTTAAACTGTTCCAATAATGTTCTAGATCATATTAAAAATGATACGAGGCTCTGAAGGGCTTCTCGCGCAGTGGGTGACCCCCAGCCCTGAATGCCCAGCTGCTCCATCCCGCTCCAGGAAACGGGGATCCCACTGAAGAGTGGTCCAGCACTGAGCCCTCTGGGAGCCCGTGGCTACAACTCGCGTGTGGGTCAGTGACACCCTTTCATGCTTCCAGCTGGCGCAGGCAGCTCTGGAAGGTTTAACCCGCAAGTTTCCCACAGCACATGGGGACACAACATCTCAGCAGCCCCGAGCATCAGACAAGCAGGAAGCAGAGGGAAGAAGCCATTGGGCGAAGCATGTGTTGTGCTGCCTGACCTACGCGACAGGCTGGGAACATCATCCCAACTGCAGCCAATGCGAGAAACATTCTAGAGTCACGTTAATGCAGTTGGGATCAAGGGACTGAAGAAGCATCGTGACCAGTCCGCATCCCACTCTCCGGCAGCTCTGCCCAGTAAGATGTTCCTACATTGAAGGGTCGCCTTAGTTGAACCGAGCAGTTGCTGAGAATCTGCCTGCCTTACAGCAGCAGCACGGAGAAAGCCTTTAGAAACCCTCCAGCAAGGAGAGAGGGGATAGGAGCTGCAGAAATACAAACAGACGTTACGTACTCCAGTAAGAAGTAGATCCCCCCTGCTCCCACTTTTCGTGGTTTACAGTTATGGGTGCCTCCTGCCCCCCCCCCCTTTTTTTTTTCTTTTTAAGGTGAACTTTAAAGTGAAGAAATCTGAAACATTAACTGCACCCTTAGCGAAGCTATTTAGAATACGCATACCCACAGGAGAAAGGCTTTTTCACAACTGCAGTTCAGATACATTGAAAGCTGTTTTAAGAAACACTAAGTCAACTTAGCATCCATAACTGCAGTGTTACACTTCTGCAATTCATTAGTCCTCATGGTTCCATTTCGTAATTAAAATACTTGCAGTTTAAGACTTTACAATAAAGAATGTGCAGTCCTCAGCAGTGTTTCCACTGCTACTCTATGGAAAACATATGCATGGAAAATATGTACAGTGCATGTATACAGCCATCTTTGGATAGCTTCAGTGAACATTCAACGCTGTCGGTGAGTTTGAGAACTAGAAAAAACCATCGACCGTTGACTGTACCTTGAGGTTTATCACAAACCCTCTGTTAAATGGAAAGCTTGAACCTTCATAGTTTTTCACATATGGTTGCCATTAACAGGTCATGATTTACAGATTATATTAAGAGCTACAGAGGTTGAGTTTTTCCAGTTCTACTTTCTCCAGAAATGAATTGGTGTATAAGAAGTGTTTGTTTTCTCTTAAAAAAAAAAAAAATTAAAACTTTATACCAGAGCAGAATTTCTGCAAAGCAAAGTATCTGAGAGTAATGGAAGGTTTTGTATGGGCAGCACAAAAGCAGTAACGTATCCACACCATATGGGATACTTGGAAACAAATCTGAGCACGGTATATGTTCAAAATAGCAGAATACAGGCCAGATCAGGAGGGAAACCTCCTTTCCATTTGGGCTGGCAACTTGAGCTTCGCTGGAAAAAGCTCTGGAATGTCAGTTCATGTGTTCACAGGAACCTGTGCTCGATTTCAGCAGCTGCTCACCGGGAACGCTGGCCGAGGACCGGATCCCTCCCAGCACGGTCCAGCTGCTCCTGCAGCTCACGCTGTTGCTTCACAACCAGGCAAGCAAGAACATGTCCTTCCTTTCAAAGGAAGAGAAAGCTAATGGCAGGGGCACCTCGGTTGTACCCACATGGCACCTTCTGTCCTGATGGGTGACAGGATGCGGGACTGCGCGCAGCAGGCTCTCCCAGCCCCTGCCTTCACCAGGGTGTGGGCAGGTGTGCGGCTCCAACAGGGATGGCAGAACTCTTACAAGAAGAAAAGACTCAAAGCTCATGCCGGGGAATATTGTCTTGGGCTGCTCTAGAAGACATCTTGTGACATGTATAATTTTACTTCTGTATATGGTCACAGATGGACAGCACTTAATAAAATAGATACCTGTCTCAGGACCAAGAGAACGCACAGGCTCTTGAAAGTTAAGGCTGTTCCCTTCAAGTGCACTTTGCACCTTGTATCATACAACTGAGTGGCATTAAAATACCAAAACAGGCCTTTGTCAAAACACATGCCGGTAGAAGGGGGTTCAGCTGACAGCTACGTACACCATCAGAGCCTTCCTGCCATAAAGAGGGTCTAAAAATCTCAAGCCACGCAGAAGTTTGCCATCTGAAACAGTTGCTCAAAGCGATAAACCACTTGTGAGCAGCAATGGATGCCTCAGAAAACATGATGGCCTTGAAGTTCTTTTGATAGCTAAGAAGTAGACTCAATGAGAGCACGATAAATGCTTTTAAGCAGGACGTCTCTCACACTGGTGTAATGCAAATACTGCTGGGATGAGGCCCAGCCCTCATTGAGATAGAGGACAAGAATCTGTAATACAAGTGGAGCAACCGAGCAAAACAAATCACCTTTACCAAAAAAGGCAATTTATATCATATTCTTAATGTAGTTTCTAAGTTGAAGAATGTTTTTCTACTACTCTCCCTGTGAAAGTGTTCTTTGCAGAATTCACCAAGATTTCAAGAAGCCCTGAAATAGCTGCATGTCCTGAGGTCAAGATGACTGCAATCCTGGCTACTCCATGAGAAAGCGCAGAATGAGTGGAGCGCTCTGAAGGACCAGTGCTGAACATCTTTAGCATCTAATGGCTGCAATCAACATTCATTGCTGTCGGTGGGTTTTCATTTCTATCAACTCACTGATCAATGAATGCAAACTGCGGACCAGCCAGCTCAAAGACTGCACGGACCCACCATAACCCCGCACAGATAGCCCATTACCACTGAACAAGAACCTTCCCAGCCTGGGAAGGGGCACGTTTCAGAGGACGATGGATGAAAACAATAACCTCTTTCTTCTACCACTCTGCCCTCGGATTCCCAAAGCCTCTGTTCCCAAGCCACCTTGTTCTCGGCATAGATACTCCTAAGGACTTTAAACCATGTTGGACTCTGGGGTGGGATGTGGTCCTTGTTCCCTCCTCCGCTGTTCTTCGGTACCTTATGGCGATCTTATTTAACCTGGGTTAAGTAAGAGTTCCATCATGCTTTCAGTGCTCATAAGAGCTGCATTGGGATTTTTAGAGGGGCATAAAGGAGACAGAATAGCTGAGTAACTAACCCAATTTTAATATAGGTGACACCTCACTCTTTGTGGTTCTTTGGTAAATTTCTACTTTCACTACCAGTAAAGTGCAAACCTGCATATGAGCTTCACCTGGTTACAGGAAATTAAACTTCCTCCTGCATGAGACAAGCCCTGGAACACCACCAGGTCCTATAGAGTGATCGGTGAGAGATGACAAAGGACTGAAGTTGTGTGACTGGAGTGACAGGGATAGGAATGGGAGGGTGCAAAGCAGAAACTGTAAGATGCTGCTGCAGAGAGTATTCCTCACTGCGGTGGTGGGCAGGGCTAGCTTCAGTTACAGGGGAAAAGATTTCAGGTCAGAAAAGCTTTGTGCAGGAGGAAGTCTAGTGGCAGTGGCAGAAAAGAACAACCTCTTGAGCTGTTCTCCAAATTTTTATTTTTTTAATTATTTACATGCCATACCTGCGCCCAGGCACACCACTGTCTCTGGACAGCAGGATGCAGAGACCACAGTGCAGTGAAGGCAAGAGACCCCTGCGAGGCACCCCTGGCTCCCTAAAGGCTGTGCTGGGCAAGGGGAGGGCAGGGCAGGGCAGGACCCAACAGGGAAAGGGGATGAAGGGGATGCTGTGCTGCCCAGCAGAGGGACCACATCCACTCACTGCGCAATAAAGAGTCCAACCATTTCTCTTACACCTTGTTTCCTCCTCCGGTTGCTTATGGGATTATTTTCAAGCAGCCTGTTCAGACGTGCTGTGCTGATACCACACCGTAAGTGTCTCCCTAAGCTCGCTGCACAGTTCAAGTCAGAACAACTTGCTAATGGCTTGAATCTCCAGTTAGGTGAATATTCAAAATAAATTCCTGTTTGCTTGCTTTGCTAAAAGACTTCACCTTCTTCAATTTTGTACAGGAACAGTTGCACTGAGTTCAATAACAGAGTTACAAACTAAACAGACTGAACTCTGCAAACCCGGGGCTTTAAATCTCCCCTCTGCCCCGCTCTGAGGTTCTGGTCGGTGGCTTCACTCACCCCCAGCAGCATTTCCACAGGGACCCTTGGTAACATTGTAGTTTGAGACAGAGAATTTACCAGGGTAATACAAAAGTGAACAGCATGAAAGCACGCCCACCAAATTGTTTAAACATTATGAAAACTAGAGAGATGACTCATTTTTGATGCAGTTTGATATTTTGCCTTTGAAATTTCAAATTTGTCCACACATTTGGAAAAACTCATTCAGAAGTGAGCATGCACAATTTGGACTTTTTCCAGTGGCATCTTACATGACGTACAAGAAAGCATTTGTGTATTATTTTGAACAGACATTTCAGCCTACCAGTTTTTCCCCTGTACACCTGTATGAAAATACAAAAGAAAATACAGAATAGAGAAGTCCTGACAGAGAAGTTCATCTTTACTGCAAGAAAATGTGAAAATAATTCGCTGCAATTGCTCTGAATAAGACATTTCGGACAAAGAGGAAAAACTTCAGTGAAGGGGCCATCCCCTTGTTTGCTAATGCACGACAAGCAGAAGGCTTAAGCAGACACGCCACTGATCTCAAATGCTATGGATGCGCAATTAAAACTAAGAATTCAGTTTTTTACTTCTGTTGTGAAAATCCTCAAGCTTTTTTCCTTTAATCATATTTGGTAACAAGACAGCAAGGGAAAAAACTTACTAGGGGAAGACAGGTTAGCAGACATGTTCAGAATTTTTTGAAATCCATGCCTGGGAAGTTTTAGATGTTTCTGGCAGCAGCTGTTCCCTCCCTACCAGAGATGGCCACCCCGCAGAACCGCCTGCCCCGGATGTTGGCCAAACCGAGCACATCAGGATGACGCTGAGCACCAGTGCGTTCAGTGCTGCCACTGCAGCAGTTGGGAAGATGGGGAGGGCTGAGGGCCCCAGCAGGAATCTCTAGGGCTCGTCCGTCAGCCCCTGGTGGCTCTGGCAGGCCAGCAAGGGCTGAGCTGGCTACAGCACGCTGAGGACACCGCTGCCCGGCTGTCCCCTGTCTGTGCCACCAGCTGGGGGGACCCTGGCAGCCCACGAGTGTACCCGCACCCTGCTGCTGCGGCTCGGCCTGCCCACCAGCGCCGAAGGGTTGGATCAAAAGACAGGAAGACATCAAAAGAACTCAAGGAGCTCAGTTTATTTAGTTTATCAAAAGTTTATATAAATATCTTCATAGGGAACAGAAGTTTGACAAGCATTTTTCAGTTTAGCAAAAGATAACAGACATGAAAGCTGCAGCGAGACAAATTCCGACTAGCAATAATATACAATTATTTAAGGGAAAGAGACGGTTGTTCAGTTCACATTAGGCAGTCTTGCTTTTAGCATTTGGCAGATACATTACGATATAAGAATACCTTTTAATGCACGAGAGACCTGAATACAGGAAATCTGATCTATGTCGGGCTACGAACATTCAACAGAATATTAGCCAATACGTTTTCATGAACTACACATGTATCTAAATGACAAATTATTCTACATATGCATGTGAAATTATCTGCTTCCATATAAAAGCGATCAACTACATGGAAACCTAGCTAGATGCCTACAAAAGTGTGCCTTATTAATCAACACACTAATAATTATATCCATTTGCAACTCTGAGCCTATCATACATTCATTCCACACTACTGTTCTCGTTATAAAGAGGAACCATATTTCTCACTGTAGAGGAACAACAGTTTGCCAAAGCTTCAAAGTTCTCCAATAACATTAAGTCCATCAGCAGGATGACATGGGTGGGAAGGACAGTGTCCTGACTCTGGAAGGCTTTTAGCAGTTCTCAACATCTGAGCATTATTTTTAGAATAAGCTGTCAGTTATTAGTCTGCCACGTTTGAAAAATCCAGAGGCTTTCCAAAAAATGGCATGAAAAGTTGCTTTAAATGAGAAATTTGCACAGAGCTCATCCCTCTATTGTGAGCACAGTTGTTCTGAATTTATGCCTGTGACTTCTGCAAGTCTGACAAGGACTTGTTGCCATCTAGTGGATTATAATCGACAAAATGCATTTGTCTTTGGACACAGCAAATACCACTAGATGGAGTATTAAGAAAGAATTCTGAATTCATATTATTTTACTTGTCCAGCAGCTCAGATTTTCAGTGTCTCAAAAAGTTATAGGCCCAGAATTGCAGTGAAATTGAAGAGAATTTCACCAACTGCATTGTTTCATGAGAAGTCCCAGGCTATGGATTTCCAAGTATAATACTGATACACTTAAGGTAGATACTTTTATGTCAACATCATTTACCAGCACCTCAGGTGTTCATGACTATAACAGACAGGCATCTACAGCTTTCACTGATATATCTCCGGTAGAAAAAGACCTTAATGCAACCTACATTCTGCTGGTGTAAATAGTGATGTACAGACCTGATCTACGCTACTTTTGTGAGAAAGACCTGATGAGTTATCATATGGGAATCCTCACCTTCGTGAATAAGCATTAGCTCTTAAACAGCTCAAAGTCTCTACCGTGAAGTATGAATTCATATCTCTGGATTATCTCAGAATGAGAAATTCCACTCAATCACATGTGGCAAGAAAAGGGGTACTTACTGCCCATGGAGTTCATAGGAAGGACAGGAGAAGAGGAACTCATCTGCTCCACATCTGTAGCTAATGGGAAAGTGAAAATGAGAAAGTTGTGATGTGCATGTTACCGAGAAGTCTTTAATTTTGAAAACTTTCATTTACATTTAAATTGAATATGTGTATCTTTGATCACTTGAGGAAGCTGCTTTGAGAAGCAGTTAATTTTTAACAATGTTGTCCTTTCCTCTTTTAAGATATTTCTCTCTCATACACATTATCTGCAGATCTACTCTTCCAAGCAGTCATATTGGTAGTCTGTAACTTGTGATGGTTTGAGAATATCAATTCAGAACAATTTCCAGCACAAGGAAGCCTTGAATATCAGCTTTTATTTGTATACAGTACCAACTTGCAAGTGGAGCATTGCTGTGGGATGAAAGGACACAATCTCCCATCTTGTGTTCAATGCACCTTCAAAAGATTCACGATAGGAAGAGACCCCCTTCCAAAGGTATGCAGAATGCTGGCATTTGATCTGAAGCAGCATTAGAAACAAGTGCCTTTAAATACATACACTCCAAAAGCTTTATTTTCTAACAGCTGAAAGAAGAAACAGAACTACCTTCCTGTGTTTTGCCAGTGAAAAACCCCAAAGTCAGAGCATGGCCTGAACCAAATGCCAGATGCCCTCTGCCTGTTGGGACAGGTCCAGCTTCCCGGGACCCAAACCAGGAAAGGCCCATCTTCCAGTAACAGGGGCAGTTTTAACTTAAGATAAGGTAAAACATAGTTACGTTCTTCGGGGCTCAATCTCTGTCTCAGAAAGCAACAATCACTCCTAGCACATCACCACAAATGCTCAAGTCAAACAAATCAGTCCCCACTTCTGTCATTTTGATGCTAGTAGAGACCACATAATTATATGTTTTATAATTCCCTTTTAGCTTTAAGACCCAATAAATGCATACTACAAGTTTACATTCCTAACCACAGAACACAGTCCCAGAAGCGTAACTTCAGCCCACAGCCGGGGTTTGCTGTCAGTCCAAATCCTGCGTTTCACATTCTTGCAATTCCCGTTTATTCGGCAGCAGGCAGTTCCCTGAACATAACTGTTTACACTGGAAAGTGCAAAGTTCTGCTCTCATTAGGCAAACCAAACAAACGTAAACATTTTAGCAGACCATTTTTATAGAATGTGAAGAGCAGGCATAGCACCACACTTAGGTGCTGTCCTGCCACACCTCGCCAGTCCTTTGCTTCGCAGCCTCTGTGTTGGTGCGCAAAGTTGGCAGCTTTCACATGCTAAATACCTGTCCAGTCAAAACCAGTGACAAACAACAGCAAATTTATTCAAGAAATGCCCTGGGTTATTCCTGTCAATCCTCCATTAAATTATCGCGACACTTCCTGCCTAAAACATCTAAACATTAATTTATAATCTCACTTGGCTCTTCCTTGCAGTTCTTGCACCAATGTTCGGAAAGCTGCCTACGACTGCAGTGTTTTCGACAGTCTCATTCCGCAGTACATTTTAAAGGTCTCTAGTCTGCTTACGGAAAAAAAATTGGATTTTTCATCTTCCTATTTTCCACCTTATTACTATAATCTCCCTAATGTGGGAGCTGCTAACCCTCTGAAAGAGCTAGCAGGTCATAAACCATACAGATTTTTATAAGTAAAAAAGATTCTTCATACGCAGTATGGCAATATCAGATAACCTGGAAAGAGTTTTGTATTTTTCCCTACTTAAAGCTAAGTATGTTTTCGCATACGGCCAAAATAACCCCAAAAGTGGAGCATTAAAGTTGTTTTTATTCCTCTGAGAGTGGTAAGATTTAGCCTGTGCGTAAATCTCAGTATGGAGCACAACTCAGCTTTCAGAAAGGTTGAAGTAAGAGATTAGCAGATGGCCTTTTAAAGGTTACCTGCTGCTCTCTGGCAGAAAGAGGTCAGCTGCCCGAGAGCCACCAGATGGCCAGGGGCAGGCGAGGAGGGCCAGCAGCAGCCCATTCCACTTGAGAAGCCACTGCGCCAGTAACGGTCACTTCGGGTAGTAAGCTACACCTGCAAACATCTGGAATAGTTTATCAGGTATCATTCAAAAAGCAACCAAATAACACATGGGCCTTCTGCAAAGAAATTTCTGAGTGGTAAGCATTTAGAGAAAGCCACTGCAAATCTTTCAAGTCCCATAATTTTAGATTGTTCACTATACTGCCATGTTAAAAGTCATAAACAGAAGTGTAACAGTATTTCCTAGCTATACTTGGAAAGGATAATTTCAGTTCACACTTGAAAATGTATATTTTAATTACTATTTCTAATATGTTCAGCCAGGCTAACACTGCGGTCACAGCTCTCCAGTTGTTCAAGTTTGAAGTTACTACAGTTGCCTCAATGTCCTGTCAAGTGCCACTGTAAACCCAGCGACCAGCCGAGACCCAGCGCGGAACATGGCAAGGCTACGGTGTCAGAAGAGTAGGAACACCCCAACATCTCTGTTCTTGTGCTGCTGGCAGAGGGGTATTTATAACCTGTTCATTTCAAAAAAATTCCACTTCTTTTTTAAATAAAGTATATAAAAGTGCAAGTACTTATCCTACAACTTGCCTTGAATAGGTGGATTTTAAGATTTCTCTCATCCATGTAAATTAATACTAAAAAAAATTCAAACAGCTCTTTATGAAACAAGGCAATGCTGGTTTTGTTCTTATCCATAACCCTTCACCCTCCCCTCCAGCCCTTTTTTATCTTCATAATTATATGCAACACATTAAGCTCCTAAAAACAATTCAGCTAAGAGAGCAGAGATATGGATTAACGCCCAGCTAAGATTTTGGAAACTGGTTTGCTCTAAAAGATGAAAAGGACCAAAGTCTGCTCAGCTATGAAGAACAGCTGCTGCCAATACAACTATTTACCCTCTGACCTCTCCTCTGCCCAGAAAGTGAACAGTGCCAATTGTTTTCTTGTATTATATACTGTTTACAAGCCCTGAGTGGCATGAAAGGAATTAATAATTTAGCTCACGGAGCTGATGACCCTTATTGGGGTACCCCTATTTGCTGAGCAGAAATCAGAGCAAAAAGCTCCCTTGAAGCCACAGGGTTTCTTTAAGAGTTTTTCACTTTACAGCCTAATTGGCCACCATAACATAAATCAATTATTTCTCCTGTTTTAAGCAACAATGCTACCTATTCTCAGCCACTCGATTCCTAACTTCCCTTGTATGAAGCCGGGCCTTGTTCTTTGACTTTTACAACTGTATAGTAAACACGATGGCAAGGACAGCTTGGAGAACTTTGCAGGACTAAGAACATTTGGGGACACTAGCAAAAAGAGGTTATGCTATTCTGAACTTCTCTTGACCTTTGACTGCCCTTGTCCCTGTTTATGCTAATCCAAGGGGTATATGGGCTACTCCTAGAAATGAACTTAGCCTGAACCTGGGACATAGCATTGGACTTTGAAGGTATCCGTGCATGAGTTTTGGTACCCCCTCCCCAAAGGTTGTCATCTTACATACAGGAGGAGTGATGTAGATAAAACATGGTGCCCTGAACAAACACGGATACTTGCATCGGAATAAGCAGAACGTGCTGAGTGAGCGAGTTGCATCTTCTCCCACTGCTTCTGACCAGCTGCCAGCCTGCTGAGGATCAATCACTCACATGGATCCGCTTGGTAAAGACACAGTGGTGCAAGCGAGGTTGCAAACAGAAGGACATTTGCATAGTAAAATCTCAGTAGGTTGGATAACATTTTAGTAAAGACTTTCTGAAATACGAACGCTAAAAATAGGAATTCTGACATTGAAAAAATACAGATACTGTAACATATGATTATAGGCTTCTCCCTCCAAAAGCTGAAACTGAGGCATCAGAACTAGGTAAGAGGTGGCAATGCCATCCCGAAGACCTTTCAGTATAATTATACTTCTATGATCATTGAATAATTCAGGTTGGAAGTCACATCTAGTTGAGCCTAGCACTGGAAGCAGACCTAGTTTCAAGGCTGGATTAGCTTGGTCAGGGTCTGTTCACTCAAGCTTTGAAAGTCTCCAAGGATGGAGACTCCGTGCCTCTCTGGGCCCCTGTTCCAGTGCTGCATCACTTCCACTAAGTTTTTATGCACACACACCCCACAAATGTCCAGTAGGATTTTCCTTTGTTGCAACTTATTATCATTGTATTGGCCTTTTGCCATGCACCTTTGAAGAGCCTGGCTCCATTTTTTCCTATAGCCACATTTAAAGAAGGGGAAGCCTGCCGGTTAATCCCCACTTTCCTCCTCTTCTCCAAGCTAAACAAATGCAGTCCCTCAGCCAGTCCACATTTGTCATGCCTTCCACCCCTAAACCCCTCAGCAGCCCTCCAGTGGGCTCACTTCAGTTGAGGCTGTCTTCTGCTGGGAGAGCTGCACAGAGCATTCCAGATGTGACTCTGCCATGTCCCCAACATCCCCTCCACCTGCTGGCTGTGCACCAGCCAGCATGCCATGAGCTGTTATCACAAGCACACCCCACTGACTCACAGCCGGGAGGTTCACCAGGACCCCGGCTCCTTTCTGCAGAGCTGCTCCCCAGCCCGTACCGCTGCATGGGGTTATTACATTCTAGATGCAGGGCTTGACATTTGTCTCTGTTTAACTTTGAAGTTTCAATCAGCCTTTTCCTCCAGGTTATTGAGGTCCTTCTGAATAGCAGCTGTGCCCTCCAAAGTATCAATCTGGTGTCATCTGCAAGTCTGATGAGTGTACTCCACCCCATCATCCAGATGGTTGATGAAATTGCTAAATAGTATTGGCCCCAATATTGACTCCCAAGGACAACCTCTGAATAACTGGCCACCGGTTAGTCTTTGAACTCTTGACTGCTACCCTCTGAACCAGAAAGCATGGTTAGTTTTTCACCCACATTTGCCTTGTAGCCCAGTTTGGCTACAAGGACGATATGGGAGACTGCATCAAAAGCCTTGCTTAAGGGTAATGACAAAATTGGTGTCTCCTCGTTCAGGGATCCAGTCACTTCATCACAGAAGGAATGAGGTTGGTCAGGCAGGATCTAGGATCTCCCCTTGGTAAACCCATGGTGAATGTTCCCAGTCACTTTCCTGTCCCCTTTGAGTGCCTGGAAACATCTTTCAGGAAGATTTGCTCCATGCTCCTCCCAGGGCCTGAGATGAGGCTGGCCAGCCCACAGTTCCCCAGATCAGCTCTATTCAGCAGAGCTGAGTTAAAGGTGATTCATTATCCCTTATCAGCTAAATTTTACTATACAGAGACATTCCTCCCCTTTCCCCTACATCGGGTAGGGCTTCTTGTCTCACCTCAGCACTGAAAACACACGCTGTTTGGAAAGAGGAGTGGGAAGTAAGGTCACCTTGTGATAAATATTTTGAATTGTTTTCATTAACATGGAAAACAATCACAGCTCCTGCTTACCAACGTAACTGAAAGGAAACAGTCACAGCAGTTTAATGTTCCACGCACTTACAGAGCTATACCTGCACTGTATTCCTCAATAAACACTATACAGACATTGTTATTTCAAATGCCTGTTTACATTCCAGGAAAATTCTGTTGGCATGGTATCTGATTTATTGATGCCATCAAAAGTCACAGGATTCCTGAAATGCCTCCTGAGACAGAAAAATCGAAGTAGAAAGAAGATGTGCGTTGCTGTGTTATCAGCTTTACCACATACGTTATGGACTAGATCTCCAGAAGCCCTGGAAATCCTGGGTTTTCTGGAAAAGAGCGTGGGATGGTGCAGACGAAGTGCCCTGAGGCACCACACGGGAAGAGCAAGGTTCGTTAGGGCGGCTCACAGCCAACTGCGGCAGCCAACTCATTCCTCCAAAGGGGAGTCATATAAATTTTGCATCTCGTTTTAGACTTTTAGGCTACAGAAAGGGAAAACTCCATACATAGGCAAGAAGCAAAGCTTTTTAGAAAAAACAATTATGCTGAAGAAAGCCTACAGGCATGTCCTAAACAGAAAGTGACATTCAGTCACTTCGCACAAGCCATCAGAAGAGCTCCATGAAGTGCGCCGAGTATTCATTCAACAGGGACTGAAACTACAATAATCAAGCCTAAAAACATGCCTTACCAAAACATCTAGTTTCTTTGCCTGTGAATTGAGATAGGTGTTAATCTTTCTCCACAGATCAATACTGAAATGTTTTACAGTCCTTGGGTGACATTCCTTTTCACTTTCAAAGCATTTCATTCCTACTCAAAATTACATGTTCTGAAACTAAACAATTCCCGAGAAGCTGGGCTTTTAAGCGCAAGGCAGCTCCTCAGTACAGCAGTGCATGTTCACATTCAATTATCACAGGCACATGAGGATTTCAGAATACATTATTTCCCTTGTTCACAAGGCTCATCTGTTTTTAGAAGGCACTCTGTCCCGACTCGAGGACAAAAAAGCCTACAAAATGAAGTCATAAGCAATAATAAGAATTATATTCAGTTGAAATTCTGTTTTTAATTTGAATTCACAGCTTCAGTTTGCAGTTTGTTTATATTGGGTATACCTTCTCTTTAGGAACCTCTTACTACCCCAGATATTCTCTCTGCAGCTGTAACTCAACAGTGTAATTGCTCTTCATCTTTTTGATAAGCTGAAGAAGCCAAGACTATCAGGCTGCCTCCATCTTTTTGGGCAATTCCCAATATTTTAAGAGATCAGCATCAGGACTTTATGCAGCATGACAATATCAGCATTCCAGTGCAGCACTGTCAGTACCAGATAGGCAATAAACATAAAAGACCTACTTTCAATTTCCAAAGGACCATGTTAGTGCTTTATGCTACTGCGTTTGGCAGCTGGCACTTACTCAAATACCTCTGTCAGCTCCACAGCCAGCGCTTCCCAGCACGCAACACCCCATTCCACACACGCGCTGGCTTTGTCCCTAGACAGGCAATTTTGCATCTTCTGTGCCTGGAGTACGTTTTGGTTGCATAGAATATTGCCTGCCCGGCAGCCCAGACTACTCCATTTTTGAAAGATCAATTGCATAATCATTCTGTAAATCTGTGGAAATTCTTTATTTACTTTTTGATCACTGATAAAGCATTGGCCAACACAAGGCATACTACTATAACCAAATCCACATATTGAGTCCACTAGAATTATGTATATCAAAAATCAGAATTAACTGATATTATACAAGAGTAGAGATGCCACTGGTATTTTTTAAGAGTTAACATCAACCTAGATTAACACTCATCTATTGATAAATAATAGCACATTCATAGAATCATAGGGTTGGAAGGGACCTCTGGAGATCATCTAGTCTCAAACCCCCTACCAGAGCAGGGTCACCCAGAGCAGGTGGCACAGGAACGCGTCCAGGCGGGTTTTGAATGTCTCCAGAGATGGGAGACTCCACCACCTCTCTGGGCAGCCTGTGCCAGTGCTCTGCCACCCTCACAGGAAAGAAGTTCCTCCTCACGTTTAGATGGAACTTCCTATGCTCAAGTTTGTGCCCATTACCTCTTGTCCTGTCGCTGGGCACCACTGAAAAGAGCCTGGCCACATTATAACATCCAGAATATGCCAGAAATCATGTTGCAAATTCGCCAGTGTTCCCAGAAGTGAGTGGTTCCAGATGTCAACCAGTGCATCAGGCTAGAAACACTACTGTCAACAGACCTTTTTGTCACAAAGCAGGTAACATGCCCTTTTAATTCAACAGCTAGTGCATGAACAGCACTGACAAACTGGGATCCTGGAGAAGTACAGATATATGAGTCTGAAAACAGCTTCTTTCCCTGACCTCAAGGTTAATGAATTTAACAGCATTTATCTTCAAATTTTAATTAGTGGAGATAATATTACAGCTTCTAACGCTAATGGACTTCAGCTGCACACTGCCAATGCCTGCTAGGGCTTGGCTGGCTGCACTAGTCTGGAAAGGAGAAGACTGACTAGTACTTACTAGTGGATGCATCATGCTCTGTGGGAGGATCTCGACAGAAGCCTAAAATGTGAAAAATAGGTGTAAGCACTACACATTGAAACAAGTTTCCTCATTGTTACCACACATACACAGAATGACTGAATCATCCAAATCAACCGCTAATGTATATTCAACATTGAACAGCATTAGAGGGAAAAAGCTTTATGCCTGCCTAGGTGCAGTCCATTCCTACAACGCTCAACGAAGACATGAGACAGTTGGGTTGCAGGAAGCATGCTCACTATCATATAAAAGCTACTCTTGGCATTCTGTATTTAATGCTACAAGTCTTATGGCTCAGCACATGGAAATGACAGGTTTTAGAAATATGATATATTCTGTATTGTATAAATCAATCACCAGAGCTGTAGCTCTCACTGCACATCACATGAGAGGACCAAATCAATGAATGAGCTCAACGTTTAATTTGTCAGTGTGGGTATAGGTGTGGGTGTTACTCTTTCATTTTTGCGAGGTCTTAATTTCCTACAGGCCACCTGAAAGTGTTTTGTGGCTCATGCTGCAGTAAGTGACCTGTCCTTCAGAGGCAGAGGGATCAGCCCGGAGCCCTCGTGCCCGTGGGATGCCCAGGGACCGGGCACTTTGCTCTGGACCAGATCTGAGACAGCACCGCACACCACAGCTCACCTGAGCTCCGCACGGTGGGTCCAGCAGACACCCTATGCTCCTCCCGGGAAACAGCTACAAAAATGGCTAGCACACAGCAGCTTTACAGCCACCTGGAGCAGAGCGCAGCCACAGCTTGCCACAACTATAATGCCTGCTGTGGAATATAAGAGTTATGTCCTGTTAAAAGTGTTTTTCTTCCTGTATTGATTCAAGCAGCTCCCTCAGTGATCTACAGCCTTCCAGTCTCATTGACCACTTCCTTTCAGCCCTACCAACACCAGTACTTGGGGTTTTGTTGGAGTGAAAAGCTTACACTAAGCATTTGGCCTCCCAGGGACGGGGATTACGTACAGGCAAGAACCAAGCGAAATTTGACTCTCTCCCCACCTACCTCTCTGCCTACTGCCTACCATGTTTGCAAACCCTATTAGCTCCCACTGTTCCCAATTCCAGAAACACTTCCCTTTCTCTTTGGGGCTCATTCCAGCCACATCTGCCTACTGCTATAATTTCATTTTGCAGGATGCCATGTCTCTTACTAGCTTTTAATTGTAGTAACAGATCTAAGCATCTTAAAAAGCACATCAGAAACTGTTTGACAGCTGTAAAATATTCTTCCGAAGAGAAGCATCACTCTTAATATTTGGGTATTTGTGGATATCTGCCTCCACTTGTACTAGGAAGTTACCTTAAATACAGGAAAAATACCTGCATTTTTAAACAAAGCTCCCATTCTCAATGGGAAAATTGTTTGAGTGAATTTAGGATACACAGTTGCTCTGAAGAGCAACCTGAAGTTTTAATTCTAGTTTAATCTAACTTTATGAAAATAATACATGACTTCATATTTTACTGGTTTCCATAAAAAAGCAGTGTACAATTTTGCTTTTTTTAATTTCAGGTTTTAAGACATACGATTAGGAATTCTAAAATGATTGTTACATACATTGCTAAGGGAAATCTATTTATATTCTTCCTTTTGAAGCTGAGTAATCTACTACTAGGTAGGCAAACACAAATGTTTAAAGACCAGCATTTTATAGGTTTTTTTTTTTCAAAACCAGGGTAAACATTCAGTAGTGATGATTTACCATTCAATTTTTTATGCAGCAGCAAATACGCAGCTTAAAGGAATTAGCTCCTTGGCTCACATCTCCAGCTGCCAGTACAGTGGGAGATAATTCAGTGTATCAGTATCTCCCCTTCTGTACACACACGCAACTTGTTCACCATCCACTTCAGGCAAGGAAGACCTTGCTCGTGAGCAGACTGCCCCTGCCATCCCTCCCCACCAGCCTGCAGTGTCCCTCCAGCTGTCCCCCGGTCCCCCCACCACCCAGAGCCCCGTGGCGTCAGCGCAGCCCCCGACAGCGAGCGGGAGAGCACGGGGGCCCAAAGCTGGAGCGTACACACTCCATCGGTGAGCCACTTCACAACAAATCATCCCTGGAGCTGAGGAGCTGCTGCCCGTGCTCTCTGCTAAACGCCTCAAGGGGCTACAGCACAAAACAAGCCCTACAGAAAGTCAGTTATTTCAATGGGCAGCGAATTAAATTACAAGAAGTCAGGCAACATTTCATTTGAGGGGCAATTCAGGCTGATGCTAGTCTTGTGCGTGGGTGAAAGAGATTCAGTACTTTATTGTATCTGCTGGGGATCCACGTGAGCCCTCCAGCTACCTGACCTGTAGCACACTTGTCTGCACGCTTCTCAGCGCAGGGACAGGGCACTTCAGCTGATTACAGCCACAACAAATATTAACATGCTTTTAAAGTTTTAGCTTAATTTTTAATCCCTGCGATAAGGCCCATCAAGGGCTTTTATTCCTGCAGCTCTGCAGGTAGACACCGCAGCATCCATACAGCACAGCCATCCTTGGGAAAGTGTTACTCATCAATCCCCTTAGACTGCTCCCTCTCGGCAAGGCCATGGTGCCCATGGGTCAGTCCTTGAGGCTTCAGACCAGCCAGCCACAGCAGGACAAGACACAGGCACAGCAATTCACTGCTATACATACATCCTCAAGAATTTATAGTCATATTTTTGTTTCTTGACAGTATTCCCAGCTTTAAACAAGGAACAGAACAAGTCACTGCAGATAACTGGCACCATTTCTGTTCAGACACCTCCACTGAATTAATAAAGATGTGTTAAAAATAAATCCATGAAACAAAGTGGCAGATAAGCGCCCAGAAGCTCTGCCAGCTTCCAGCAGTGACCTGCCCCTCCTGGCCCATTCCACTCCCGTGGCGCTGGCACAGTGAGGAGGACGGAGGCTCCCGCTGCCGGGTCTGCAGGGCAGAGTGCACCACAGCCCTCATCTGCTCTGGTCGCAGTTCTCTGGCACTGTCTCAGCAACACTTGACATCTTCATACTTACAAACCAGAGACTCTTGAGTTCTCGCCTCCTATGTTAATTAGAAATTCATCACTCTAAACATCAGCCTGTGAACACCCTGACCTGGGCATCCCCGCTGTTCCTCCCTGGCAGGTTCCACAGATGGCCGGGTTCTGCTTGGCCAGCGGTGTGGGGTAAGGCTTGTCATTTGAGCCCCCCACCCCAACCACAAACCCTGGCCAGGCTTGAAAACATCTTACTCAACCGAAGAGAAAGTAATTCCAGTGTGACCTGATCCTTAGCGGACTGGGTAAGATGAGAACAGCTCGAGCACTGCCCAGCACTGGAGAGGGCCAAGCTGCAGAAGGCAAACCTGGGTGCACCTACAGCAGGAGCTTCCAGCACACAAGTCTGCGCTGCTCCAGGACGTTACTTAAATTTAGTTCATGCAAACCCTCCTTTTTTAAGGATGGATACTTAAGTGGATACAAACGTCCTAGATATAGGGAAAAGGTATACACATGATGGCTTACCCTTTAGCAGTTTATCATTTTATGACCTGCAGGGTATTATCCTCCTTGCTGACAAATAGGACAACTTTTATAAGAAAAAGTTTCAAGATTCCTAATAATCAAGGCTCTACCCAAAAAGCAAGAAATAGGATGAACTGGAACAGTAACTGTTGTTCCAAAGGGGTTTTGCAGCGAACAGCTGTATGCCAGGAAAATGCACTTCATGTTTGACACAAGTCACTGAAGTCCTGACTCTTCTTTTCCACAAAGGCAGCACCGAGGCAGGCAGGCAGCCATGCCCCAGCCCCACAGCAGTGCCTGTTGAGGGGGGCTGCCCGTGGCCAAAGCCATGCAGGGGGTCCTGCTGGGCCATCCCCGGGCACCAAGGACCCCACAGAGACCCTGTCCCCTCCAGCCATGCCACAGCAGTCACCCAGCTCTCCCAGCCAGAGGCAAAGCCCCACGATGGAGGGGGTGCACAAAGGGATCTTGCCACAGAGGCTTCTGGCCTCCCACCACCAGGGAAAACTGCCGCTTTCTGAGTTTATTTGTAAAGGAGTAGAGTGCTAGACTTTTTAAAGTTACAATGTTTGTTTCAAGTTTCTGTAGCTATTGAAATAGAAGAGAACAGGCATAGCCCTTGAACCACACAGCTAAGCCCGTGGCAGACCCCCAGTAACCACACACTCAAGCGAGAGCAGCACCAGATCCACCAGCGTGGCTACCACTGGCCCTGCCATGGCCACCCCAGCACAGCAGCACTGAGCCACAGCTCCTTAGGGCCATCCGCTCAATGCCGCTTACTTCCCACAAGGCACACAAGAAATGTTTTCGTGGTGGAGGAATTCTAGTGATCTACTCGCCAATTATTTTTCCATAAATATTACAGCATTTCTTATGTAACAGCTCTTGCAGAGGTTTCCATAGAAAGAACAAGGTTATAAACAACTCTCTCATTCCAATTTATAGCACCTTAATAGAAAAATAAGAATTCAAATAACCCATATCCATTTGCTACAATGAAATACCCTACAGATATTGACAACTACTGTTCAGTCATTATTGGGCAACTTATATATTTATTTTTTTAAATGAAAGTAAAAGATAGAAAAAAGAGGACAAGCATTCAGAGGTGCATTTCTTCCCCAATATCAGTTTGCAATACAAGCTGTTTCAAACTTAAGTTGTCTCATGAAGAAAGTGCAAAATTTTAAACTGCTTTTAAAATCTTAAGCATGCTGCTGTACTCGCCACCTCCAGAACACAGAGGTCTGGGAACAGGAGGCAAAACCTTCACCTATCAGATACAGAAAGGTAAAGAAAAAAATCTCAACGCAAAACACCGCTCAACTTCAGCACTGGAAACAGAGTCTTTAGTTCAAGCTTAGATTGCTTTTACAACATTAAACCTTTTTATTCAGCAATTGTCTTTTACAAAAGACAGAGTCCTTTATACCAAGGGTGTAAGTTACTGCTTGTGAATAAGCACAAACACAACACTTTTACTCTGTCAACATGAAGGGAGATTTTTGGTAGGGCCAGCGATCCCCATTTCCCACATTGTGTGATTGATTACGCCCTGCCCCTTAGAAGAGTTGATTGGTTTCCTGGTGCCAGGAAAATGATTGATGAATATTTCAAGGCATGGGCCTCTCTTCCTGCTGGGTGTCCTTTTCACATGTCTCCAATGGGCCTGCGGATTTTTTTCAAGACTAGGAAGTGTCATTTTTATGGATATCATCCTGTGATAGGGACAGTTCACTGAGCAGAGGCACTATGTAAATCAAAGCAAAATACTAAAGGTCAGCTCAAGTGTTAAGGTGACAGACCCATGCAGCATGTATCAGGTAAGCAGGAAAACACAAGTGGACAAGGAAAAGCTTCATCAAGCCAACAAGCAAAGCGGGAGGCACTAACTACACTGTTAGCTTGCTGCTGCAAATTGGCAGGAGCAAGCTATTACACTACCTCAACAAATGGGGGATACTCCCACAAATAAGGGATAGTCATACTCAAAGACTATTAAAGCCAAATTCTTTTGAGACCCAAAGCACTCAGTCAACATGGGCTGAGCAAAGTGACCCCAGCCACTGCTGAACTGACACCCAGGTCTAACTCTGGAAAAAGCATACCTTAAATCAAGCCCTGAGCTTACATTCCACTGCAAAATAAGCTGAGATCTCAGTTGGGCTGTTACCCACCTTAAACCAAAGCCCCAGTAACCAAGAATGCCCAACTGCATTAGGTTATTTGCAGGTAAGAACAATCACTGCTTGTGATCCACAGGAAGGGCATTTCCTTACAGCTGCTGATACAACAGGCACAGGATGCAGTCTCCTGGCAAAAGCATACATAAGACATCAAAGTTACAATACACTTCAGAGTAATTTTTTTTTTTTTTAAGTATTGCCAAACAACATAAAAAAGCCATTACAGCTGTGAGTGAATGAAGAGATTTTTGGAGGACAAGTTGCTGTTTGGCAGAACTTTCAGAGACCAGAAGTTCTTTTCAAATTTTTTACTACAACTGTGACAGCCATCATTTAATCACTTGGCTTCAGGATCTGAGGGCTACAAAACAACTCCCGCAGATAAACCCCGTGCTTCTCAGCACTGCCAGAGTCAGCATCAGCTAAGTAGAATACACCCTGACATTTATAGGAGCACTGCACTGATTTACCATTTCAGAAAGAGTACACCCACTACCTGACTCGCCAGCAGTACAGAGAATGCACCGCGCTGACCAGAGCACAACACACACCCTTAGAAACACGTACCGCCACTGCAATCCCTGCCTCCTGCTGGAATAGCTGATGGGGTTTTACACAGCAAGAGAGTTTTGAGATTCAGTCCCAAGGGCTTCACAATTCTGGATTACATTTCCATTAAAAATATTTAATGTTTCCAACAAGTTTCACCTGAGAGATATTTCCCCAACAAGGCCATCACAGCAGTTTCTAGTCACCCTGGCATTAAAGCCTTAGGGAATTTTTATCAGTTTTTTTTTCTGATGTATCCACAAAGGGAAAAAAGGCTTTAAAAAAAAATCAATCTTTCACACTGACCAGACATTTCTCTAAGTTTAAATTTCACCACCTATATAAGCCTATAACTGTGAAGATTGGGCAACGGAAGGTAGACACGTAACTTGTGCGCGCTCTGAAGGACGCGGGGTCCACCCTTTGTACATGAAACCTCCTTATCGAAGGGCTGGAGTAGAATTAAGATACTCCAGACACAAACTGCTTTCAAGATAAGTTATTGGCAATCTCAAGATAAGGTATTGGCAATCATTTACCAATAAAGAACTTCACTGAAGCTAGCCTATCGGCGGTGTATTTCCTCTTTCTAACAAAATGTGTACAGAATCATTTTTATCGGCACAAAATCTGGAAGTCTTCTAATTAGGTAATTAGAACTGCAATAATTAAGACTAAAGCTAAACCTGGAAGGGTCCTCTTGTCCCCCAACTTCCCTTTCTCAATTCAGTCTGCAAAGTGATAACCACTCCGGCTTAAAGGCTAAGAAAAGGAAAGGATCAAAAGGCTAGTTTAATACAGCTGGAGGGAAAGAATGCATTTCAGCTCACCAGCAACCAGCTGATGAAACCCTGGGCCAATTCTTTATGTAAATGACTTAATTAGAATTACCAGATTACACTGCTGAAGGCCTTATTTAAATAGGCAGTTTATCAACAGGATAAACTGTGCTCTCGTTCTCAGAGAACACTAGTGTAAATGCATTTGTTCAAAGCTACCACCATGTAGCAGTTGAACAGGAATTTAATAAACCGCTTGCACGTTCCCCCCACCAAAAAAAAAAGATATCACAAATGACTTTCCAGAGACAGGGCAGAAAGATGACTATTGCTTCCCAACAATCAAGAAATAGTCTCCTATAAGGAAAAGTTCCCTCATTTTCTATAATATGTTACCTTTATACTGTTTTATAGCAAAGCAGGGAAAAAATCCTGTTGTTTCAGTGTCACATCACACACTGCATCTGCTGAACATACATTGCTAGTCCTGTTTTTAGTACAAAAAGGCATGCATAAACCCATTTTCATGATTAATGATCTACAGAAGCCATCAATACCAAATTCCAACTTTACACCAAGAGGTATTTTTCCATCTTACCATTAAATCATAACAAAGAAATTAAGTTCTTCCCAAATTACAAGTCTTTTATTTCCCAACATAGACCCAAGCTCAGAATTCTATTATTTATTATTGTCTATTATTTACAAAAGCAAGAGCCAGCCACATTCAACAGGCCAATACCGAGTCAAAATAACACTGTTTATTCAGATGTTTGACTTTAGCAGCATTACCATTTAGCAACTCAATTTGTTTTTCTTCCTAAATCTTCAAAGAAATGTTTATAGTAAGTAAACTAAGACCTAACTATATCAATGAAATAGTCTTTGTTAAGCAAAGGCTTATCTCATCAGATGCAAAGCAATCAAGCATAAAGAACCACTAAAAATGTCACTGTGTGCCAGTAAAGTTTGAGAGCGCTGTGGAAAAGGGAAGGGATACAAGCAGTGGCATTTTTCTTTGAAAACCTTACATTCTCCATGCTCTTACAACCTTCCTCTTCTCTCTGGTATGAAATTCATCCAGATTAGTAATCTGCCTGAAACTCCTATAAATTTAAGGGAACACAAAACTCAAGTAGTTTCCTGATACTTAAATCTGTCTTCCAAGACCATACCCACACAAGTTCCAAAGTACCTTAATTCTAGATAACCCGCTTTACCACTATTTTACTTAAAGCACAAAATAATTACAATGGTGTAAAAGCCATCATGTTTCATTCACAAAGAAAAAACATGCCAACTGAAGCTATAGGCAAACTGGTCTTAAATAGGACCCTGTTGAAAAATAATTGCTAGTAGTGTAGGAAAAATGAATGCCCTAATTAAATGATTTTTTTTTTTAAATAATTCACTTTACTCATTGCCATTGATTTACTCAATGACAAAGTATGTTTCTTACATGGAAGGGGAAGTACTCAAATTGGTAAGGGAAAACCATCATCTTATATTCTAAGAATGTCAAATGCCCCCTCAAATAACGAGGCTGTAATTCACCGTAACTGCTGAAATGAAATCACGTAGCTGCATTTCAAAGTTACTCTGAGGCTTCTTTCGCTGAAGACGCCAATAAACTTGTGGCAGTTTACTTGGGGTTAACACAGAAGCCACATGCAGAGCTTAAATTCATTAATGATTTTAACTTAGCCACCGAGAATATAATCCTACTTTTATAGATGTACGTAACTATCTATATCTCTCTCCTGTGTATCCATATACATGTCATACAATTTTAACTGTTTCCATAAAGAGTGAAGATGCTGTACCATCAAGTGTGCTATGAATCTTCCTTAAAACCAGGAAATATTAAGACTCTTCATTTTCCATTATCATTTGCAGATATTTTATAAGCCAACAAAGTAAGAAGCCAATCTTTTCTGCTCCTCCCCTGGCTGTTGTAGGCTTTAGAAAGACCGAAGGTCAAGCAGTGTCTCAACACCATGCCAGTATTTCACATTTTTTAAGGCAAAGTAGTAAAAGGTTGTTACATCATCCATTCAAAAGACTAACTACAGCCACAGGCACAATATCTACCACATGAAAGAGCTGTGCAAGACACACAACTAATTCTTACAACTAAGCTGATGAATCAAAAGAGATTCACCCAAAATGCCACATTTCTGTGGGAAAAATAGTAAATGCAGACAAAGTATTAATATTGTTGCATTATTAAGGACACCAAAGGAACAGAGGTTTCCCAAATGAAGTCAGGAAGTTAAAAAATTATTAAGGATAAGAAGTATCTTTCATTCAACCGGACATCTAATTAAGAGATAATAAAGTGTTTCCAGCAGCCTCACAAAGGGACACAATTCAAAATTACATTTCAGGGTGATTTCAGAAATACCCATTTCTGTAACTGCCAGCACCGTGGATGTTTTGGTGGAGCTCGTACCCAGCAAGCGCCAGGGATGCTGCTGATAAGAAGCCTCTTTTGTCCGAGCCAACCCTTTGTAGAACAGGGTACCTTCAGATGGTAAAATGCAATTGTAAACCATAAAAATTGGCAGGGACATTCAAGTGCAGATGCGGAATCTGCATATGGAAGTGTAAAAGGTCCCAAATGGTGCCCATAAACCCACCGACAGCCGCGGATCAAACCCACGCTCGGATCAAACGAGCGCCCGGTGCCGGCGGGGAGCGGGAGGGCGGCGGGAGGGTGGCACCGGCACCGGGCCGGGCCGCACCG
>VWZL01006142.1:251-19211 GCA_013396915.1 Stercorarius parasiticus | reverse complement strand
CCCCCGCCGCCTCCAGCCGCACCGACCCGGGCAGCGAGGGGAGCGGGCGGGGGTGCCCGAGCACCCCGGCACCCCCGCGGGCAGAGCTCGGCCCCGGGCCGGCACCGGCACGGCAACCTGCGCCGGGGACCGAGAAGCGTGTCCCTGGGCCGGGGCTCCGGCTCCGGCGGGCAGAGGCGGTGTTTGCTTGCAGGGCCAGGTTCTGGGGCGGCGATGGCAGGGCCCCCCCGGAGCCCCCCGGCTCCGGGGCGGGGGATATTCCCCGGGAAGGGCAGGTGCGGTTTGGGGGCTGTGGGGGTTCGGCGGAGGGAATGCGCCGGGCTGCGGGCGGGCTTGTGGGATGGAAGGTGCCCAAAGCCCGGCGCTGCCCTGATGAGCTCTGCAATTAGCGTCTCCGTGCCAGAGAGAACAGCCCGGACAAGATTTCCCCCGCCGAGATGAGCGGAGCGTGGGAGCGGGACGCAGCAGCGTCAGGGAACTGGGCTTGCGTTGGGCAACCGGGCTCTCGCGTGGATCCAGGAGCCCTCGTTTCCTCGGCTGCTCTCCCGCGGGGGCTGTGTCCGCAGCCGGGGCACCGGGCTCCAGCCCAGAGGGACGGTGGTGGGAGCAGCCCCCGGGGAGGAAGGGCACTGATGCCAGGATCACCAAAGCATTAAAAAGCCAAGATTTTCTGAGTCATTTAGTGGAACAAGAAGAAAACACAGCTGTTGTTGTCTTGGGAGAAGTGTTGGGGGGAGCCCTGCGCTGAGGGTCCCGACAGGGTTTCAGGGGTGATGCTGTCTGAAGGACTCCGGGATCCGCAGCCCACAGACCCATGCGGGGCTGTCATCACCTCTCTCCCTCCTCACAGGTGCTGCCCCCTGTTCTTGAAGGTATTTTCTCAGTTCTTGCCATTTGGATGAGATCCCGTCAGTGGGCATTCGTGTGCCATAAAAGCGTTTCGCATGGTCGTGTCCCCGTGACTGACATGGGACATCCCAACAGTGCCAGCACCCGGGGCCTGGCTGCCGTCAGCCACGGCCAGCTCTGCCAGCCCCGCTCTGCCTCGGCTCCCCGTGCTGCAGAACGTGTTCAACGCGTTGTGCCAAGCCAGGGAGAAGGAGGAAGAGGAGGGCGACATGGTTTCCCTCCCGTGAGGGCGACATGCCTTCCAGCAGTGTGCGAGAGGCGTGCAGCACAGCAGCGCGCTTATCAACACAGCATGTTTTCCTCCCAGACAAGTCCTCTGGCAGCAATCAAAGGACAGCTTAAAAGCTGGCCAAGGTTCATTGTCAAAGGTCCCGTTTTCTCCAAATAATGGCACAAACTCCATGTGCACATGGACGCTCTTGCAAGAGGTCCCAGAAACCAGACAGTGCTGGGAAAATCATCCAGCTCGTAAAACTGGGAGTGAGGAAACCCCCAGCAAAGTGCAGGGATGCTCCCCCACGACAACCGTGGGTGCACAGCCCCACTGCGCAGCTGGGACCTGGCTCCGGAGGAGGGGCAGCACCCGCCTGCCTGCACCCTGGGCTGGGGTCTGCAGCAAGAGGGGAGATTCAGGGAAAGAACCACCCGAGTACCCCGCGGAGCTGCAGCAGCCCCCATGAAGGTTTCTTAGGGAGCCGTCAGATTCCCACCCTGAGCAGCCAGTGCAGTGTGCTGGCCTTTGGCAGGGGCTGTCTTGTGCCCCTGCATCCCAACCCACCCGCAGGCTGTTGGGGAGTGGGTCCCGTGTGCCCCGGGGAGTGCAGGCTGTCCCCGTGGGGTCGGGGTGCAGGCTGTCCCCGTGGAGTTGGGACACAGCGGGATGATGGACGCCTGGGCGGTGCACCGAGGCAGGGTGACCCTTGCGGAATGGACTGTGCGGGGGCCTTTTTTTTAAGACTTCCTTGTTTATAGCCTTTTCTGTATAAATAGAACATACGGTTCCTGTTTAAGGAAGCCGTTTAAAAGGCAGAGCAAGGTTTAATGTTACTACCCCGCGTGAAGGCAGGTGGCTGCCCTGGCTGTGTCGCAGCGAGGCGCACGCAGCGCCCAGGAAGGGGTAGTCGGTCTCCCCCGGCCCCCAGCACCCGCTCACACCTTGACTGGAGGTGAGCGGACTTTTCTGTTGCTGCGCGGCTGAGAGACAAAAGCCGCTGCTGGCCCCTGGGCTGCTGACTGCCCGTCCTGCTGGCTGCCTGCCACGCCGCAGCCTGCCCCGGCTGGGGACCAACGGCTGGGACACGAGAGGGAATGGCTTGAACCGGGAGGTCTCCGGGGAAGAGTTTGCCCCTTTGCGCCGTGGGGGAAGCTCCATTTGCTGGGCCCCTCTGTGTGCTGCGCAGTGTAAACAGCTGCTGGTGGGGCTGCTCCGGGCGCAATTCGCTGCGCACGGCTCCCGCCCGCTCGCGCCCCACCTCAGCGGGACACGCGGGGCCTCCGCGCCAGCCGTGCCTCCCGCTGCGGCGCTGCCAAGGGCGGTGGGAGGGAACGCACAGCCCGCGGCCGCCTGCTCCCACGGGAACCAGCTTCCAGCGCAGGCAGCTGCAGCCCTTCCCTGCGGAAGGTGCCGATGGCGGGTGGGATCGCGGCATGTCCCCATGTTTCGGGCTGTGTTGCGGCGGTGGTAGCTTCACTGGTGGTTGGTGCTTGGGGTGTTGGCGGGAATGGGGGACCCTGGCTGGGAACTCAAGTGGGGCTCCTGTGGGACACACCGGGACCTCATGCAGGGCTCCCACAAGGATGTGTGTCCACACCGGGACCTCATTCGGTGCCATGTGCATGGAGGGACAGAGCTGGTGGCAGGGACAGCAGCCCAACTCCGGGGCCCAGGAGCAGCCCGGGTGTGTGCAGAGAGGCCGGCAGCTCGTCGCCAGGCTGTGAATTGTCCTGCCTGTTTGCACAAGCGCCGGCATTGCCATGGGGAGGTCAGGGGGCCCAGGGAGGTGTGAGGGCCTGGAAGAGGTGGTGTTTGGGGAGGGGGTCCCGTTCCCTGCCCCGCTGCTCCCTGCCGAGAGCCTGAGGAGATGCTGTTGGATTTACAGCCCTGTGGGCTGCCTGGCATTTTCCTGCCAGCCAGCAGGACCTTTCCCTTTGAAAGAGAGGGCTTTTTTGAAATGCAAAACACATGAGGTTTCACTGCATCTTTAGGAAGGGAAGCTCCTGGCCTGGGCTGTGGGGAGCTGGGGGTCCCTGCACGGAAAGCCGCTTCCCCAGGCGCCACCAGCACATCAGCTCGGCTGGGCACGGGCAGGATGGCGTCAGCATGGCCATGGGTGCTCCCCGCAGGCACGACATCGGCCCTGTGTGCCTCTGCCCTTTCCCACGCCGTGCTGTGCTCCGGGGAGGGTGGGAGAGCCAGAGCTAAACTCATTTCCCAGCTCTGCCACCGTTCTGTTTCCCAGAGTGAGTCAGAGTCCCTGTGGGCAGAGCCCTCTCCCTCCGGGGTCACCGCGCTGCCTCTCCCCTTTCTCCCACCCTCCCGCGTGCTCAGAGCAGGCGCGTCCCCATGCACGGGGCAGCCAGCACAGCCTGGCCGTGCTCCCCGCCAGCCCAGATGTCCCCCAGGGGTGCACAGCCGGTGGCAGGGGTGAGAGGGACGCGGCTCCCCATCCTGCCGGGCTGGCTGAGCTGCAGCCTTGTTCCCGAGCACAGCGGGGTTGGGGGGAGAACGGTTCCTTATCTGCAGAAACCAGCCGAAAAGCACCCTGGTCTCCATAGCGTGAGTCAGGGCCATGTGTGGAAACAAGGGAGTCCTTGAGTGTGTGCCTGGGGCCATTGCAGGAGTCTGGAGGGGCCAGCTCACCCCGAGGTGTCTGCGTGTCACCATGAACAACGGACCCTGTGTGGGCTCGGGGCTGCGAGTGTGGGGGGACAGAGGCGCTTCTGCAGCTCCTCGCCACTGTCCCTGCTCACTCGGGTCTTGCTGGAGGCTGGGAAACAGCTACAGAAATGGGACCAAAGTACCTGGGGCACAAAATGCTCTGGTGGCCACAGGGGCAAGCAGCTGCCTGAGTTTTGTCACCATCACCCAGGTGGGACAGGGTGCTCCAGGCCAGACCATGCCCCACACTCGTCAGGGCATGGCTGGGAGCCCCAGGGGTGATGGGAGACCTCTGGACATGCAGCAGAGAGGGAGCCGACTGTGATGGCTTGCTGGGATCGGCAGGGCCCCGTGGGACGCCCGGGCAGGTCACCAGGCTCACCTGGTGTCCCACCGCTGCGTGTCCCCGCAGGCGCTGGGCGAGGCGGACCAGGTCCGGATGACCTCGGAGGGCTCTGACTGCCGCTGCAAGTGCATCCTGCGTCCGCTCAGCAAGGACGCCTGCAGCCGCGTCAGGAATGGCAGCATGCGGGTGGAGGACTTCTACACGGTGGAGACCGTGAGCTCTGGGTCTGACTGCAAGTGCTCCTGCACCGCGCCCCCCTCCTCGCTCAATCCCTGCGAGAACGAATGGAAGATGGAGAAGCTGAAGAAGCAGGCGCCCGAGCTCTTCAAGGTATCTGCAGATGTGGCGGGACCATGGGCTGGGGGCCCAAGACCCCCTCCCCATGTGCAGGAGCCCACGCTCCCCGGCCCTGCCCCTAGGGCAACAGAGCAGTGCGGTTCCTGCGCTCTGGCCATGAGCAGGGATGGGGACATGTCGGGGCATCCGCAGTGGCTGCGCAGCCCTGCCCTGTGCCCCATGCCCCGTGCCCTAGCCCCGTGCCCCAGCCCTGCTCTCCCTCTGCAGCTGCAGTCCATGGTGGACCTGCTGGAGGGAACGCTCTACAGCATGGACCTGATGAAGGTGCACTCCTACATCAGCAAGGTGGTGGCCCAGATGAACACGCTGGAGGAGGTGAGTGAGCTCTGGCAGGCACTGTCCCTGCAGTGTGCCCCGTCTGGCTGCTCGGGACCATCTGGGAGTGCCATGGGCTCCCTGAGTGGGGCTCCACACCTCTCCTCTCCTCCAGACCATCAAGACCAACCTGAGCAGGGAGAACGAATTCATGAAGGAGAGTGTCCTGCACCTCACCAACCAGATGAGACGCTACGAGAACTACTCCGACATCATGATCAGCATCAAGAAGGAGATCTCCAACCTGGGCTACCAGTTGCTGCAGAAGGACGCTGCCGCTGTCCCCGAGAGCAAGGCACAGGTACATATGGGGACACAGCCCCTCGCAGGCACGGCTGGTGCTGCTGGGCTTCTCCTGCCGTGGGGCAGAGCTGAGCTCCTCCGGGCTTGCGATGGGTGCTGGCAGCTCCCACGCGTGCATCGGGGTGCACCGCGCCAGCAGCTGAGGGCTGGTGCCTGCACCTGCTGTCCATCACAGCGGTGGGAGGGGAGGAGAAGGGGTCTGACCAGGCTGTGCCCCCCAGGACACGGCAGGCGGCCGAGAGAAGGAAGCGGGACGGTACCCCAGCACCCGCAAGGCACTGGGGGACAGGGCAGCCCCCCGGGCACCCAAGGAGAAGCAGCTGAAGCCTGAGAAGCCCAAAAAGGATAATGCGAAGGCCAGGGCGGGTGCACAGCCTACGCCCAAGACCAAGCCACTGGCGCACCAGCAAACTGTGGTCCGGGGCATTACTTACTACAAGGCCGGGCAGGCGGGGNCACCGCCAACACACCGACCCCCATCTCGTCCCCCTGCAGAGAGCCCCGCGAGGGGGGCAGCTGCGCTGGAGCGGCAGGAGGAGAGGGGCCGCCCGCCCCCCCCAGCTGAGGGGACCCCGGCCCAAGCCGTCGGGCGGGCAGAGACCACTGTGCCCAGCACCACAGCTGCGCCCAGCACCGCCCTCATCCCCCGCACCACCACCCGCAGCCTCCCCCCAACTGTCCTTGGGCAGGGGTCTGACAGCACCGGGGGCCCTGAAACGCCAAACAGAGGTGGGTGAGCGTGGGGGCTGGCAGGGGGCACCCACCCCAGTGGTCCTGGTGCCCATGGCCAGGCTGGGCCAGCAATAGCCCTGCCATGGCAAAGGGCTTTCCGGCCCCTGTGGAGGCAGGCTACCTGGGGCAGGGGTAAGCCTTCCTCCTCCTCCTCCTCCTTGGTACCCAGTGAAGGAGGTGGAGTGCGAAGGCACCATCGAGTCGGTGGAGCCCCCCACGGAGCACCACAGCTATGGGCGCAACGAGGGGGCCTGGATGAAGGACCCGGCGGCCAAGGATGACCGCATCTACGTCACCAACTACTACTACGGGAACAGCCTGGTGGAGTTCAGGAGCCTCGACAACTTCAAGCAGGGTGAGGGCTGGTGGCTGAGTGAGCGCAGGGACCCCAGCTCCTCCTGGGTGGGTGCCCAGCACTGGGCAACACCGTCTATGCTTGGCCCTGGGGTGGTGGGCAGCTGATGGGGACCTGCGCTGGGGAGCACCCTTGAGGCAGCGAGGGGGACACAGGTCCCTGACACTGCCGGCTCGCTCGGGCCATCATGCATGGGACCCCAGTGCTGCAGGGGGTCCCAACACCTCTCCTGCCCACTCACAGGCCGCTGGAGCAATCTCTACAAGCTGCCCTACAACTGGATTGGCACCGGGCATGTAGTGTACCGGGGGGCCTTTTACTACAACCGTGCCTTCACCAAGAACATCATCAAGTACGACCTGAAGGAGCGGTATGTGGCGGGCTGGGCACTGCTCCACGATGTGGTGTACGAGGACACGACGCCCTGGAAGTGGAAGGGCCACTCGGACATCGACTTTGCCGTGGATGAGAGTGGGCTCTGGGTCATCTACCCCTCCATGGACTATGACTACTCGCAGCAGGAGGTGATCGTCCTGAGCCGCCTTGACCCCGGGGACCTCTCTGTGCGCAGGGAGACCACCTGGAAGACGGGGCTGAAGCGCAACGCCTATGGGAACTGCTTCATCATCTGCGGCATCCTCTATGCCGTGGACACCTACAGCCAGAAAGAAGGGCAGATCTCCTACGCCTTTGACACGCACACGGACACGGAGGCAGAGCTCCGGCTGCCCTTCCTCAACCAGTACGCCTTCACCACGCAGGTCGACTACAACCCCAAGGAGAAGGTGCTCTACGCCTGGGACAACGGCCATCAGATGACGTATGGGCTCCGCTTCGTGGTCTGAGTGCCCGGCCGGCTCCCAGCTGCACCCCTGTGCCCACCCTCTGCCGTGCCTGGCTGGGACTCCCCGTCGGCAGCCTGGCCCCAGCCCCCCTGCTGGGCCACGGCTGCGGCGAGAGCCTGGCTTCCACCCACAGCCCTCCCCACCCACCGTGCCCCAGGCACCTGCACCGCGCCTGCTGCCTCACCGGGCAGGGATGCAGGTAAGCACAGCCCCCAGCAGACACCCCCATGACAACGTGGCCTCTGGAGCTGTGGGGCTGCCCCACAGCCAGCAGCTCGGCCGGCATTGCCTTCCCTGGGACGTGGTAGAGGAGCCCGGCCCCACGCCCCTGCGGCACCAGGAGGCAGTCGGCTCTGCGCCGCTGGCGACACGGCAGCACCCGCCCCGCGCCACTGCACTGAGCACTCCCCACGCTGCACCCAGCCCGAGCACCGCTCCCCACACACACCCCCGTGACCGCATGCGTACCGCGACTGCCAGCTGCCAGTGGTGCGAGGGCCTTGATGGCCTGGTGCCGGCTGCTGGGCGCCATGCCCTCCCCAGGACGGGCAGGGCCCCCTCGCTGCGGGGCAGGAGGAGCAGCTGCCGATTGCTATTTTAGGAGACATGATTAAGATGCCTTTGCTTTTGCCACTCATTAGCTTATTATTTAAATGCATTCACCGGAGCCGCGCGGGGTCCCCTCTCCCGGCAGCGGGCATGGAGCAGCCTGCCCGCCATGCCGGGGTGCCCTGCCTGCACCCCTGCCTGCACCCTTGCCTGCGCCCAGCACTGGGCAGGGGGAGCACGCACGGCCGGGGAGCCCACAGCCCTCCTGCTCTCCGCCTAGGGCAGGGCGAGGGGCCGGGAGCGCTTGGCTTGGTTTTGGTCATTTTAGACGTGAACAGTATTAAAAAAATAACCGATGTGAAAGCGGGCTGTGTGCGCTGTCGTTTCTCCCGCAGCCGATGGGGAAGGAGCCGGCAGGCGGGCGCTCACTGTCTCTGTCCCATGGCCAGGCGTGCCCAGGGGTTCTGGCACACACGGCTGCTGCTCATTGCACATCTGGCTGGCCTAGGGAGGGCACCCCACATCCCCCCGGCAGTGCCATGGCTGTGCCCGTGGGCCCTGGGCTGCGCAGCGCAGAGACAGGCAAGTCCCGAGCGCAGCCCTGGGGGAACAGAGCCTGCTGGGTCCTGGAGCAAAGGGAACTTGG
Organism: Stercorarius parasiticus; assembly: GCA_013396915.1. Classification (NCBI taxonomy): domain Eukaryota; kingdom Metazoa; phylum Chordata; class Aves; order Charadriiformes; family Stercorariidae; genus Stercorarius; species Stercorarius parasiticus. The sequence continues at coordinate 10,976 of VWZL01006142.1, read as the reverse complement.
CATTCCTGGGTCTGAGCCGCAGCCCCAGCAGCAGGAGCTGGGAGCTGAGCCCCGCTGCCGGGGAGAGGAGAGCAGCTGAGCGTGGGCACGGCGGGAGCAGCTGCCCTGGCTCTGCTGCAAAATTTGGCAAGCGTGGAGCTGCTGGGGGGCCCCGAGGGGTGAGAGCAGCCCCCGCCACCCAGCTCCTTCCCGCTCCTGTCCCTGTGTGCCAGGGCAGCCACCCCTCAGCACTGATGAGCCCTGCACACCAGCCGGTGTCCCGTGGCACTGCCACCAGGCAGTGGAGCCCGGTGTCCCAGGATGCCGGCATGGCTGAAATGCTTCCTACTGCAAAGACTGGAAGCCGGTGCTGGCACGGGGCAGCCTGGCACCCCCTCCCCTGGCCCCACTCTGACCCAGGCCTAGGTCCTGCTCTGGCTGACGAAGGCACTGACCATCCCTGCCCCTGTCCCTGCCCGTGCCTCAGCGCCGAAGCCCCCCGCGCTGGCGGTGCGCTGCATCCCTCGCTTGGCCACAAGCCCCCACCACGAGAAAGGAGCTGGCTGACTTTTCCGCCCCCCGAGCTGGGTCTCTGCCAGGCTTTTATCTAGCGATCCACAGCAAATCCCTGTCCAAACAATACGGATTTCTGACATTTTTTTGCGGTAAAGTAAACTCCCAGCACATCTCTAATTCCAGGGCTTTGTTGTTCTTCGGTGGGGGCTGCCGTGGCTCTGCGCTGCCTGGCTGCGCCGGGCTGGGCTGCGGGACTCCGCTCCGCTCCCCTCGGAGGGGGGAAACACGGGGAAGGGAGTAATTAAACCCACGTGGCTGGAGGGCAATGTCACCTAATTGCAGCCGTGGGGCCTCCTGCAATGGCACCCCTCTGAGAGCATCCCCCCCTCGCTGCCGCTAACACCATGATAACGAGAAGCTTTAATTATGCCCACATGACAGACATTTCATGAAATATGTTCTCCCCCGATGGCTGCCGGGCCTTGCCCCCAAAACCTGTGGCCGCTTGCCCTGGCTCGGCTGGGCTCCGCAGCCCCCGTCCTGCTGCAGCCTGGGGGCAGCGGGGCGGGGGCGACATGGGGCGATGCGGCGTGATACAGGGTGATAGAGGGCAATGCAGAGTGATGCGGGGCGATGCGGGACAGTGACCCAGCAGCAGCCTGCAGCCTCAAAAGGGTTCTCAGCGGTGCAGGGCCATGTCGTCGCAGCACAGGCTGTAAAAGCTGCAGCACCGTAAAAGCTGGGGCGCGGGCACTGTGAAAGCAGCCCCCGGCTCCCTGCCGACAAAACACCAGCATCGAGCAAAAACAAAGGGTCTTTTGTTTCCCGGGGGGGTTATTGTGCTGGGTCCTTCGGGCTTCCCGCAGCCCCCACTGCTCCATGCCTTTTTCTCAATCCAAAGTCACCCTGATCCCCTTTCTCTGCTATGATATGTCAGGGAATCACTCCTCAGGTCAGGTCCATGGAAGCGCCTGCTCCGACGCTCCCCGCCTGCGGCCAGACCAGCACATCCCCGTTCCAGTGCTGCTGCACCAGCAACTGGGCTCAGTGGCTCCGGGACGTGCGGAAACCTCCCTCGCTCCTGCTGCTGCCCCCAGGGACGTGGGGCAGATGGGCATGTGGCGGGGGGAGCTCCAGCCCCAGCAGCCCTTCACCAGCTGGTCCTTGTCCTGGTCCTGGTCCTGCTCCTGCTCCTGGCTGTGGTCCTGGTCCCAGTCCCTGTCCCGGTCGCAGGCAGGACGAGGCAGGCTGGGGAGGACAGGAGTCCCCGAGCAGGGCCTGGGGGGACGTGCAGGCGGGGGCAGGATGGGCTCCCGCCGCACCGGGCGCTGCTGACTTCCAGACATTCCTCCTGTGCGTGGCCGGCACCCCCTCAGCTCATAACGTGATTAAAAGATTAAAATCTCTCAGTTCAGCAGCAAGCAGCAAATGAAGCTTGAGACAGGGATGCTGGGGGCTGCGGTGCCTGAGGCCCCCGTGACACCGACACAGCGCCCAGGGAAGGGTGGCTGAGGCCATCCGGGTGGGTGGCTACTGGCGCCACAGCCCCCCTCTCCAAAAACACCCTCCCGCGGTCACGGCCGGCCCCTCGGTGAAGCTGGGCAGTGAAGCCCTGATTCCCCCCTGCCCCAGCTGCTTCTTTCTCAGTGACCAGCTGGGGTTGGTTGGTTTGTGGTGGTTTTGCCTCATTCCTCGCCCCGCTGGTGGGGCTGGCCCCGCTCCCCCCGCCGCTGCCATGGTGCCGGCACAGCGCAGAGCCGCCTCGGGGCCGCAGAGGAGCCCCGGGGGGTGTCCAGCCTTTGGGTGAGCAGGATGTCCAGCGGGTAGAGCGTGGCACAGTCCTGCTCCAAGTGACATCCCAGCTGGAGCCCGTCCCTGGCTGCAGCCTGTTGGCACCCGCTGAAGGGGATCATCCCCTCCTTGCATGGAAAACCTGAGTCTTGTTCTACCACGGGTGCAGCCAAGTGCAGCAGTTTGCTCCCACGGGAGGGCCCTGTGCCAACCCCCTCCCTGGGGCACGAGACACACCATCACTCACCCATGGCCACGCAGCCCTTCCCTGGCCACGGAGAGCTGAGAGCTGCCTGCCCGGGAATGGCAGGGCCGGGACTGACTGTGCATGGAGCATCCGCCCTGGGAATTTGGCCCTTCCCTCCATTCTTATGTCCATCCGGGGCCACTGACCCGGGGAAGGAGGCGATGTGTGTCTGGCAGCAGGTGGGGACGAGTCCTGGGGCTGTGCCCACATCGCAAACACGCTTCAAAGCCAGCGCCAGCAGCACCAACCGTCACGGGGATCTATTTTTGTTGCCCTCCCTGACCTTTCCCTCCATGCAGTCCCTGCTGCCGGTAGGCCTGGGCGCAGCCCTGGCAGCACAGCAGCGCGTGGAAGGGAGGCATTTCCCGCTGTGCCTCTCCCTCCCGCTCCTCAGGGACATGCCCTGGGTCTCCGGCACAGCGGCAGTGCAGCAGGACAGTGCTGGCACCGCTCTGACCTCATGCCCTGCCAGGGCATCCCTGCCCTCCACATCCCTGAGCCGTGGCTTGCAGGGCAGTGCCTCACTGGGATGGGCACGTTCCTGCTGAGACCCACCAGCTCATTGCACCCACGGCCAGCAGGGAGCTGGGGAGGACATGGATGGCAAGGCTCCCCTGGAAAGCGTGCAGGTGCCCAGCATCAAACCTGCCCAACTGCTTGCCCTCGGTCAGGGCTGCGCCGGCAGCAGGGAGCTGTTTCTCTTGTAACCATGATGAAGCTACGGCTGGAAGCGCGGTGGGGCTCAGGATGTGAGTGGTGACCAACCCAAACAACGTGAGTCGGGCGAGCAGCAGGCGCTGCCAGCACCACATGCACCTTCCCAGCACGCCGGGGCTGTCAGAAATGGCACGGTGGGGAGCCAAGGCATGAACCCATCCCTGGATCAGGGCGACCTATGAATCCCTGCATGTCCCCCGTCTCTGGGCTGGGGCAGGCATAGAGGGCACAGCCCAGCACAGACCCACTGCTCCCAGCAGGGACCTGCTGCAGCAGAGGAGGAAGGTAGAAGGGGCAGAGCACCGGGCGCAGAGGCAGCACCCACCTGCCCCCACCACCTCCCTTCTCTGGACCATGTAGGGCACCATCCTGCTCTGCACCCAAAATAGAGCTGATCGTCCCCAGGGCCAGTGAAAGATTTACGGGGGGCTGCAACTGCGTCATCTCCTCGGGAGGCAGCACAGCCTGGCAGGGAGCATGGCATCGTGCCCAGCGGTCCTGCCTTCTCCCGGCTGCGACCAGCCTCGCGGGGCTGGGGACGACCCAGCTGCTGCTCCACCTGGATCCCTCCCAGCACGGCCAGCCTCCAGGAGCAGGGGCTCGGCAGAGGACTGTGCCTGCAACGTGGTGCCCAGCCATGACAGCAGCCTCTGGAGCCTGGCGGTCCCCAGGCCCTCCCCAGGGAGCAGGAGGCTTGGTGCCCATGCCGCAGCCCTTGTGCTGTGCCCCCATCCCATCGGCCGCCTGCACCAGGATGTGTTTGGTGGGAGAACACTGGTGTCACCGGGGGCCCTGGTCGGTCTCTGGGGAGCCGGGGGGTGATATGGGTGCCACGGCTGCCAACCTTGAGTGGCAGCGGGAAAGGGCCGGGTGGCGGCGGCGGCCGGAGGGAAGGGAGGGGAGCCGTGGGTCTTGGCGGTGCCGCCGCTGACTCACTCCCCAGTGGAAACAGAAATCTGTTCCCAGGCTTGCTGCCGCCACCTCCAAACCCCCCCAACCCCTCTGGCACAGCACAGCACGGCAGCCCCTCGGGGCGGTGGGGTGCACCCTGCAAAGACCCCTTCCCTGGCAGCACCCCACGGCACAGCACTAGGGGAAGGAGAGGGCTGCCCGTGGGCTGTGCTCATGGCTGGGCTCTGCTCACCCCTACACAGGGGTTTCTCCATCACCCTGCGGATGTGCGGACAGGCTGGCAGGGAGCCAGGAGCCCCGGCACACAGCAGCCCCCATCTCCCAGGAGCCCAAGGGCCACCTTTGTCCGGGATCCCCCAGGACAGTGGGAGCAGGGCCCCACGGGGCAGCGCCTGCACCCAGACACTGCCCGTATTCATGGGAGCAGCGGAACCGGGACAGCGCGGGGATGAGTCCTCCCCCAGCTCCGCCAACAAAACGGGCATTCAGGGCAGGGAGCGGACGGCTGCCCCGGGCAGACCTGGGCCGCCCGCATGGCCGGCGGGACATGGCATTTCCCTGCTGGGCTGGGCGTTCACAACGCGGGGCTTGTTGTCAGCCAGATGCCCCAGACACACTGCTCGCATGCAGCCGTGTGGGGCTGCCTCCCCCCGGCAGGCGGGGGACAGCGGCGGGCATCTGAAGGTGCCCAGGATGGTCGCTCCCAGGCTCCCTGCCCATCCTGCCCTGCACAGCACCCTGCATGTCGCACCACGCACACACCCCTGCAGACTCCACTGCACGCAGAAACCAGGGGCAGCCCTCCATGTTAGTGCTCAGGAGAGCTGCTGAGGCGCTGGCCCAGAGGACGGAGGCAACAGGAGCAATGCCAGAAGCGCTGGAAGAGCTGGGGTTTGCGTCCGCCGCAGCAAACACCTGCCAAGGGAGGCGGAGCCCGGTCTCTCCCACCCAGACCCTGCACAGCTCCCATCTGTCTCTGCCCCTCTGCAGCTGCCCCCTTCCCCCAGACCTCCTGCCCCTGCCCAAGCTGCAGAACCAGGTCCAGGAGCAGGTCCTGCCAGCTCCCACAAACACCTTCTGCACTTGGCCGGTGCCTGCTGTGCCCCGGAGTCGGGGAGAGAAACATCTGGTCCTGCTGAACGCTTTCCAGGGCGCACGGCCAGGGCTCCCTGCGCAGTGGCATCACCCTGGGCTGTGCCCCGCAGCCAGCCGGCGGCTGTTCCTCCTTCCTCGTCCCCACCCTGGAAATTATTTATTATTCCTGGGAAGCCTGCTCTAATGCTGAGGGACATCTTCGGTTACAAGGGAAAAATAAACAGTTTGAGCCTTGCAGGCCCTGATGCTCTGCAGACACCAGTGCTAAAGCCAGGGCTGGCATCGGCAGCTGCACGGGGTCAGCACAGGAGAGCAGCAGGGTTCCGCAGGGTTCCCCGGAGAGGGGCTCCAAGCACTCCCCGTCACATGCAGGCAGCGCCATGCCAGGGGGCACAGAGCCCACGCTGCCTGGTCCCCCCTGGGGTGCCGTCGGGGGGTTACCTTTTGCCAGGGGTTCTCCCTCCCCACCACGCTCAGGCCAGGGCCACCCCGTGGCCACACAGATGCTCCTCCACACACCCCCAAGCACGGCTAGCACTGCTGAGCAAGCACGGCACAGTGCAGGCACGGGCTATGGGCCAGCACATTTACCTTAGTTTTCTCCTCTTAGCTGTTTTTGCTCCCGCCCCGACAAGACATTTGCAGCCAGAGTTTGCAGCCAGCTGCTTTGCAGCAGCAGCTTCGGCCAGGGAGCCGGGACCTCCCAGCTGTCCTCTGGGGCTGGTAGGTAAAGCGGGAAGGGGCACAGACCCCTGATCGCCCTGCGGAGCTGTGACACAGGCCAGGGCAGGGACCCGCTGTGCTCCCACAGTAACAAGTGTTCTCCACCTGTGCCCCAGAGGAAGCTTGTGCTAGAGCCCATCACCTCACCTCTGCATCAATCCAGACAATCAGCACGTTGTTCCCAATAATTTAAGGGGATGCTTGTCCATGGGATGTCTCCTGTAATAGCACAGGGTTGTTCTGATGAAAGGGCTGGACTGATTGGTTTTGCCACCTTGCTACAGGTGGTGGAGCAATTCAGCCCCAGGATTTAGTGTGTGCCGGAAACCCATTTACCTCCTTAAATCTGTGGTGCGGACTGTGCACAAACCGGAGCTTGAGCTGTTCTCCCAGATCAGCTCCCGCTTCAGCTTCTGGGCACAGTCCGGCTTCCCAGCGAGTGTCTGGCAGGTCACCTACTCCCCCTCCCGACAGCAGAGCGCTGCGCCGGTGTCCCCCCTCCCCAGGGACCAGTTCTGCACTCTGCACAGCCACCCCCTGGGCCCGAGGCAGAGGCCGAGGTGGCACCGCACTGAGCACCCTGTTTTGTTCTCCATTCACAAGGATGTATAGAAAAGCTTTGAAAATACAACAGATTGTAATCAGAACCCCCATTAGATACTTGAGAAGTTGCACAAACTGATTTGCCTTCAAAGGTAGCCTTGCCCTGAGCAGGCAGCCCCATCTCTGTAACTGCCCCCTGTAGAACTGTAGACACACAACCACCAGCAAAGCCCTCCCAGCTGGGATTTCAGGATGTTCAGAGCTATCAGCTTCAAACTGCTGTCCATTTTGCTCTGCAGGTCAGGCACATGATTCGTCTTCCCTGGACGCAATGCTACTATCCAAACCTGCAATTTCTCCTTCGAAGTTCAGTACCTGCTAATTAGGACTTTTTTCTTCCCTTCCCCCTCGTTACTAACGAACAGCATTTTAGTGACCTGTACCACAGTTGGATCTTTTAAGAGAAGAAGACCCTCCCTAGGCAGTGCTGCTGCTCTCCTGGCTCGGCGGGGGAAAGTGACGGCCATCTGACAGTGCACTCTGATGTTAGCAGAGGCTCTGCAGTGCATCCACCTCACACTACCCAGGAGCTGGCTCTGGAAGGCCATCAGGGCAACGTTACCTGTGTTTGCTTTTCTGTGTCAGGAATGCTGGTAGGAGCCATGAGGCTCCCCCGGGACGCGCTGCCAGAGGAGCACGGGGTACACCACACCTCTCCAAAAGAGACGCCCAAGCTCAGCTGGGCACGCTCTGACAGCAGCAGCCTGCCCCAGCCTGCCCAGTTCCCAGCACAGGGCACCAGCCTCTCCCTCCCCTCTTTCAGGCACCAGGACAGGAGCGTGAGGATTGGGATCCCTGCAGCGACGAGCTCCTTCTTCCGGAGGGCCATGTGTGCTGGGGGAAAAGTGTGTGCTTCTCCAGCAGCTGATGGAGAATTGTGGAATACTCTGAAATGGTAATGCAAGCACTTTGTAACCCTCCCTGCTTTCACGGTAACACCAACAGGGGTCAAAGGAGCCAGTTCCCACAAGCAACACTTCATCTTACAGCACGCTTCAGCAGCCCAGACTCACGCTGAGCCTGAGCTCGGAGCCGTGCCAGGCTGGGGCTCCTTCCCTGCCAAATGCGTTGTGTTCAGGTCCATGCCAAGCTCCAAACAAAGCTATCACACAGCCAGGATTAGCATCATTGGAAAACCATCCCCTGTTATGGCTCAATATATGGGAAATTCACTTTACTACACATAATTAGACCTCTCTGGTTAAAACTTGTTTGAGGCTTAAAAGTTCTTCAGATCTATGTTAAGTTCCCCGAGCAGAATTAAGATCTTCTTCCTAAACAGAATCTGGATCCAATCTAAGGACCCCCTAATGGGTAGAGAATTTTTCACATTAGACTGCATTAGCTGCACTAACACAAACCATGACTGCTGCATCACTGATGCTCGAGCAGGACTGCATAACTTCCTTACATCCGAACCAAAAAAGGCCTTTGGAATCACAACGCCATCTTTCAGTTCCAAACAACTCTGTGGGGGACAAAGTCAAACCATTTAACTAGTTCCGTGCTTCACAGGTGAAAGCATGGGACTGTGAGACCAGGGAGTCCCTTGAAACTTTAGAGGTAAAATCTTCTAGTTCAACCAGTTTTTCCTCAAGTCTGGTTTCCTGATTTTATTTGACCTCAGTCAGTCTTCACATGTGCACAGAAAGAGCCCTTGGTCTGAACCTATCACACCCCCTGTGTTTTCCTAACACTGAATTGGAACCGAGCTTCCTCTCTTTCCATCCCACGGCGTGCAATGCTGTGTGCTAACACCAGCCTGGCTGGACTACTTCCACCCAAAAGAAATATTGACATGCCACTGGACACACATCCTCCTTCCACTCCCAATTCCCAGGGCGAGCGCAGCACCAGTCTGCGGATGCAGCGCTGCAGCCTGTGTGGGTACTGCCTGCCAGTACCCCTGCGGTCCTGCCACAGGGCCCCACACAACTGGGCATCAACAGACCAAACACCCTCCATCTGAAATGCACCTCTGCTGACAGGGGTGTTGGGTGGTGCTTTCGCTTCACCGCGAGAGCGCCCTCCTACTGCCAGGAGCTGTTTGCCAAGATGAAATTGGCTACAACTGGGAACAAACCTGGAAGATAACACTGCAACCCAGCTTCCCGATGGACACTAAAGTCATTTCCCGGAAAGGAGGCTGTCGAGGCCCCCTGGTCAGCCCTCACCACAGCTCCAGCCAGTGGTGGTCACTGGTGACCAGCCACCCCAGGTGCCTGCCCGAAGCGCTCTGCTGGTGGGGCCGGACAAACCACTGCTGACGGCACCCACCTGAACCAGGGATGGACATTCTTTGGTGCTACAACTACTTGTGCAGAGATCCAAAACAAGTGCTGATGGAATTCTTTGGTTTCAATCAAGTCCACTAAAACCGCTCAGCAAATTAGTTCATCTCCGTGACATTTAAACACTAGCACAACACAAAAACTGACTGAAGTGACGAACATTGACTCACTGTTTTGAAGTGATCCGTTTTAAAACAAATCGCAAGTGAAATACTTTTTACATGTGAAGTTGCACCAGCTTCACAGATCTGTACTCATCTGCCTGTTCTTCAAAGAGAAAAATGATCTTGAACTGCAAGTTACGTTACTATTTTCATTAGCAATAAAAGTTCACATAAACTTCCTGTGAACCCTCTGATTTCTTTTCACAGAAGAAATCTTTTCATTTTTCTTTATCCCACCACTACTAAAAAAAAACCACCAGTGACAGCTTCCAAACAAAAATCTATTTAATGAGACATACTCAGCCAATATAATTAAGAACTTGCGGCACACTGCACCTCTATGCCTTGATGGCATATTTCCGGAGAGGGTACAAACGTTCTTTTCGCTGCTGTTTTTTGGTCTTCAGATTTTCTTCATGCTTATTTAACCTGCGTCGCATGGCACGAGTCTTCTTCGGCCGCAGATCAAGAGGCTTATACTTTTTGCCCTATTTGCACAAACACACAAGTTGAGTTTGAGAGACCGTGACGTAGCAATCAGGTGCCTGAGCTCAGAGAGAGCCGAGTTGCCTGTAAGAACAACCTCAGGAGCAGTGCTTTAAGCTTCTTTTTATTGAGACTACCATTACAGTCTAAAAAGTTTAAGAGAACTCTCCACTGGGAAACATGAGTTGATTCCAACTTTTATACCAGTTGTTCTAGCTTTGACTCAGTTTTAACTAATGCTTAATCTTACAAGCCTCACTCTTCTAACACCTACTGAAAGTTCTTTTTGTCCTGTTCTATATAATACAAACCCCAAGAAGTAATAGTCTAAAAATTATAGCAACTTATTGAGGTAAAGAATTCCTTGGTCGCCTGCAACATTATTAAAATTTAGCACAATATCTCCATTTCTGGAAACTGCATCTTCTGGAAAGTATAGTATGCCCCAGAGAGGTGACGCTGCCCAGATGACTCTCCTGGCAAAAACAGATTCATACTGAGCTTACAAAACTCAGGCAAGTATTACAATAATATTTTTAAAAAAACTATGAATAGAGAACTTCGATACTGAACATAAATGAGTTTTTTTTTTCTTGAATGTGAAGCTTCTAAGTAACAATCTACAAAATTATTTCCTTCCTACAAACTATGCATTTGAAAACAGTACGAAAAAAACCTACTATGCAAGATGTTTGGACTTACCTTGTAAAATTTCCTCAAGTTCTCCTTCTGGGTCTGATTGATAACAGTTAGGACTCTGGCAATAGATTTGCGCACCACACGTCTGCAGGTGGAAAAAAAAGTCTGTCTCAGAACATACTGAAAGACAAGTATCACAGATTTAAAACCCAGTATACCGAAAACGTGCACATCCTACAACCAATAACATACATTGTACCACGCTGCGGCAAAACACGAACTTCCGGCACATCTCAGCTCAACATCTCTGAGCAAACAGAGGCACAAACCAATTTTCAAGCCTACAAATATTTGCTTCTCTGTCGTATTACTTTTTCGTCTTGTGTTACAGTACAAGGCAGCCCCACAGACCGCGGAAGCGCCCCTCACCCCACCGCGGCCCACACAGCGAGCACTCCCTCACGGTACGGGCTGACACCGCCGCTCCCGCGCCCCTGCTAAAGGCTCGGCCAGGCTCCCCCGCAGCCTCCCCCCGAGTCGACACACCCGGTGGCCCGGCGGC
>VWZL01006139.1:15432-33473 GCA_013396915.1 Stercorarius parasiticus | reverse complement strand
GGGGGCGGGGGAAAGCCGCCGGCTCTGCTGCTGTGGGGTTGGGGCGCAGGAAGATGGAGGGTGCTGAGACCTTCTGAGGGCCGTCAGCAAGGGAAACGGGATTTCGGAGATTTCCCAGAAAAGGAGATTGTCTTTTAGTAGGGGCTGAAGGTGAAGCAAGGGGAGTCTCGTTCAACGGTTCTCTGAGCTTATTCGTGGAAGGCCTGCCGTGTTGTTGAGCTATGCTCCAAGCTCTGCTGTGGTTTTTATCCTGGCTTTTGGTGTTGCTGATGTCGCCCTGCCTGTCTCCATGCTGTGGCAGAGGTGTTAGAGTTGGGAAGATGAGTTTTACGGGACTCATAGGTTTCAATAAGCAGAGCCTTTTCCTTTGGAAGCTTTCAGAGTACTAAAAAATTGCAGCTGACATGAAAAAGAGATTTAATGAAATAGAATAGTGTATTCTTTTACTTAGGAGAAGGCAAGTAGCAAAACAGCTCTGAAAATGCAGCACAAACGCTTGATCGGAATGCAGTGCAGCCACAGGGAAGTAGGAAATAATGTGGAAACAGTTTGTTTAATTCAATGATAAGAGATTTTAAGGTAATGTTTTGGGCATGTACTGTGTTTCCTAGCCAATAGGCTAAGCTTCACTTGGGCTGTCCTTGGTCAATAAAACACAAAAAAACAACCGATGCTTCCCGGAATCATATAAACAAAATATTGTTTTTCATCAGTGCTATTACTTACTCAGATTTGGGGCTACTCACTTGCAATTTTGGTTATTACAGAAGTCATATTTAACTTTATTGGAAAGGATGTATCTTACTTCTACATCTCAGAGCAGAAATGGTGACCCAGACACTTCAGTTTGCATTGTCAGCCTTTTAATTAAAGAAGTGTAACTGATACAGATCATTGCTATGGATGACAGAATTTGATCCCTTCTCCTTAGAAAAGCAACATTGGAAAATTCTAATACACATTTGTGAACCTGTTTTCTTCTTTCTCACAAGTTCTGGGTTATCAAGCAGATGTTTTTTGTTTACTGTTTTTAAATTAAAAATTAAAATTGAATATTCTCACGTACACATATTGATAAGCATTCCCCTTGTGTGCATCCCCACTCCGTTCTTGGTAACTTCTATTGGAGAGCTACAGTAACTTACTAAAGAAGTTTTTTTTTTTTTTTTTTCTTTTCTTTTTTCCTGTCTGTGTTGAGGTAACAATTAAATAGGTGTATGAAAGGCTTTGGAAAGGTATACAAAACTTGCATTAATGTCAGACAGTTGACTTCAGTTCTTATTTTCTATTCAAATGTAATTATCTTTTTGTGTCTTCTGTTACTGTTGTTTAATCCAAGTCCTGGGAGGGGGAAGAAACAGGAGACAGAGAGGAGTGAATGACAGGAGGATACCAGATTTTTCTTGTCAACTCTATTCTGCTCTACTACCTTTGTAATTGGAATTAGAACAAATCTTCAATGCTCAAAGTAGGGTAATATGTCTCTTTAAACAGAACATCTTGAAATTTTGAAAACGTGAATAGCAAATGAACCTAAGAAATTATGTGATTAGGTGATTTCATTAAAGCTTTGTGGTGCGCAGAAACAGATGCAATTGATTATCTTTTTGTGTGTAACTTCAGTAAGACAGGTTTATTTATGGACTTTTTAAAACTTTTGCATGCTTTAATATTGCTTGAGCTGATATTGTAGGCAAGTCTCATTTTTTTTTTTTTTCTACAAGTGGAAGCATCTCACGTGGTCTAGATAAATTAATTTGGTCAGATCTGTGAAAGAGGTATTTGTTTGCTTCATGGTACCAAGACTTATAAAATGTATGTAACTTTTTTTCCCCTGAGATATATGAGAATGGAGTTTCTACTGCATAAAATGAAGTTAATCTTTTGCAATTAGACAGAAAAGTAATAATTCATGGCAATTAAATAGGAAGACATATATGCCATGGTTTCTACTGCATAGAATGAAATTAATAATATTTTGCAATTAGACAGAAAAGTAATAATTCATGGCAATTAAATAGGAAGACAGATATGCCATGGTTTTGTTTCAGAATATAGACCTGTGGCCATAATTTCAAAGTTAAAAATAAGTTTCTGAACAACTTTGTGAATAAGGGCAGATTCTGTAAACAAGTTATTTTAGATACTTAGTATCTCTGTTTCGCAAGGAAAAAAGACACATTGTCTTCTTCCTGCTACCATAGAAAATATGGCGGAAGTAACTGAGATAACTGCAGCAGAGTAAGGCAGGCATAGTTTAAAGAACACAAAATATAGAAGCAGAGGAACCTGCACTTTCTTTTTCTGTGTTTTATGGAGCAATTTACTTCTGCTGGAGCTGTTTGCTGCAGTCTTTGTGGGTTCTGGAGATCTTCTGTAAAATAACGCATGAATTTAAGGTGATGAATGCTAACCAATGCCATGCTTTGTTTGCTTAGCCGTCATTCAGGGTACTGCACTGTTCTAGCTAAAAAAACTTGTAAGATACTTGCACCAGTTTTGCTGAGAGTGTTTGTTCACATAATGGTTTAAAATGCTGACTTATGTGCTTGAGCAGGAATGGGAGCTGTCTGTACTTGATAACTTTAGGGTTCTGTGCTATAAAACAAATGCAGGATTTTACGAATTGTATCTATTTTTTTTTTTTATTATGAAAGTACAGGCTTGTTAAAAATGCTGCTCGTACAGAAGGGTAGCAAAAGTAAGTGTGCCGGCATGATGGAGTCACAGTGGGGACTCCAGAAGAGTCAAGTGAATTCAGACTCGGAAGTGATGTTTCTGATCTGCTAGAAGGAAAGTTAATGGCTTAGGAGAAGCTGTTGCTCATAATGCCGTTGCATTTTAAGCTATTTCTGAAAAAGTTGTGTATTGTGGGATTTTTAGCTTCCCCACCCCCTTCAAGCTTTTGAGACTGCTTCCCCACCCTGTTCATGGCTGAAGGTAGTTTCAAAGCATGTCTGTAGCTGTTCAGGCTATGGTGGAGATACGGAAAATTTAGAATAGGTGAGAAGACTTCCTGTTTACTTGCAGAAACTATTTTTTGATGGTTTGGGTTTTTTGAGCAGTTTCTTAAAAACAATCACTATTTTCACAGTTGTTTCTCAGTAATGTATTCTTCTGCAACTTAACTTGTGAAAATCTTTTTGTGTTGAAATGACAGAAACAATATGCTGCTTGTTAATTGGCAGACTTAAGGCTTCAGAAGTAGATAGTTTGTGGGTGCTGATATATTTTGTATTCTGTTTATTAGTTGTGTGTACTGTGCATTGATAATTAATTCATTTTAACTTGATAGCAAAATATGCTTTCTTTCATAGAGTGAAGATACGCAACAACAAATTATCAGAGAAACTTTCCATTTAGTATCGAAACGTGATGAAAATGTCTGCAATTTCCTAGAAGGAGGACTGTAAGTATCATTTGAAAAAAATGCCCAATGCTTATTGGCTGGCAAATATTACTGCTGATTGTAATATAACTGTTTTTACAGTTGTAGTGTAAGTGCCATGTCACTTGAGATATTTTAATACGCAAAGAATAATATCATGATGCACCAGATATACATATTCTTTACTAACTGAAGCATATATGCGTGTATATATATATATGTATCAAAATGAGTTAGTCAATAAACCAAGTTTTTTCTAATGCTGTAACTGACACAGTGCCATATCTAGTGCTATAATTGTTTCAGACACAAATAGGGAAGAAACAGGCAGGTCATACCTAACCAGTTTCCTTATAATTAAGCTAAAGATTTCTGGCCTTATTTGAAGAGGCGTTGGCATTTACTGTACCCACTGAGAAAATGAAAATATTTGGTAGCTTGAGCTCCTAAAATTTGAGTGGACAGCCTCTGATACTAGGATTCCTCAGCCTTTTTATCAGTGTTCATGCTTGCTATAGAAAGGAAAAAAAAAAAAGAGGTTTTAAATGTGCTAGCTAATGCAGTTTCAAACAAGAGGTTTCAAACAATGTGGAGCAAGGTAGGAGGAAAGCCAGACTTATGTCTTCTGTCTCTAGATTTTTTTCTTGAATCGCCTTGGTTGTTTTTTTTAATGTGGTCTTGCTTTAGTTGAAGAGAAGAAATTCTGAAATGGAAAAGTGTTTTATTTTGAGATATTCGTCATCAAGTGTAAATAGTTGCAAAACCACCTTCTAGGAAAAGGGGTCATAATTGATGGAGCAAGCTCATGATCTCCAGTCTAAACATAGAGATTGTCACAGCCTATTAAATACTGAAATTATGGAAACTGCTGGTTACTGAAAGTTGTTACGTTAATGCCTAAATTTTCTGTGTGCAGAGTCAGTTAAATGCTTTGCTGTACCCTGTCAGCTATGATGTCTTTTTTCTGATCAAGATGATTCCTGATTTTTTTATTTTGTTATTTTTTAAACCAAAATCATTCTCTTCCAACTACTCAACTGGTGATTCTATTGTTAGGTCCTTGGAGATGATTTCAAGCTGGAAGCATGCTGGCTTGAATTCCGTAAGGGAAAGACATAGCCCATTTTGGAGCCTTTTAAAAAAAATCACATCTCTGCAACACAAAAAAAACCCTAAGAAAGAGGATGTAATTCTGGCTTTCTTCATACTGCTCAATTCAATGTATTTTTTTCAGTATTTTTTTTTAGGATAGGGATCACTTTATAGTTTGTGGTTTATCCAAAGGCCTCAGCAGTTTATATATACTAGCTCTGTGTACTGAAATATTTGAAAGAATTGGGTAAATAAAGCACAAAAGAGGAAACTTTAATTGCCATTTCTTTCCACTTTCACATTTGTTTGTAATATTTTTGTCTGATACTTCTTAAACGTTGTTCCTGCTCTTGAGGAACAAAGGATTCCCCCTCCCCCGACCCAAGCATTAATGCAAAACAATGTGCTTAAGCAAAAGTGACCTTAAAGATTTCTCATTCTTATTATTTATTGACTTATTCTCTCCCTATGTTAAAGACAGATACTAAAGGGACGATTTATGATACACCAAACAGGTGATTCGGTTCTGGTAGAGAATTAAGGGAGAACTATGGTGTTTGTAGCCATGTATGTTCACACTACAAAATATTTTCATTTCTGTTTGAGTGTGCCTCCTACAGCTCAAAGCAAAGATCAGTGATCTGAAGAACATCTCTTTTTATGATTTATGTACTTTCTTTGCAATGGCTGTAACAGAACAGTGGAAGGAAATACCTGTTTAGGCCTCTTCTGTTCTTGTTCAGTAACCTGACGATTAGTGAGTCCATAAAAATTTAATTGCTTCTGTGACTTTACCATTGCATCACAAACTATTGGTGGTAGTATAGTCTTATTTCTCAAGATACCAAAATTTTATAGCACAAGAGTGTTACATGGTTACTAAACGGACCATAAACCCGATTTAAGACTTTTCCTGTTATGCAAACGCCAGTCTGCATTATAGTTTTCTTTTTCTGTTGATGCTCCTCTGAGAAGGGCAGGGAAGGATTCACAGGCATGCTCTCTGTTAACCTGTAAAGCAGATTAATCCCTGTACAGTGACCCGTAGTGAGTAATGGAAGCACATTCAACACCTTTTTTTTTGCTGAAACTGCATGAGCTGTTTGAATTGATTCTAATAAAAGGGTCCATAAGTTGATGTAATTATTATCCATATGGATAACAATAATGGTGCTTGTGTGGTAAATGTAGCTT
The DNA here is from genome assembly GCA_013396915.1 of Stercorarius parasiticus. Taxonomy (NCBI): domain Eukaryota; kingdom Metazoa; phylum Chordata; class Aves; order Charadriiformes; family Stercorariidae; genus Stercorarius; species Stercorarius parasiticus. The sequence continues at coordinate 27,799 of VWZL01006139.1, read as the reverse complement.
GGTCTGGTTTGTTACTTACTATTCTCCATTGTAATTATATTGCAAAATAAAAGTTGTGATATAGTTGGAAAGCTCCAGACAGCCATTAACAATAGGCCTCTTATTAACTGAAATAACTGTGAGGATTTGCCCAGTTTATCTTTAAATGCTAATTAAGCTTTCATGTTTTCTTTCCTATGTAGATTAATAGGTGGATCTGATAACAAACTAATTTACCGACACTATGCCACCTTGTATTTTGTCTTCTGTGTTGATTCTTCAGAAAGTGAGCTTGGCATTTTAGACCTCATACAAGTAAGTTTTTTTTGCTGCGCTTTTTTTTTTGATAAGTGGAATTCTGCTTCTAAGTACCTTAGAATGTCAATATTTAGCCCTGTCTTTTTCTGTAATATTTGGAATTGAAGGTGGCTTTCATACTGTGAACACAGCCAAAGCCCTGAGTATTACTTTTAGATTGTTTGCAGTTTTCTGGACTGTCTTTGAAAAAGTTGTTTCCCAAGTTGATGAGAAAGTAAGGAAACAGTTTGTTTGGAACCTACTGAACAAATCAGCAGCTGTTTTTTGCTGCAGCTTTTGAAGGCCTTGTTTTAGCTGCAGGTAAAAATGGTGCAGTTATGCTAGACAAGTTTATATTATGAGACCTTTTTATACATAAAGCTCTATGTGTGTATATACATGCACAGACACACACATATATATGTATGTCTATTCACTACAAATATATGATGGATTAACACGTCCAAACCCTCTTTGGATTAAGCCCTTGTGGTTTATGAGCTTTGGTCAGATATACTTTAGAAGATGAGTGCAAATGCTGCCCTAGGCATGTGTTTGCCACCAGGGGGATTGGGTGGGGAGAGATGAGGAGAAACAGCTGGTACATGTTCTTTCTGGATGTCAATAAGAAAGGCTTGAGAAAAAAAGGGCTTAATAATATAACTGTTGATAAAACAGGATAAGAAGAAGTAGGCAGTAAAAATATTACACCCCTTCAGATGCTGGACATCCACTGTTCATGCAGCATCCAATGGAGCCCAGTTGTGCTGTGCAGAGCAGATTCTGTCCACGGAGAAAAGCTCTCCCTTTTTGGACCTTTGAGCTATTATATACTTCCCTCACAAAAAAAGAGCTCTATTCCTAAAGGATGTTGTAATGAGAACTTCTTGCTGCACTTTGAGGTACAGGCAAGGCTATGTAGGTGGGCGTAATCACTGGTACCAAGTGGGTGCTGCCTACAGGCTCCTCTGTTACAGTAAGTGTTACAGTGAGCTGGCTGAGTTCATCCTGCAGCCAAGGAATTTGTGCAGCACAGCAGAGGCCTGTTCCTGGTCAGGTAAAGTGTTATATAGATCACTAACTCCTAAACATGCAATGGTCTCTTGGTCAGGATCAATACATTCCACTCCTTGATCCACCTACAGTTTATGTTTCCCAAAGTCATTATAAGTTATAGATTACATTAATAAGATACAGGCTTCTCAAGCTCAGTAGAGCAGACACCGCCTGTTCAAGATCTCTTAACTCATTGAATACAATGTCTTCTGCAAGCCTCCCGATACAGCGTTTATGATTTAAACTGTTAAATATGTCTGTATCAACGCAGCAACAAAAATTATGTCTGGTAATGTGAACACTCTTATGTCAAGAGAACTCTGATCACACCAATGATTTTTCAACTTAAAATTTGCACATAAACAGTTTTACTGGTGATTGTTCATGTAGCCAGATGTGGCAAAAAATAGTTCCACACCATGTAGTGATGTATGCTGTTACATAAAATGGGTCTCAGATATATATATGTGTGATTCTCTTCCTGTTAAGCCTTTCAAAAGCTTGCACATCAAGAGAAATTATTTATTACATAAGTAAAATCTATGGTATCCTGAGTCATGGGCCTGCATCTATTGATTATTTCACTGCAGAAAGCACTGTGAGCCTTAAAGGCCTCACCATTCCCTGCAGACCTTTCATGGAGTTGAATAGCTTCTCATAGTCACCTTGAGTGTTCAGAACAGCTCTTCAGCGTTTAACTCTTCTGGTCAGTAGATCCAAATTGTCTTTTTGAGTGGCTGTGTGGGTAGCAGGGAAGGAAACTCTGTTTCTAGATTCTTGATATCATCTTTGGTCATAAAAACATTCTGCAGTAGCTGAACAGTGCAAGTTGCTGAGTGAGGTATACGATGGCCTTACCTGTTCTTAGCAGTTCATTGTACAGAGTTGCTTGTTGCTTAGTGTGTCTTCTTACTTGGAAGTGCTAAAATATTTATGAACTGTGAAAAGAAGCACGTTAAAGTTTCATGTGACTTAGGGATGTTTTTCAGATAAAGTGGATATTATAAGTATCTTAAGTTTAATCAGATAATAAGGATAGGAAAGACTAGGTCAATCAGTCTGATCTGTTTTATTTTGCAGGGCCGCTATTCAAGTTCAACTAAGATTTTATTCATTATGGTATATTGAAAATGTCACATCAGTAGCATTGGTTATTTCCAGTTACGCAGTGTAACCTAAATTTTACTTTAAGGTGTTGAAGCAAATTGCTTGAGCTTACTACTACCACCTATATTTGTATAGCCTTTAAACTCTGAATTAGGGAGATGTTAAACTTTCCTCTAAATTGTGTTGCTTCTTGTGCCAGAAGTACTTTGATGGATTTCAGTCTCTCAGGTTTTTTTATTACACATCTTTTCCATTATGCCTCAGTGTTTAATTACATGCCAATATAATTACTCAAAGGAAGCAGAAATAATAAAAATGCTATTTCTATTTATAGAAACACTTTGATTTTTTTTTGACCTGTATGATTTTGTTTATAAATACAGTCTCACCACAGTACCTGCAGCTGTTCTAGTATTCCCATTTCTCTAGATCATTGTAATTCAACCATTTGATTACAGTAGAAAGTATACAGAGATTAATTAAACATTTTTAGCTTCCAGTCTGGCTCACAAAAAGGATCTGTTTAATCCTCTTAGCAACAGTAATCAGAATTAAATGTATCTTACACTGGAAAAATGCCCTCAGAAAGTTTATTATTACATGTCAACCCCACCTGCAATGCAGACTGGCAATATATACACATACACATCTACTCAAGCAAATAAGCTTTGTTTGTTTTTTGTTGAGAAGTGTTGAACCATTTTCATACATCTTTGTTTACTGTAGTTCAGAGACAGCACAGGTAAGAGTAAGTCATCTGGAGTTTCTTATTAATCATACGTACACTGAATTGTTTAAATAAGTAGTTCAGTAGAGGGACAGTTTATGATCTCATGAAAATAAACTGGTGAAATGAATGTAGAACTCAGTCTAGCACTTAAGTTTTCTGTCTTGTAAATGGAATAAATAAAACCAGAAGTACACTAGATTACATGTGGCAGTCTGCAGTTCTTTTCAGCATAAAGGTTTTGTTGTAATACTTCGGATACTTCTGTGAAGGCCACTTATATCACCATTAGGTCAGAGCTGTTTCACAGGTAAGTCTTCTTGGCTCAGGCTTAATGAATGCACTGTATGTGTTACAAATCATAGACTCTCCTTCTGATTTTATACTGTGTTCCAACTAGATGTATTTGAAAACCTTAGGCAAATTCAAACTGTTAATTTTGTCAATTTTCTTTCTTTTTTTGAATACAAACACAAGATTCTGTTTATTGCTTTTGGGAGATAGGTCAGCATCTGTGTTATGCTTGGCAGGTTTTGCAGTCAGTTTGGATTCAGTGTAAATTATGTCTCGAGTTGTAGCTATTTTAGACTCTTGTTATTAGCCTGTGAAGTGTAAGGTTATAGTGCATGGAAATAGAGTACATAAGAAAATATAAGTAGCAGTAGACTGACATAAGATAGTTGGGTACCACTCAGTTTTTCCTTATGGACATAAAAGCCCATGTCAATTCCAGGCATTTTTGATAATTTTAATCGATTGCTGTACTTCCAAGACATGTTGACTCAGTGAGGAGCTAAATCTATGAGATCAGTGTTCTGTGAAGAGTTGTATATAGCCTTGCAAGTTAATGTTGTTCAGTAAGATGCATATGGGAAATGCAGTGCAGTCCATGAAGGATGTTGTTCTCAGTTCTTAAAGATAAATCCTGACCAGAGATGCTTTTATGCTAATTAAATAAAAAAGAGAGAGACATATGACTTGAATACCTATTTTGGCAGAAAAAATCCCTGACTAATTTTAAGATAACACTATTAGTTTATTTTAGAGTTGGGTAGAAAGTAAGGAGAGAAATTAAGAAGAAAAAGAGCATTTTAACCTAAAAAGCCTTATTCGTAATGCATTAAGTCTGTTGGCAGGTCTGCTTGAAAAGCCTAACACATTTCTGTTTTGACTAATTGGCAGGACATTACAGTTTTCCCTTACACAGTAATCTTGGCATTCTCTGTATAAGCTGTGAGTAGCTTAAAAAAAAAATTATTGAAAACTGGGATGCCGGGGTAAGTGTGGGGAAAATGCAGCAGCTGCGCCAAGGATTTATGAACTAGAAAGGCTGTGGAAGCACTGTAGTTGATTCCATATGCTTGCAATGATACATGAACGATGACTTGTTAAAGGTCACTCTTAAAGCAGAAGAGAAACCAGTCTTGTGTATGGACAACTGGCTATATAATCAGACTATTATGTTCTAGTTGTAGTCTCAAGAAGCATTTGAACGGTCAAAGGCAGTGAAGGAGAGGACTGTCCATGGGCAGATTGAATTAATTCTTTCTTAAGGTTTGCCATTGCCGTTTAGCCTAGGAAGAAGGATGGGATATTCTTGATAAGCTACTTCTGTTGTTTTTAATTTTTTTTCTACCTGCTTTTGTTAGTATTTGGCATTATCTAGCATCAGATGCATTTAATTGATTAAATGTTCTGATTTTTCTGCTAGCCTTATTATCGTCCCAGTATTAATGTTTTTTTCCTTTGTTGTCTTATTTGCAATAGAGATCAATAAACCCTTCATGGTAAAGGTAGTGGTTTATGTTTTGACATATTACTGAGCGTAGGGAGCTCCTGGCTTGTATATATCCAAAAACAATGTGGTATTTTGATTCACATACTTTAGTCTCCAAATGTGTATCAGCTTTATTAAAACATATTTACTACAAAAGAAAGGTGTGGGTTTTTTTTTCCTTATCTTTTTCTTTTTTCTGATTACTTACATGGAGATGTGCATGGGTTTTACTTTGACCAATGAAAGACGATGATTTCAAAAATGAAGCACAAGGGGGAGCTAGTAGTTCGTTGTACATGCATCCTTATTTTCATGCTATTTGACTCATTTATTCATGTTTCTTTTCCAATAACGTCACAAGGTACATTTGAACTGATGTGTGGTGGGTGTGTGTGTCCGTCCCGAAACAATTGGTGTGTTTTCTTTTCTGGTTGTTTTGATGTACAGTCTGCAGCATCTGAAGTAATTAGTGAAGTGCTTAAATTCTAGCAGTGCTTGCCATAGTGTGCAATTCATTTGGCTCTCAACTAACATTATGATTAAGTTGGCTCTAATTCTATTTACCATATTGATTATTTGAAGGTGTCTTAAAATAGGTCAAGGAATGTTAGTGTAAAATATCTAGTTTACCTTGTAGAGTAATGCTTTTAAAGACCAGTGATTTGTAACAGATGTATACCTTGCCAGTGCTGATGTTACTCTGAGTGAACTCTCCATTGTGAGTGGAAGATTGAGAAAGTTTGCATGAGAAATCCTTAGCCAGTGAAAAATCTCTCTGAAGAATACCAGTGCCAGCTGATTTCCCTTGGATTAAAAAATATTTGTGTGCATTACTGGTCATGCGTTGCAGGCAGAGATCTGTGAGTTCATTCAGTGTGTGATGGTGTCACTATGTAACGGGTAAAGGTTTAAAAGTAACCGTTGTAACTGTGAAACAAGTGTTGTTATAGAAGAAGCCCTAGTTACTGGAAGGTCACAAAAATAAAACTTCTGTGTTGCCCGTGTGTGGGCATACATCCTGCTACTAAATACACGTATCTGTGGGGGCCTTTTTTGAGGATTCTTGAGTTGTTTTGGTGGTGGTTTTTTTTTTTTAACGTGTTCCTTTGTTTTCCAAGGAACTAGATGGATGTCAAGGTCTGAGTATGTGCATTCATGTGCAAACTTCGTGATGTATATGAGGAATATATTATTTTCTTTCAAGAACAGTGTGAAACTGTTAGCTCTTGTAACTGAAACCTTTGGGTAAAGGTTACGTTTACACTCTATATCCTATCTTCTTCCTGCAGCTAATATCAAACAGCACCATCCTTGTAACCACATTCTCCTAAGGTACAAGGAAAATAAGAGAACATCTCTGGTCATTTGTCGTGCTGCACATAGTTGTGAACTGTGTAGTTTGTTCTGCTTAAGTTTTTTGTTTACTTGCCTCCGTTCTATAAAGAAGACTGTTATTATCACAACAAATTAACAACTACTTGAAGAAAAAGAAAAGATCTGCTTCACTTAGTTTCAGTATAATTTAACATAAGCATATTCATTTACTTATTTAACTGTTGTCAGTGAACCTTACTGTCTTGAGTCTGCCTGTGAAAATGCTCTATGTTTCTAGTTTAAGTTATGAATTAGAATTTTGGTATTAAAGAATAATCCTTGTTCTAAATTCACGGAACATCAGTTAGATGTAGTTTGGCTTTAAAATGGAGACTGATAATAGCAGTAATAGCAACAGCAGAGTGTGATCCTCTTCTCTTTTATACTATTTTATAGTGTAAACTTTTACACTTATGTGTATGCATATGTGTAAGTATACACATAAAAGTAAACTTACACATTCTTTTATAGCGTAAGCAGGATCTGAGATCAGGGATTCAGATGTAAGAGTCAACTTTCTTGATATGCAAGGTAGACAACTGGAAATGGCTAATGCCAACTAGACCTGTTTCACTGGGTCTGTAGATGTAAATATGTATCTACAGAAGCAGGTCTTTTATCCGCTTTTATTTTTGTCAGCAGAACATGGTTTCTCATTACTATTCCTGTGTGCCTAGGCATTTTGAAATCTGGTTCCTCTCAAAGACTAAGATAGGATTAATAAATCATGTTGAAAAGAGAATCAAAACCAGGTGTTTAACTTCTTCCATATTGCTGCTTTAGGGTTTGAGTTTAAAATTGAAAAAAAAAATTGACATACACAGACCTCTTAATAAATAATATTAAATGCATATTTGACAGAACAGCCTTGAAACATATAAAGTTGAGATTAAAATTTCCCACAAGTTTCAGCTTATTTACTAGTCATTAATAAATGATCTGTAAATTGTTACAGAAATTCTTTTTAATTTTGAGGACCCTAAGCTCTCAAACTCAAGCATATGTTTAACACAGTGTCTTGACACATCTCATCTAAGTCAGTACGAGTTATCCCTTGCATAAAGACGACTGTGCTTGTACGTCTCCCAAGACTGGAGTCTTTGTCAGCACTCACCACAAGCACATGCTGATTGACTTTCAGGAGCTTCAGGAGTGCAAGTACACTCATCTTTTCATTATCTAGTCTAAATGGGGGCTCGGATTCTCTTAGTGTACCAAAACTGGCTACCGAGTGAGTGAGTGAGTAACAAGGAATCTGTTACAGAAGTACCCAGAGCAGGGTAACGTACAGTCCATATTTGGCAGAGATCATCAGTGGCTGAACTTCAGCAGCTGGTTGGATTTTTCTGCTTTGTGCACTTGCATTCTAGATTCAGGGAGGGGCTATTTCCCTTGGTACAAACTGCTGGACTTCTCTAAATTTATGTGGTGGTATGCCTGACAGGATCAGCATGTGTGACGTTAAGACAGCTACCTTTTTCCTCGGTCCATCCTGAATTCAACAGGTCTAAACAAGGTGAAAACTACTGTACTGTTGCTGGAAGCAATAATGCTGACAAACTTGCATAATGCTAACAGTTTGCATTGCACGTGTCTCTGTGTGGCAAAGTTAACAGTAGTCTGGTTAACTGGGAGATGCCTGCAATGTAGGGATTATTAAAATTAATAATAATAATGGAAAAAACTAGCTGATTAATGTTTAATAATTGCATTCTAATGAAATGGGAAGGAATGCTTTGAATCACAGCTGAGAAAATTGCACTATAGATGATGTTACTCTTTTTTCAAGGTGCAACTCTTGTTCAAAACTGTGTGACTTTTAGTGGAGTTATAACATAAACTGACTTATGCATATAGTCCTCTACAGATAACATAGCCCTCTACAGATAACATACTGTTGACATAATAATGTTAACCACATAATTTCTATGGATGCTTTTAATGCCTTAAAATCTGCCCAGTGTTAATTTTCTGTATTTGCTTTCGTTAAACATCACATCTAATGGAACTATTGAGTTTCTGTTAAATTTTGACCTCTGGCTTTTTGTTTCGTCTTTGCAGGTATTTGTGGAAACACTAGATAAATGTTTTGAAAATGTCTGTGAACTGGATTTAATTTTCCATGTAGACAAGGTACTGTGATGAGCTCCTTTCTTGTTAAGTAAAATGTTTGTTTCAACTGATACTTGGTATTAAAGTCTGCAGTGATTCTACTTTTATTGTTAGTAAAATCTAGACAGTTTCTATCAACATATTATTTTCAAGACGTGAAAGTTATCGTGGAACATGTCTTTCTGAGGAAAAACATAATAATGTGTGAGATTTGTGTAGTGTTATTGCATATATAATTGCCAAATTGGAGACATCTGAATATTCTCAGAGTAGGACTTAGTTTCAAGAAATAATTTGTTCTATTTTGTTTATGGTTAGGTGTTATATTACTCAGAACTGAAACTGTTACGGGGTTTTCCAGTTGGGAAAATGCTATGGGAAAATAGGGAAAATAGGGAAAATGGGAAAATATGGGAAAATGGGAAAATAGCCTTTCAAATGCTATGATTATGTAACCTAAATGCTGTGTGGGTCTTTCTCTTCTAAATCTCAAAGAGATGTTATGTCTTTTTTTGCTCATGTAGAAGCAATCTTGTTTGAATATTCCTAGCTATCAGGAACAAGCGTTTATATATTAGTCTAGTTTTGAGACACGCTATTACTATAGTAATCTTTCATTATAAGGACATTGGCACCTCTTGGTGTAGTACCTAAAATGATGAGAATTGAATATACAGAATTAATTCCTTCAGTTGCATTTTATGGCTACTTTCTGTGCAGTCACCATTCCCCATCTGTGAACATCTTTTTGCATCAACAGCAAAAGGCATGAAAGGAAAATAAGACAAAAATCACTAAAAGTGGACTAAAAAGAAAAATAAATCTCTGAAATAACCATTTGGAACTGACTCAATTTGTTTCAAAATCAGGAAGTTCTTTTGGAAGAAACACTTGCACCTTGACCAGACACTGAAATGTGAATAACCTTGAGTAGGTGTTTGAACTGATACTGTGCTCATGGCAAGTCATTAGCATTTCTAGCCTGGCTGGAACACATTTACTGTTTCCAAAATGGCAGATTAAAGTACAAAAGAATTGGAGTGGTTTATATATCAGCTTCTGAGCTTAAAGAACCTAAATACTGCGATTGTTTTTTTGGCAAGGAGTTTGATCTTTATCTTTAGCTGCAGAATACTTCCGCTGCTATGCAATTGAAGCTATTGCTCTGTAGCGTGTTGTATTGAGTAGCATTCCTTAAAATAAGTAGTCTTTCACAGTTTATAGGAGAAAGATCTTTCTAATAAACTGTAAACGTAGATGCTTCAAACTGTGAAATTTCTTGAAGAATGTTTTACTTTGTATCGGATATGAGATGATGCTTTCTTCTTGAAACTATTTGTCAAAGGGAAGCTAAAATTAAGGTGTTTCACTTGATTTACTAAAAAACTGCTGAGAATCCCATTAAATGTTTAGGCTAGAATTTTCAGACTCCGAGGAAAATGTGGACCCTAAATACTAATTAGATATTTTAGCAAAAGTAACCCATTTCCAAAATAAAAGATCAGTGAAACCTTGAGTTAAAAATTTTTTTAATTTGGCATTATCCAATGCAATGATTTTGAATTTGAGCATAAGACTAAAGAGTAAGTCAACAAAAGAATACAATGCAGAAAACTGCAGTAATGCCAGCATACTATCAGCAGTACGGTAGCATTAGTTGTGCAGTTGTGACTCATATGATACCATCTCCATTCTTTTTTTTCTTTTTTTTTTTTACTCCAGTGTAATTGGTTTCTAAGACTTACTTTTTACCATAGCATAGGATCAAAACATTTGATTTGGTACGGTTTAAGTTCATTAGTATTCTTGTAGATCTGTAAGAAAAAAACAGGAAGATGTATCCGTGAGAATGAAAATTACAACATTAAATTCTCTTTAAACTGCTGATAAGGTCACCTTGTCAAGAAGCAAAATGCATTGAGTCTTCTGAGTTATACCACATTGACTTTCTCTTGTCAGCTATTTCTTGCCTGGCTTGTTAATAGATTTCAAGTGTGCAGTAGGGAAAAACAGCAACTGCTGAGGGATGTTTGATCTGGACAGAATTTTAGTTATAGTGGATGCTTCCATGTGGAAGCTGTTTGAGGTGAATCATTCCAAATATTTGCATGTTGAGTGGTCTGGTGTTGAGAAAAGTGAGTATTGACTAATTGATTTGGAGGGGAGTTGATCTGTGTCTTCAGTTCTTCATGGAGCTGTGGAGGGTCACTTTCTTCCAGTCCTCTTGCCAGAACTGCCTAAAACCAAGAAATATCTTTCTTGTAAAAAATGATGTAGCATGTGAAAGAGTTAAACTATATAATTTCAACAGCTGTTGTCTCTTTAGTAGCATTTTATGTGGCATTTCTATAAGGAAACATTTACCTTCATCAGGCAGCCATCATTATACAGGACCCAATGATGGTTTATAGTAACCTGGAGCCAAGAGAGATGCTTATTGAAGAAGAATATTGGTCTAGTACTAGAAATTCATTTGGAGAATGGAATGTAAGTGGGAGTGAGATATGGTGTTTTTTATGCACTGTAGCAGGTGAGGACTTGGGGTGTCAGGGAGAGAAAATTGTGCTTCTCTTTTACAGATCAACTGTATTAAAAAGAAGCAAACAAACTTGCTATAGCAGGAGCAAAATGTTTTCCAGAGAAGGAGGTTTATTTCAATCCTGTACTGATTCCTACACTGAGTCCAGAAGTGTAACACTTACTGATGGAAAACACATCACAGAAAGCTATCATAAGCATCAACTAAAATACTAGAATACATTCAGATGTAAGGAAATACTTCTATTTTTCCACAAGATTTTGGCACTTATTGAAATATCCCTGGGAGTATCATGATCTCTTCCAAGAGTTTATTATCTGACCAGAACAGTGGACCCTCTATAATCAGATTGCAGCTTGAAGACAAGAAAATATGTTTGCCAGATCTTCCTGGGAGAATTTTTTCTTAATGTGTTCTTTCTCCACATTTGTTAAAGCACGCATTCATACTTTAAGACAGCACATGAAACAGAAGTAGGAAGCACTCTTGATTTTTGTAAAAAAAACCCTCAAATTTATTATTGCAGAATGGCAATTTCAGATTTGGAAAAGTTGATGTTCTCAACAGTTTGGTTGCTTTCAGAATATAAATGTAAGAGGTGTATTCCATGTACTTTCTGCCTTCAACAGTATTTTGAATACACTGTTGAAGTGTATTTTGCACTTCATTGTCACTTAATGCTTTCAGAAATCTTTTTATTTCTTTAGGAAAATAATTAGTGAAATTTTTAATTTGAAAAGGTAGAGAAAATAGCGTGTATTTGTTAATTTAATATATATTTGCAATGAAAAAGAAAGAAAAAAATAGTTATTCTGTTATTTAGAAAATCATCCCGNTGCCTTCAACAGTATTTTGAATACACTGTTGAAGTGTATTTTGCACTTCATTGTCACTTAATGCTTTCAGAAATCTTTTTATTTCTTTAGGAAAATAATTAGTGAAATTTTTAATTTGAAAAGGTAGAGAAAATAGCGTGTATTTGTTAATTTAATATATATTTGCAATGAAAAAGAAAGAAAAAAATAGTTATTCTGTTATTTAGAAAATCATCCCGTTACTGGCTCATGTTGAGCTTCTCGTCAACCAACACCCCCAAGTCCTTCTCCTTAGGGCTGCTCTCAATCCACTCTCTGCCCAGCCAAACCATTGTATTTAGAAATGCAGTGAATTCGTCTGTTCTATTTTCGTATATATGAATACATGATTTTTTCTTTCCTATTTTTAATATATAAAAATATGTTTTAATAAAAATATATTATTATATTTTTATATATTTTATAAATATATAGTATTTATATTTTTATATAAAAATACATATTATTAAAATATATATATTGAGGGAATGCCATACTGGACCTCATAGTCACCAATGTGAGTGAGCTCATCGGGGATGTCAAGA
>VWZL01006139.1:0-14534 GCA_013396915.1 Stercorarius parasiticus | reverse complement strand
TGGAGAAGAGAAGGCTCCGGGGAGACCTTGTAACAGCCTTCCAGTACCTGAAGGGGGCCTATAAGAAAGCTGGGGAGGGGCTGTTTGCAAGGGCATGTAGCGATAGGACGAGGGGCAATGGTTTTAAACTAGAGCAGGGTAGGTTTAGATTAGACATTAGGATGAAGTTCTTTGTTGTGAGAGTGGTGAGACACTGGAACAGGTTGCCCAGAGAGGTGGTGGATGCCCCATCCCTGGCGACATTCAAGGCCAGGCTTGATGAGGCTCTGAGCAACCTGATCTAGTTGAAGATGTCCCTGCTTACTGCGGGGGGGTTGGACTAGATGACCTTTAAAGGTCTCTTCCAACCCAACAGGTTCTATGTATATATACAGGCATTTTTGATACTATTAATATTGCTGACATACACATTACACTTAAATTGTCCCTAATGCTTTGCATCTAGCTTTTTCCAGAAATTTGGATTTTCTGCCTGTAATGGATAGAGCAAGTTTCTAGCTCTGAAGCTTTTGTTTTTACCAGTGAAACTCTCTCCACATCATGAAGTAGCATGCTTTTACCATAAAATGGTAAGATAATTCAATTATAGACCTTGGCAAGTGCCTGGGACAGCCAGGGTCAGCCATGGGGTCAGACCAAGCTGCTCAGGGCGGGAAGGAGCCTGCACAGCCACCAGGCAGCCTGTGCCACCACTAGCCTCTCCTCCTGGGGAAAGGTTTCCTTACAGCCGGTCCCAGCCTTTCCTGTCCTTGACCCATCCATTGTGCCCCTCTGAAAGAGCCCAGCTCCCCAGCAGTCCCCTGTAGGCATGGCAGGTGCTGTTAGATGTCCCCAGACCACCCCTTCTGCAGGATGAACAACCCCTGGTGCTCCAGCCTCTCTGCCCAGGATGCATGCACTAGCCCCAACCATTTTTGTGTCCCTCTGCTGAAGTCACTCCAATTCGTTGATGTCTTTCTTGCACTTGTAGGCCCCAAACTAGACACAGTGTTCTAGATGTAATCTAATACATATAAGTTCTTTGGGTTTGCCCATACAGTGTATTTACAAACTCCTGTTTGTGTACAGCTATAAACTGTTTCCTTATGTTATGAGTGAAAACAATTTTTCAGTAAAAAGAAGTGAATACTGATGACATATTTCACTGCATTTGGATTGTCAGTGTTGAGTAAACTGATGTTAGATTACCATGGTTTTTATCATTTTTTCTGAATGTGATGCTAAAAAGCTTTTAAATTCACTTAATAACAAGCCAGAGGAATTAATTCTTTGGCACCACTTTTATATTATGCTTTTTAGCTTGGTATGTTACAAGGGATATACATGTGCCAGGATAAGAGAGTGGCTCATTAAGGATTGTTAATCTTTCTGATAAGTATTTGACTCTTAAAGCTCTACTCAGCAGCAATAGGCAGAGAGGAAGAGCTGTTTTCAGTCTCTCTAAACACATCCATTGTAAGTTTCTACTGAAATACACTAATGATTTATCAGGGAAAGGTCTCTTCAATTTTGTTTTGGGGTATGGCACAAAAATGGGAAATGTAGTGGTTTTTGATATACTACTTGCAACTCATCTTTAGAATTGTTTCATTTAGATTTACTTCTTTTGATGTATCAAATTGTACAATGTGTTTATTTCAGAAAAAGTAAAAAACGTTCCTTGTCTTAAGAATGATAATGGGATTAAAATATTATACATTACTCCATATTAACTCTATATATTACTCTGGATTTTTACTAGAAAACATGTGAAAGCATTTTTTAAAAACAATTAGTCTTTAGATAAAGTGCAAATACAGACTCTGAAGCAGAGGTTCATGAACCAGGGCTCGCATTCCAAATCAGAGTTGCAGGGAAGGGGGATTTTAGACATACCCATTTCACTAATGTCCCTGTTTGGCTTATGTAGTCCTTCAGTTTGAGTCCTAGATGCTGAAGACTCCCTGTTTATGGTGTAGTTCAGGTATGGGTCAGCTCAAGTATGTTAATTCTACTTCTAAGCCTAGTCTTGGTACCAGTGGTGGGTGAGGATCTCTGTGTCTCTCTTCCTTCATAGATGTAGCCCAAAGTAGTTTTTACACATCTATTTGTGAGCAATTTGTTTAGTCTTCTATAACCTGCTCCTTAGAGTTGTTACTACTATTGGTACTAGTTAGAACTCTTGTCCATAGTCCTTGGATAGAAAACAGGCACTGAAAGAAAGATGAAATGTGAAAGTTTCTTCAAGCATTGATAAGCAAAGTGATGCGTTTGTAACTGAACTACGAGCAAAGAAGATACTGGAGAAATGAACAGCAAGTTACGAGCTTTGTTCCCAAATGGTTTTGAATAAATTGCTAATATCAATTAAGTGACTTAAAGAATATACGTATTCCTGTACTGATGAATCTAGGTATCATCTGTCCAGATGTGTGTAGGTAGGTCACTTTGCATTTTTAAATTTTCTGTTGGTCTTTTTTAGGTCCATAATATATTGGCTGAAATGGTCATGGGTGGAATGGTTTTGGAGACCAACATGAATGAAATTGTCACTCAGATTGATGCTCAAAATAAACTGGAGAAATCTGAGGTAAGAGTGATGCACTGTGTAGTTTGCTGCTTGTCCTTCAGTAGCAAACTATATACAGCTGCTTGCTTATAATGCTAAAAATTGATAATGTATCGTTAGGCTAGGATGTTGTACCTTTCATAAGTAATAACTGCATAGAGTTATTGCTGATTAGTTTTTGCTATTTGTATCTAATAGCATTGTGCACCATTGCTATTGAGATACTTCTGTAATTCTCAAAGTTTCTCTCGCAGAAAGCATTTTATTTCCAGTGCATTTATTATGCTGGACTGATGACTGTTACACTTCAAATGAAATTAGATAAAGAACCAAAGTGTGTATACAAAGACTACATATTCCTGTCTGCTAGTATGTTTCTAGCACATGAAATAAACGGCAGCATATTCAGTATCACAAAAATACTGCAACACAAAGTAATTGGACTAAAATGGACTAGATAGAATTTAAACCCCAGTTTTAGACCCTTTAAAGTAAATACGAATTCTACCATTTTGGTAGTCTGAACATTTGGTCTTCAGCTGAGTAGATTCAAGTGAGAAAATTATATTCTGTATATGCCTGTAACAGTCTGAGCGAGGATACTCACATAAGTTGTGGGAATCACTTTTCAATTCAGCAATTACTGAATTTGTGTTTAGGAAAGAAACTTAGACTAAGAAAGGATTTTAGAATTACTTTAGCTATGTCACAGAATATTACTGTTCTTGTAACATGACCAGATGTGCCTTATAAGCCAAAATTCTACTAGTACATCTCAGCTAAGGCTGTGATTGATGCTTATTGATGAGATTAATTCCACAGAAGAACACATAATCTGATTTTTGAAGCCTAATATTCAAATTTCTAAACAAACCTTTGCTTGAATTGGAGACTATTTCTAAACTTGAAGTCATCTGAGTAGATTGAAATATTGCAGGTGGCATAAATATGAACTAAATGACATTTTAGAAGACCCAGAGAACTTCCTAGCTTTAACTGAATTGGAACAAAGAAAGAAATTAATTCTTCAGCTTTTTTGTGGTACAATGTATACTGCTCTCCTAATTCTGCAATCTGACACTGCACCACCTCAAGTCTTAGAATAGATCTAGTTGTCTGTTTTGCACAAGTTCCAAACTGTATCCAAGACCAGGACAACATTGTGTGAAAAACAGGAAAAAGCTAAGTATGATATGGTGCAGTGCATAGCAATATACATCCAGAAGGATTGTATTGTACGTCATGAAGATGTCCAAAATGTTCATTTTAACATTTTTCTAGAACTCAGAGTGAACCATTGATCACAGAGATTAATATTTTTGGATTATTCTCATAAATTTTTACTATCTTTGAATAACTGCTGTATATATGTATTTTTCTTTATTTAATGGAAAAGTAGCATACTTTCCCAAAAGCTGAACTTACTGAGCAGCTATGTTCTGCTGTGTATTATGCGCCTATCAGTTTTACCTGAAAGAATTTATTAATTATGTGAATTCTGTTACCAAATCAGCTGTAGACCAGTCTCTGATTAGTCATCTGAAACACATCAATTCAATGCAGCCAGCTGCAATACTTGCTGTTTTCCATTATTCATCAGTAAGTCATTCTTTCTTTTAAGATACTTTTAGTATAATAATAGGTGGTAGAAGATATAAAAAAAAACATGCGGAGCTCAGAGCAAGGCAAATAGCAACTTCTTTTATATTCAGCAATGAATTATAGAAGGTAAAGAAGCAGCAGTGGTAAATTAAAGCACTCGGTGACTGGGATGGAGTAGAACATTTCACAGTCTGCTCACCACAAATGCATTTTTTTTTGTTAGTTCAGTGACTGTTTCTTTTCAAATTTAACAGTTACTGTAACGCTGAGATACTTCACAGTACCTGGTAACTATTTCCTCAGATCATTAATCATTTGTTTCATGTATATCCACAGAAGTTTCCTGATTGCTATTTCTTTTCCTTTTGTCTTTTTGATCAAGATACAAATCTTTCAACATGTCTTTCCTGAACATGTATTTTCAAGATACAACCAAATCCAGTTCATGTAACTCAAAATCAGTAATAACTTAATAATATTTTTGAATGCTGGTCACTAACAAATCAAAACTAGTGGATCTTCTTAGCTTTATTTAATTAAAAAAATATTTTTAGAATTTATAAATTATTATTGATATAGTCTGTAGTTCATAGGACTGCCAGCTATGCCACAGCAATTTTGCTTTAGTCTGTTCGGCTTGTTAGACCTCTGCCATAGTTCTTGCATCCATAAAATATCTGCTTTAAAGTGAAATTGCCTTTTCTTTTATAGCTGAAATGATGAAGCTAATAAAATCGTACTCAGCTACATTTTCAGAAATATTTTAAATTTTGTATTGTGCCCACCTGACTTAATATACAAATGTAGCCATTTGACATCAGGTTTCTGAACAGGATTTCAGTTAGAATTTAGTGAAGAAGGTCAAATGTATTTATTAAATTCACAAATATTTGAGCAAAGTTATCAACTCAAAGAATTTGTTAATGCTTTCAAGAGAGATTAATTATTTAAACCACTATGAGGGAGTTCCTAGCTTTGATTTCTGATTTAGCTCTTACATGCTTGGATGGGCTACAAAGGAAATTCTGTTTCTACCATGAGAAATGTTGTCTTTAATGCATTTCCCTACCTTTCAGTTTAGTGTTTATCTGTGAATGGATTTCTGGTCAATCCTCCTAAAGCCAAAGGATCATTATGATTAAGGGAGGGAATTTTTGGGAGAGGGGTCATTGGGATTTTATCCAGAGCTTCTGGAAGTATTGTAGGTAAACCTGGGCTACCTCTTCTCTATTTGGAGTGTTCACCTGCGTGTGATTTAGACTTTTAAGTTGGACCTCACTTTTTCCGAACCTCCTGATCTTTTCTAGCTCTTTCCATTCTTCTCTCTTACAGACCTTTATCTTTCAGTCTCCCAGACAGGACAGGTAGACAAAGGTATTGCTGACTTTTAGAAAAAATGTACTTTTAACAAAAAGGGAAAGCAAAATGATGTCAAAGGCAATAAATTATGTAGGCCAGACTCAAAAATTATATGTAAAAATACCCATACTAGTCCTCGTAGCCTACTTTTTGTGCTAGTTTCTTCTTGTAGTTCCCTCATCTTTTTATTGGCTATAGTGTATTTTACTAGCTTTCCATTGACATCATATTTTTTATTTTATTTCTCTTCCTGCATTTTAGAATTTAACTTTTCTTTGTATCATTGTTTAAGAAAGAAAGGAATATGAACTTGCATGAATATTAACAAAAAACCTGTAAAACTAATCTGAATAAAAATTGAACACACAGATAAGAAAATACGATATGACGGTGTAGTAGAAATAGCTTTCTTATTGGGAGAATTTTGTACCTGATAATTTAGAATAGGTAGTTTGAATTCTTTTGCTTCACTATTTAGTATTTCCAAAAGAAAACAAAGAACTTTTACCTGCTTGCAGAGAGAAGTTTCAGGTGAACGAAACTTTAAAAAAAAAAACCACACCAAAACCACTAAACCAAGGAACTCAAATAGTTTTATACCTACAGAATAAAATTACCGTTGCAATTTGTGAAGATGATATAGAAATACCAAAGTTGATCTTTCAACCTTAAGTATATCAAACATAAAATGAGAAGGTCTGTCAGCATGTACTCAACTTCAGATGTACATTTGCTGCCCTGGCCATCTGAATCACTGGATTTTGCTTTAAGATATCCTGGTAACTGCAGTCACCGAACATGAATATTAACAAGGAACTGAAAAAGGAGGAGGAAAATGTATGTTTGAAGTTCAGTTTATGGTCATTGTCCCCCATCATTTGCCGTTTGAAACATTTAGTTCAGCTCAACAGTTTGAATGTCAGTCAATGTTAATTGCAGTGCTTCAAAATTCATTTCCACTCATTTTAAGTATCTGTGTATTCAAACTGCAGATGAAGTTTATTTAATTTATGAATAGCTTTGCTCTTTACTTTTTACATGATCTTTCTAGGATGAAGTAATGTAATATCTTTAAGATTTAACAAATACAATTCTGTAATTGGATTTAGTAGCACTAAGTTACGAAGCATTAGTTAAAAATGTTTTTGGGTAGTATGAAACATTTTACCTAAATTTGAAGTGTGCTATAGCACATGAAGAAAATGAAGCAAATGACCTTCCTCTGCCTAATACATCAACATTTGTAATATATAATCTGTATTTCATTGTAACAGTAGGGAGCTTGATTTCAGGTTTTGTTTTTTTATTTTTTTTTTATTTGTGCAAAGCTACTTTTCTTATTCTCTGTTCTGCTCACACATGTTTTGTTTTTATTTTTGGGTCTGGCAATGAAAAACAAACAAACAAATAATTAATCATTCCCATCCATTACTCTCTTTGTGATTCAAGTGCTTAAAATTTCTAAGAGTACGTGTTAAGTCTTCTTATCTGTTTGGCCTCATTTTGATATACTTGCAGACTTCATTTTGTTTTTTCTCTAATTATGTTCATTTATTTAACTTCATAAGCAGGGGACATGATCATTCCTTTATATTATGTATTGCATCCTTTCATGATTTCATAACCCTGCTGCTTTGAGGTCATACATATTCCGGAAGGAAGCATTGGTATGAAACACCAGCAGCAGAGAGGTCCTAGTACCTCCAAAATATCTGGAAAAGGGTGGCTTATTTTGCAAAGTGTTAGCCTTCATTATTTTGTTTTCCAGTAGGCTGTATATTTTTATATATTTATTTTAGTCATAGCTAGCTCTTGTGTAGAGTCGTTTGGGATGGCGGTTTGAATCTTTTTTTTTTTGTTAATATTTGTATATGCATATTAACTACATTTCTGATGTGCAGTACTTTTTCCAAATGACCTAAGTTTCTTTTTAAAGAGTAAAACAATGTTTCTGTGATCACTTTCATATAGAGTTATCAGTGGGGTGTCATGAGAAAGGATGATGATAAGAATGAAGAAAATTGATTCCTATAGTGATAAATAATGACCCAAGCAAGCTAACAGCAGCTCATATTTCTCACTTGATAGACAAGGACCAGTAGAATAAAAGTTCTGTTATTAAATGTGTCTATTTCAGTCTTTAAATAGCATTATTGTTTTGCATATATGGCATATGAAGTATATGAACATGTTTAAAAGGATTTTTTGCAGTAAATGAACCTAAAATATACAGCGTTTCAACACTAAAGTACAACCTTCAGTAATGAAATTGAGAATACAAAGCAGCTGTGGCAAAAATGTGGTATATGGGCTTATTGTATTACCAGCTGTATGCAATTCGTACTGTATTTCTGAAGTTTCATTAATATGTCTTAAGAAGTTTCATTTTCACTTGCTTATGTCATTTGCTCGCTGTGACAGACAATTCATCATTCACTGCATGTTTAAAGCTTGCTACGTGTTTTGTTTTGTTTTGTTTTGTTTTTCCAAGTGAAACAGTTTTTTCTTTGCACCTCACCAACTTTACCTGATGAATTATTTGATAAAAAAAGGCAGTTGAAACTTGGCCAGTTCAATGTCACAGTGATGACTCTTTTAATCAGGTACCTCTATAAAACTGCTTAAACACACACTGGGATGGAAATACTTCTTGGACTATCTTTGTTTGTAAATACAGTTCACTTTCTGTAAAAGAAATGATAAATTAATGGAAGGACTGTGTACTACTTCACTGTTTGACATGCTAAAAAAGAATGCTAAGGCATTTGGATGTAATAACTTTTGAAATAATGTATTAGTTATGCAGTTTGGGAGTTTTCAGTCACTTTATCCATTAGACATTTTTTATGAACTGTTTGCTCGCTCTTAGAAATACTGTATGACTGTATTGTGCTTGATAGGGTTGACATTGTGATAAATAGCATTCTGCTATGCATATTATATATACATTGAATTACAAACCCACTTAATATAGAGAATTACAGGAGAGGAGAATGTAATAGTTTGAAAATCTCTACTCCAGCATATGATAGTGAAAGACAATCAACGATCTTGCTGGCAAAAAAATAAAGAGGTAATCTGAAATTCATAGTATTTTTGTTAGGGATCTTCGCTGATCCTGATCCAGAGTGGTCCTCATGAAATGTGACTGTTGGAAGTCGTGACTGTATAGGGGGGTGGAAGGGCAATGGTCATGTCAATTGTGGTATTTTAAATAATTCTCAATTGTGTCTCCATTGTATCCTATGCCATTGGGGCGGGAGGCAGGGACTGTAAGTCTGTGTAAAGAGGATAGCTGCAGGTAGGTAAAAATAATGACCAGTTATACTAAAACTTTTATTTGTCCATTAAGAATAATTAACTTTCATTAAATTAGGATAAGGAATCTCCATCCTAGTCACCTAGAAGGCATCTCTCTTTTGAATTGCCAGCCATGCCTGTTTGTGTGGACCATGTCCATCACTTAACAATATTTTTCTGGTTTCCCATTGTTTCAGTTACAAATTGTATAATTCATTGCTTTTGTTACTACTTTATTAGTATTTTCATCTTCTCTATGGAAAACAGTTTACATTGCCCCACTTTTGGTTTTGCTTAAACAATATTTCTCCAGTTACTGAATATAGAATTTAAGGGATAGAACCAAATAAAAAGGAAATGCATTTATTGTTTTATCTGATAAAACTTCACTGGTAGTTACCTCCTGATTTCAAATTGGTATTTCCAGGTTCTCAAATATAAAAGGACAGTGTTGAGCAGCTTCATGTCTTCTGCAGTGCTTTTTAATAAATAGCAAGAAATTGTAGTGTCTAATACTACTCCTGCACATTCAGGGATGCTAATTTTGGATACTTGTATTTCTTAATACTGATAGTGTTAGGTCAGATTTTCCCCTTTGTGAAGGGGAACACAGCCTCTGAAGTGAATGACCTGGTAGACTTGGTGATGTTAAAGGAAACCAAGGAAAAAGAGGCTTTGAAAATACTTTTTTGCACCTTTTTAGTTTTACTTAGTCTGTACTTCTGAAAACTGATGATTTGGATTATGTCAGGGCCAAAGTGAGCAAATTATTTGGTTGCATTAGAGATTTAAGATTTCACGAGCTTTCTCTTCTACCCCCACATGCCTTTCCCAACTTTGGCATGTCTCATATGTGAGTGTTTGGCAGGGGGGGATGTTATAACAAATGACTCAAGGCTTTCTGGTCTCTGTTCCTGGTACTGAGAATCCTCCTGTGACTAAAATCTAGCGATTTATGATGCTTTAGCCTTTCCACATGGTATAAAAAGGGTTATTTGAAAATTAGAACCTTTAATTGGTTTTATTTTGACTATATGTTATGTTTCTGAAGGGAGAATGAGAACAGTAGGTAGGATTTTAAGTGGAAATCTTATGTTAATTTGACCTTACATTTATTTCTTATAAGAGAGTAGTAAAAGGAAGAAAATATATTTTTGGACAGCCTTGAAAAAGTAGGGTTGTTATCTGAGGAATATATGAGGTGTCTGTCGCCTTTCGTGCAGTAGTTCAGGTGGACACCACGTAAGTCAGGTGTACTCCTCAGTAATTATAATTGCAATGAATTTCAGTGAATATCAAGAATCTGAAAAGGTTATACTTTGAGCAGCAGTCACGTACCAACACTATTTAATAATCAAGTATGACACAGACTTTCCCAGAATTTTTTCTTCTTCTGTTTTGCTGCATTTCTCGCGCAGAATTATTTTATCTGCAAATGCACTCGTTTCTTCAGTCTTCGACACTCTTACAATGAAAGACTTTCCATTTCTACAGATTTAGTCTTTTGTTTAACCAGTTCTTGGCATGTTGCTTTGTTTATTGTGGATTGCTCCTTCTTACTGGGCCTGCAAGATGCCACACTCTAAAACTGAAGTAGTTCTGAAAATCACTTTGTGGGTTTTATTATTTTTGAATATTTTTAATCCTACTTTTAAAACACCAAAATGCAACTATTTTTTTTTAAATATTCACAGAACTTAGAATATGATGTATTTTTCTGCAAATAAGAGCTCTGGTTTTAGAATCTTCCAGCCTTTTTTTTTTCTTTTCTTTCCCAGCAAGAACAAAAATGATTTTTACACTTTTGTGGCAGGCCTGAAGTAAAACCACACAACTAATTCTAAATATGCATAGAGAATCTGAACTCTTAAGAGAAACATTTCCATACTTAAAATAAATAGTATATTTTCTAGACAGCCTCAAATACAATAGCACCTTAATTATTGGCCTTTTGTTTAATAGTCCTTAAAATAGCAAGGTTTTGAAGAGCTGTTCTTCAGAAGCAAGAAAGGGAAAAGGGAAAGATCACGTTCTGTATGTCTTCAGACCTCTGAGCTGTAAATCATCCTTGTTAGCATGTCAGTAATATACCTTAGCGTGTAAACTTGGCAGTTACATTATCTAAAAGGCAGAACTGCATGGAACTCAGTAATGAACTTCCATATTGTAAAACTTGCATATTTATACAGAAAGGCTCAGACTTTAAACGAAGGGAGAGTAGAGGACTCTCTACATGCAGTAGAGGACTTCAGTACAAAATACGTACATCAATGTTTAATTTGGCATAACCAGGTTATTATGTAATGTTCCACCGTGCCTGCAGGCTGCAGATAAGTTAGCATATAAAATTAGATACTGTGGGATAACAGATTACTCCAGTTGGTCTATAGAAATGATGTCTTTGCATGCTCTTTATCACCCACAAATGCAAGGTGCTTATCCTTTTCATTTTAGGCTAAGCCACCTTGAAATACCTTTTTTATATATATACATATATATTTTTTTTTTTTTTACTTGGATAAGTAATAATGGTTCAACTGATACTCAGCAACTTGTTACTTTGAGGTTACGTTTTCTGAACCCATAACCAGTGTTAATCAGCTGTGAACCATGTGAACTTTTAGAATAGGTAAGAGACAAAGACAGCTCGCTGGACTTTAAATACCTCAAGATTGTCTGTTCTGTAACCTGCACATTACACACGCTTGGATAAGCCTCCTCTTCCTCCCCACATACTTTTCCATCAAGTTAACATTACATGTTTTACCATATAAAAAGGAATGTGTGAACTGTTTTCTCTTTCTGGTTTACTATCTCCAAATAACCCATTTCATTCCAAACACAATTACCATCTGGTCTTTCTAAATGTGTAACCATGGAAATACTTGAAAAGTTAGTTGCCTGTGTATATTGCTAGTGAATCTTCTTGTGACCAACTTTGCCTGACTTGCATTTTTCCTCACTTTATACACAGGCTGGTTTAGCAGGAGCTCCAGCCCGGGCTGTTTCAGCTGTAAAGAATATGAATCTGCCAGAGATCCCAAGAAATATTAATATTGGTGACATCAGTATAAAAGTGCCAAACCTGCCCTCTTTTAAATAACATGGCTACTCCAGGTAAAGCCAAGGAAGAAATGTAATAGAGATTTACCGCATAATTGTTTACTAAATAAACAACATGTCTAATTTTTGCTATTTGGATAAAACTCAAGGTACTGTATAGACATAATTTGAAAAATCAGTGTGTGGAGTTGAATGTTGCTTTTGTCTTGTTTGTGAAATTAAAGGAAATGGGTAGTTCCCATGTGATTTCTAAATTACATTCCTATGCCCGTGTAAGGCATATCACTGTGTCTCGGCTGCTGCAGTATTTTGGGAAAGTATTTAAGATGTTCTTTACTTTGTATAACCTATAATGCTGAGTTTTTTGTATATTCACTAAGGTCTATAATTTGTGCATTCCGTAACTACTTCTGCTGTTTGTCATGATTATTTAAGACTTAAGTGCAAATGTTGCATGAAAACATTAAACTCTTGTTTTGTTTAAATAAAATCATAACCAACTGGACTTCTAAATACCTGTTAGTCTGAAATCTACTCTTTGCAATAAATCATGTTATTTCCTGTTCATGGAGCCAATTGACTATATATAAGTACTGTTGTAGCAAGCATTAACGTTGTAGTTTAATCTCTGAAGGAATTACACGGGGATATTGTGTAACACATTGGCTCCTTACATTCCTAACAAAAGCTGTTCATTATTATTCTGAAGGAAAAACTGCCTTTACTGAAGATCCGATGACTTCTGTTTACATATAGACGTTGAGAAGATACTTACACGATCTGATAGACTTTCCCTGACGGTCTGACTTTGTTTTGGGAAAAAGGGTCTCTGCAGTTGCTGTGTGTGTTGTGAGAAGTACAGAATGGGCTAAGGAGATAGGGCAGCTCAGAACTGTAAATGTGAGTGTATCAAGTATTGTGATAAAGAAAGGCACTCTGGAAAGATAAATGGGGATACTTTAATAGGGCCATTGTGCCTGGTGACATTTATGATTCTCTGCTTCAAGAATTAGATTTATGAGATATTTAATATTGTCAAGACCTCAGAAAATCTAAGTGCTATCACCTCTGTGTAAGTTGCTCAGCTCTTTAACTCTTCTGTGATTTGAAAAGAATAAAGGGGGATAGTGATTGGTTTTTATAATCATGCTCTTAAGCTCTGTGTGATGTACAAGTCTGTTTAAATGAATAATAAAAATATCATTGGGATATTTAAGGATTCCTGTAAAGTTTTCTTCCGCAAAAAATTATGCGGTTAATACTACATATGAAAATGCAAGGCCAACACATTTCAGGACTAGTCTGAGAGGTCCTGTGTTACTTCAGAAATTCAGATTTGATGTAAACCAAGCATTTGAGTTGAATGTTAAGACATACCCCATAGGATAAACTTGGAATCACATCACATTCTCTGTTTGATCAATAGTAACTATCATTGGTGCCTTTTGAGAGCATTTGAGAGAGAAAAAGAAACTTACTTTTGAAGGAGAAAATCCATTACGGTCCAAGGAATTCTGATGTATTTCTTTAGGGGAAATAAAGAAACTTCATGTGTATTGTACAGATGTGTACAGTTTCTAATCATCAGGTAACACTATTGTACAAATGCTTTTGAAAACAGCATTGCCCTCTCTGTACCTCTTGAAAAGAATATTTATTCTTCCAAATTAACTTTCTTAGTTTTAGGCTTCAGGAAATTTCAGGTGTGGGTTAGGTAGAAAAATGCCACTTTCTCATTTCCACTGAAGAAATTGAGAGAATGAAGCGGGCAGCATTTTTTTTCCCCTGTGAGGTAGGGTATTCTTTAGTATTCCCAAGTTAGACAGTTTAGCTAGTACAAATGTGGAACCATTATAATTTCACCTGCTTTTGCCAACTTTTGTTTTTCTGCTTAAGGCATAGACCATGTGATCAAAGTAAAGATGTTGAAAATTTTCCACATTGTTCCCCTGTGAGGATTTAGTTAGTGCTGCTGCTGAAGGATAAATGGGAAATTTTGAAACATTTGGTACTCTTGACCTATAGAGAATTTTTCTGGCTATTTATGAGAGGAGCTCACAATTTCAGAAATTATTCCAAGTCCTCTATATTTTGTCTCACTTTTTTCCCCTGTCGTTCATTTTAAGATTTGTAAGCTTATGTAGTTAAAAAGTTTTTTGTTCCTCGCAGAGAAATCTTCTCTGGGTTTGTTTCAATCAAACATTTTTTGAAATGAGAAAAATGTGTCCGAGATGCATCTTGACATGAAGCATATGTCAGATTAAATTCTTACCTCTTATTTGTCAATTGCCAGGCTTTCATTCATTTTAGTGAACTAGATCTTAGCTCTTAACAATTATATGACTATTCTAAAGCTTTTTTTCTTTTTTTTAGCTTTGTCATTTGCATTACTGTTGTTTATGCTACCTTTCTCCTACCTGACAACATGGCTTCTGCTGGAAAGAATTCTTCTCTGGACAATTCTTCCAGACTTTTCAAGAAGCTTCTCAGTTTGTTACTGGACAGCAAATATTTAATGCAAAGCTGTGACAACTGGAGATTCCTTACTCAGAAAATCTTTGGATCGGAAGAAATTCTATATCAGATTTTCACAGTAAAATTGCACTCCTTTCAAAGAGAAATTTTCTCTTGCACACACAAGAGATCATAGAATCTTCATGGT
>VWZL01006137.1:169565-248969 GCA_013396915.1 Stercorarius parasiticus | reverse complement strand
GCTGCGCGGCGGCGGAGCGGGCGGCCCGGGTGTCGAGTGGCCTCTGAGGGGAGAGCGGTGGCTTTGGCCGTCCCCGTGGCTGCCGTGGAGCCGAGCCGGCGGGCAGGTGGGCAGCGGGGAGGCTCGGCGGCTGTCCCCGCCGGGGGCTCCGGGCCCAGCGGTGGGCGCCCGCCCCTGGGGCCAGCCCCTTGGAGCGGCGCCGGCGGTGCCCAGGGAGGCTCCGCACCCTATCCCGGCGCTCAGCCCTCGTGTTTTTTATTTATAGCAGATCGTGTGAGCCCACGGGTCCCCAGCCCCGGAGGATGGCGTGTGCCGGCAGGGTGACGGCCTGAGCGGGCGGGCTCGGGAGGGCAGGTTCTGTCAGAGGTACGTACGGAGTTGGTGTTGCTCGAGCAGGCTTTTAATTGAGTATTTTTTTTAAAGTTCATCTATTATGTGTGCCGGTGCAGCCAAGGTCACCTTGAGCACAATTGCAGGACGCGTTTCGCTTTCACCGTTTAGGTGTTCGTGAGCCTTTCTCGTGTGTTTAGTGGGTGGTTTAGATATTAATTTGCATCAGTACTAATAAAAAAAGAAAAGGCAAATTGAGCGTAAGAGCCAGCAAAGAATAAATGACAACTTACATACTTACGCTGTGTAAAGACAAGTATGTGCGTGGATATACGAGCTCAAGCTGGTACATGGCGGTGTCCGGAGAGGTTTGTGTCTGCTCGGGGAGGACGGTAAGAAAGACAAAATGTTGGACTAAAGTTTTAGGCCTTGCTTTCCCAAATTTAGCGTATAGGGTGGGAACAGTCTCATTCCTTATGGCTCGTAGCTTGGCTGTAATATACGTTTCTTTGCCGTGACAGATGGAAGAGTCGGTATTGCCTCTTTACAGCTTCTCCAGAGGAAAATGCTGGGATTCCTGTTTCGATGGGTCTCCATAACAAAGCAGTTTAATTTGTAGTGTTTTGCAGATACACCATACAGCACTAGGTTGTTTTGCTATATTTAGCCTGCTTTCTTTTTTCTTTGACCAAGGGAGAATTATTTACTGTGCTTATTATATGAACTATAAAACTTCTATTTTAAAATAACAGTGCAAGTTTAGACTTCTCTACTGCTTTTTAATCCCACAAGCACATGATGTCACTTACCTCAGCAGCACGTTCAGATTTAGGGGTGCAATTTTGTATAGAGCACTCCTTCCTCCAAGGAGTTTGCAAACTGGTTTGACTACAGCTGGATCAGACACATAAAAAATTCTGTGAGATAGGATTGGGAGAGAACATTAATGAAATTTTTTTGTAGATAATAGGTGTCCTTGAGAAGCAAATGATGAAAGAGTGAGGTCGGGTAGTGCAAGAGAATAGTAAACTTTTGAAAGTGGCTGAAATGTGTATCCTTGTGGCTGAATGGTTTAAACCATGCGGTAAAGAAGAGTGGAAAAGTGTAAAGTGACTGTACTGACCTGAATGGGAAGAAGAGCAGGGAGAGAAAAACACGCAGGTAGCTGATCGGTGTGCTGTGTTTATGGAAATCGAATGTACTGGAGTCTTTTTTTAATCGTATTAAAATCGTGCTGATTTCTGACTGCGATGAAACTTGTTCAGAACCTAACTTTTACTGAAGGCTGAAAAAGTACCAGTTTGCTAATTTATTGCTGGATACCCATCACTGAAATTATGCATGTGTCTATGTGTTTCTGCATGTGTGTCTGCATATATATATATATATGTATGTATGTATGTCGTTATTTTGCAGCTTCTGATCTTCAGTTCAACTAGTGTGTCATGGATGAAACTGCTTTGTCCCTTGGAACAATAGATGTTTCCTATTTGTCCGCTTCAGCAGAGTGCAGTATAAGTAGATGTAAGCATTCCAGTGAAGAGTGGGTAAGTAAAAATTGTGAATGTTACTGGCCGTTTTTATCTTATTTTTTCTTCAAGTCACAGGTGGATTTTTTTATTTATTATTATGAAGAATGAAGATAAGGCGTCAGCTCTCTCATGCATGATGCAGTTTGGTTTTAATTTAACTTGAAATGTAAGGAGGAACCAACACTTCATTGCTGTGCCAAAGACTAATGTTGCTAGAAAAGAAAAGCCCTATTCAAACCCTATTGATAGTCTTACAGTCTTCTGGTATGATGTTACTAATCATTTTATATAGCAGTAAATGTGCAGAATCCCGTTCTGGAGTAGACTGAGGTCAAGCAAAAGACAAATAGAAAGCTCGTTGCTATTGTGAAGAATGTAGTTTGAAATGCACAAGTGAAAAGGAGCGTGAAGCTAAAGATGCACAGTCATGTATCCATCATAGCTGGAGCTTTTCATGCAATGCAGGAGGCAGAGAAAATTTGGTGGATATAAATAAGGAACCTATTAAAAGACTGTGTCCTCTGTTGAGCGAGTCTTGGGATTTGGAGGAGAGAAAGGGGGGGGGCAGTGAGCAGAGAGGGCTGGGTGGAGCAAAAAGAGCCACATGGGGACCAGGCTGTACTGGCTGGTTTAGAAGCACAGGTCAGGAGGAATTAGACACTGCTGTGCAGAGGAGGAGTTTGAACTTGGTACGGAAGAGTTGGAGATGTGGTCAGAGTTGAGGGAAAGGACAGATGACCTGGCAGCTGGGTTTTCCATGTAGCTAGATGTAAGTTACATGGGACAGCAAGCTGCGGTTACCAAGAGATCTGTGAGAGAGTGGGATTAAAGGCGGGCGAGACAAAAGAGATCGGAAGGAGGTTTTGTAAGAAAGTGGTGGTGAACTCAATCAGGGCTTGGAGGTGAGCAGAAGGAAGACAATATTGTTACAAAGTTGGTTAATTTTGGAGTTAACATTACAGAAGCTGATAGGGAAAGGACTGGGCCAGACTGAGCATCTTGAGGCTTGTTTATTTCAGATGGAAGACTTAGCCCTGGAATAATTGCCAATTCATACTGCTTGCCAAATGTGATATATGCACATTTTAGTTTTTAGGCATCTTCAGCATTGCTTTTGACTTTCTGGTTGTTTCTTACTGGGCTGGCTTTCTAGCTGATGTGGTGATCTGTATTTGTGTTTCCCAGCCCTTATGCTGGTTTAAGGTATTGGGTCTACCCTGCTTCTCTTCCACTTAAATATTCTATTTTAAACAACATTTCGGTTTTGTTTTGGTTTGTTTCTGTAACTTCCCTTTTATTAGAAACTTGGAATATATGGTTCAGAAAATGGCAATCCAGTGCTCACTTTCAGGCAAGCAGTAACTCAGTAGACTTTAATGGGAACATTCAATGTCTTTTTAAAAATGGTAGTTAAGTATATTTTCTTTATGTCCTCACATAGAGAACGTGTTCTGTGAAAGCAGTTACTTTGGATTTTTTGGTTCTGTAATCTTCAGAAAGACAGCGTAGCATTGGAGAAGGCACAGCAGTTACCACTTCATATCACTTTGCATGAAACTGTTGAATAAGAGCCTACAGAGTCAACAGAGTTAATATTTTGTGTACATTCAGTGTTCTTGCAATTTTACAGGCTGATGTCCAGTTAAAGCTTAAAATACGTTGCTTGTTTTATAAGCACCCTTACATTATTGAGAGTGTAATTTACTGTTAATTTCTTCCACTTTTCTCGGCTGTCAGTTTCCTTGCTGTTTCTTATTAGAGCTATTTATTTATAAATTTTGTGGGTCAGGAAATGTAATGCGAGATATATAAGTACAGAACTGTGATTTTGCTTTTATTTTTTAAAATCACATCATCTGGAGATAATATAATTTATTTTTGAAAAATCTTGGAAAAAAGTGTGTTAGTTTAATGTAATTTGGGGGGATAATTTTTTTTTTTTTTTTAATCTGGCAACTCCTCTTACTCAAAGATTTCGCTTACCCAGTAAAACATATATTTGTGGATATTTACGCAGTTGTCTTTCGTCCTGCAGGGAGAGTGTAACTCTAGGCCCACTCTCTTCCGATCTGCCACTTTAAAATGGAAAGAGACTCTGTTGAGCAGAAAAAGGCCGTTTGTGGGACGATGTTGCTACGTATGCACTCCTCAGAGCCGGGTAAGAAGATTACAGACTGGATTATGTCTGACAATAATGCATAGTTGCAGTGTAATGAAGTTTCAGTAGTTTTCTTACTTTCAGATTTAAGGTCGCAGTGTTCTTATTTCATAAAGGAATATAGTTTTTCACCTTTGTTTGTGCTTATATTTTCTTTGTCGTGGAATTAGTGGATGACAGACCTATTGTGATGCTTTGTCCCCTGCTTTTCAGTGCGGACTTTTTCCTTGCACAAAACTCTCTAGCAGTACGAAATTGTATGGAAAAAAAAAATGTGCTCTGCTACATTAATAATGGGAATTTGGTGCATATGAAAGTGTTGAGACTTACTTTTAGAACATGTAATTCTCTGTCCATAGAATAAGTACAGTTTTGAAAATAAGCAATATGCTTCCCTTCAAACTTGAAGAGATCAGTCCTGTGCTTGAGAAGACGGGTTGGTTTCTACGCCTGGCTGATTCCTGGCTTCACAGCCCAGCCTGAAAACAAGGAGTACCAGTTAGGATAGGGGAGATCGTTGTCTGCTGTGAAAAGTGTCAAGATGGTGGCTCTAGAGGGGTTGGACAAGCTGATTTAAAATGTCAACTTTATTGAACTGTTTTGGGCAGGCTTTCTGTAAGCTGAAGATGCAAAATTATGATAAATGGTGTAATATAGTTTGCAACCAGTTCATCACGTAATTTGACTATGTGTACACCATGGGCTTTAAATTGCACTCAGTTACTGAGCTTCAGGATTGGCTGGACTAGAGTTAAAATTTGCTTGTTTCTTTGGCTAAGGAAAAGTTGTTTATTTCACACTATTCCTATGGCAGAATAGAAAATTGTAGCAATGACATACAAATGTGGGATAAAAATCCAAATGTGCTGTGAAGGCTATGTAAGATAGGGGCAACAAGGCAACCAATGAGATAAACTGAAACTACTTCTAACAGACACTTAAGTGTTTTGACTTCTAAAATGTTGCGTAGGAATCCTCACCTTGGGCCTTTATATGTTTAGTAATTAGGCTGTTCCTCTCAAGTTGGGAATTACACTCTAGGAACTAAAATCTTGTTCTGTATTTTGTCCACTTAATAAGGAACTAATTACCTGTCCAGAGATCCCACTTAGGAAAGGGGCATGACCTTGATTAAGTCCTTTATTGCCTTCTGCCACAGGAAGAAAATGCTCTGTGCAGCAAATGGTAACAAACCAGATCCTCTCATTAGACTCCAGATGTTTCACTTTTGTTGAGCTGCCTGTTTTGTTAATTCTCTTAAGGAAAAGGGATGGATGAGGAAGACAGAATTCCTTAAGTGTGTTGGCCAGACTAATACCTTGCTGGTGCAGGGAGTGGGAAGTCTTCCTTCTCCCTCTCCTGTTCCTTCCTGCTTTCCTGGGGGCTGATCGTGTTCATTAACCAAGCAGAAAACGACCTACTTTATTTATTCATTTAGTCTGGCTGTCTTAGTTTTCTACCTTGGCGGAATGAAGTTGGCTCGTTAAGGGGTGTGATAAATGCTAGAGGTGGTGTCAGTTATGAGGTGGGGGACAGTAGTGGGAAAGGGTAGGATGTGGCGGTGGGACCTGGGCTTCTCTCTCGCGGCGGCAGGGAGGTGCTGTATCAGCTCACTTGGTTTCACAGAGCCACATCTTGACATAGGGTCATGGAAAAGTTAAATAAGGAAAAGCTAACGTGTGACATTACAGCTGGAGGTTGAATTTCACAGAGCGAGGTTATAACCTAGCAGTTAGAGCACTGGAGTGGACTTGGGTGTTCAGTGGTACTTAACTTTGTTGCTGATTTTGTTGGGAGACCAAGAACACGTCATTTCACTTCTCTTTGCCAGAACATTTCATCTACAAAAAATTACCAGTGAATAGTCAAAGAAATTAGTATTACCTTGAAGTTTCCTCTTAAGAGCCTGGAGCAACAATTTGTTGATTGTATGCACTACGCAGCTATGCTTTAGCACGGTGCAAAAGGCTGTGTGCTCCTGCCGTAGCACATAATTTCTACCTGATTTTCAAATGACATAGGACACTCATATTTTAATTTGTGGCAAATGGCGTGTCCTAAACAAAATACAAAAAAAAGAGGCTCTTATCTGACTCCCATTGCAGAATTGGTAGTGAGGCTATTCTGCAGCTATGCTGTTGCTGGTAACCATCTTTCTCCTTCACGGTCCTGTTTTTGCCCTCCTTGATGTGCACAGTCCCAGTGGTTTTAGCTGTAATTCACTGTTGGCATGGTAGCAGTTTTATAATTGAATATTATTTGGGCAGAAAGAAACCAGCCTCTCGGTCAAAGTACTTGCATGGAATATGGACGATTAAAGTTTAGGTCTTCCTGCCAGGGAATATTTGTTTATGCAAAGTGGAACTGCTCCCAGACTCATCCCAGAATGCTTAATAGCCTGACATATAGAGTCTGTACCGGGCATGTATGAGGCTGGATTGAGTTTGTTGTTCAGGCTGAGCAGGGATGTGTAGATTTGCCATCTAACCATGGATGGGTGTCCTGACCCTTGGGCAGCCGTTACGTGACGTGTGATCTGCTGGCAGACTGGATGTCACAGACTGAGTGTCAAAAGGCTCTTGATTATACTAATGCTGAATGTGGCTTAACAAAGTTCTGTCTCAAAGTTGAATTCTATATTATGACAAGTCCTGGTTTATATTACATCAGAATAGGATAAAATATTCTGGCTTGAAAAATTCAACCAATACAACCATTTCTGTATGCAGTAATGCCTAGAGAATACTTTCAAAGTATGGGAGTCGGGAATAGTGACTTTCCAATTTCCATTTTCATTTCAGAACAGTTTGTGTGTACTTTATAAGCAAGTTCAGCACTTCTCTGCTTTGGCTTTTGTTTATAATAGAGGCGAAAAACATTGCATTATCTTAAATGTTACAATGAATGCAAAGACACAACTATTCTTATGTAACAAAGTAATCCAACAATCTTTTTTTTTTTCTTGCTTTTACAGGATAACTTCTTCAATGCTAGTATTCCTTCTTTGGGTCTACGTAATGTCATATATATCAATGAAACGCATACGAGGTAATGTAGCAAGTCTTTCTTTTGCTTTTAAAATTCAGTGTGTTCTGATCTTATGTCAGGGAAATGTCTAGGATAGTCCGGACTGAGTGAATATATATTGCTGTCCTAAAATGCAGGGGTTCTGTGATT
The DNA here is from genome assembly GCA_013396915.1 of Stercorarius parasiticus. Classification (NCBI taxonomy): domain Eukaryota; kingdom Metazoa; phylum Chordata; class Aves; order Charadriiformes; family Stercorariidae; genus Stercorarius; species Stercorarius parasiticus. The sequence goes on along the minus strand of VWZL01006137.1, from coordinate 241,772 downwards.
CTAAATGCAGGAATTGATGCTGACTACAGGAAAGTAATGGACTCGTTAAATCTGGCTGTGTGTATTTGGGAGCTGGGCAAAGTCCTTTGGGGTTATAGGCAAGGAGTGTAAGGGTCGAACTTGTTTGACAAACAGCAGAGCATGTTTAATTCCTTTCTCCTTTAGTGCAAATGGCAGCATCCATAGCATAATGCTGAGAGGAGCTGTTTTATTCCCATACTTAAGAATGACTTCAGGCTGCATTTTAATTTACTGAGCAGATCTGTCTCACAATTTAGGCATTTACTATTATCACTAATGACAATTAAATCTGAACATGTCTTGCTAGACTCTTTCCTCTACCTCTGTGGCAGAGTGCAGCTCCTGAAGGATGGTATATGTGACCTAAAAATGATGATGTATCTTTGTGCTATTGGAAATGTATCTTGTGTTCTGGGATGAAGACTCTGGAAGTACACAAAAATCTTTATTCTGTTCTTTGGGAAGTTGATAATGCTTGCTAAGGTCTTTACAGTAATCATTAGCATAAGCAGATCCTGCAGTGTTTGTTGTAGAGTCAGAGCAAACAAAGAGAGGCCAGCAGCCTGAAAGAAATGAGCCAAAGTGGCTGAATGTAAGAAAGGCAGCATTGTGCTGTGCTTGAGAGGGAGGAAGCTAATGTTAGAGGCTGTTCTTTCTTCAATTTGAATTAATTATGCTTTTTTTAAGAGTTGAGCTTGTAGTTTAGAATACAGAAAAATAAAAGAAATAGAGTTTAATTTTAACCTTTTTTTAAAAAATTAGTTTCAAAAGTCTTAATGCTTGAAAGGTTTTGAATGGTCAGAGTTACTTAAATTAGAAATATAAGGGCAACAAAATATGGGTTAATGAATTATTCTGAAATAAAATGCCTTTAGCTCAGAATGTCATTATAGTCTGAAAATTGACAATTTTAATGAAGTTCTGAGGTCCCATGGGGTTACATAGTCACGGTTTCTTGGCCTTAGAAAGCAAGAGGGACTCTCTTTCACTGTTAGCGTACTGTACCTGGATTGAGACATTAGCACAGCCTTTTTCTGAGGTGTGAATGTGTCAGTTTTATAATATATCTTGACTGGGTCTATTCTGTGTGTTTTTTGTCTTCTGCCATCGGTACACAATTAGAAAACGTATCTTTTTTTAATTATATTATGTCTCATCTAAGCTGTAAAATGAATGTAGAAGCCTTTATACTTTGACAGATCCTTGCAATAACTGTATGCTGTTATGATGATAGGTTCGTAGTTACCAAAACTGTTGTCAGAAAGAAGCACATCTCCTTAACTTTGCTTTTTAGAAAAATCAATAAGGCTCTCAAACTTCAATGGGAAGGGGAAAATGGAAAAGCAATTAAAACAGAGTCACCAGTCTACTTCCCTGACAGCACAAATAGCAAAATTCTTTATCCTTCAAGACGGTCTGAATATTTGTATAACCGCTATGTGTCAGACTGTACTGATGGCTTGTGCATGTGCCCTCCTCTTAATTACAGTGCGAGTGGCCGGTGCGCTCAGGTGATTTGGCCTTTTACAGTCTCAAAGTTCCATCTTGTCTTTCCTAACAGGTTTTAACGCATATATGAATTTACTGAAATGTGGTAGGAAGGTTTAGCAGCCAACGTTGGTAACTCCGGTGACAACCAGGAGTGAGACCTTGGCAGCACTCCAGCATGGAAACTAACATGAGTATTGCCACCTGTGGTTTGCTTTGGGATATTTGCTGGAGCATCGGCGATACATCGCGTGGCAGTCCTTAGGATAGGTTTTTTGCATAATACTGAGTGCTCAGATCTTAGGAATGGCCAGAATTTAGTTTATTCCAGCTGTTATTTCTCCCTCATCACATCAGTTCTGCTGTTCGGAGGTCCCAGCTGTGTTTGATTTGTGGAGTGACGCACATGAGTGGTGGCTTTGTCCATTCCTGGCCTTGGGAGTAAGGGTGCTGAGGAGAAAAATAGTAATGAATATTCACTGCTAGGGCTGGATTTTATCCCTTCCTATGTCACATGCAGCTTCTGTGGTGTTAGGAAAACTGTTCAAAATTACATTTTCACCGAGGATTGCAGCTTATATGATCCAGAGAGTAGAGGACAGGGTTAATTTAAAAGGGAGTGACTGGCCACATAAGCTATGTTGCCTCAATTAAATGGTTGAATGTGTAGAGAGATGTACTGATTATTTAGTGGTTCTACTTCTGTTAAAACTTTGCAAGGAGAAGGTACATAGGAGGCACATAGGACTGCATGTTTAAAAGCACTGCAAAGGAAGAAAAGATTACCAAAAAACTGGTTTTAGCATCGGTGGCTAATGCAAACATATTTTCAAAAGTGCCTGTGAGAGTTTACCCTGTGTATACAATGTGAGCAGCCTTCCATGAGGGCTCAGTGTTTCCTGAAGAAGTTGACAAACCTCTCAGCTGGGCATTTACATTCCTCAGTGGAAAGTCACTGAATCAGAAATGGGTACTACATCTTTCCTCCTCCTTGAGCTGGGGACTCGGTTCCAGTGGACAGACAAAATGTAGGTGCGGGTTTGTAGCTACTTAACCTGTGATACTATGGATGTTTTAAGGCCAGTATCACCCTGAAGTGAAGTAATGCAGACCTCAGTTGTCTCAGATATTTTTTGCTACACATCAGTTATTTCATCTGTAACACTAACATATTGACAATTTACTAGAAGATACAGAAGCTTTTAGGCAGCCCTTCATAAAACTTTACTTACTTTTGCTTCTTAATTATATTTTTAAAATTCTTTTTTTTGGCAATGAAATATTTTGAGAGTCACGCTCAAATACCCTTCATATATTTCTAGGTACAGAGGGTGGCTTGCAAGACGCCTTTGTTATGTCCTTTTTGTGCAGGAGAGGGATGTTCATAAGGGTATGTTTGCCAAGAATCTGACAGAAAATGTACTGAATAACAGCAGGTAAGATAATGAAAAATAAACTATTTTTTATATGACTGATACATTATATTATAAGTATTATATGATTATTATAATATGATTGAAGAATTTGGAAACAGCAGGTTTTGAAAATCAGGCTATTTAAAATACTAGAACATACAGTATCTTCAGCACAGCCCTTCAGGACTGTAGCATGCAGTATCTGAATAATAAAAGAGGAGAGATGAAGAATTACAAATCTCTAAATGAATTATGCATAGTGGGTGGACAGCAGACAGTACACAGAAAAATAAATTGCTACATGGGAACTCTTCACACGTTTGTTTATCTAATTCATGTAAATCATTACCACTAAAGTCATACTGCAGTCATCAGAAATTGTCAGTGTTCCAGAAATATAAGGAAAGCAGCATTTCGGAGTACCTTGAGTGTACGCTGAGGGTGTGAGACAAACTGGAAAAAGACTACAGAATGAAATACCCACCATTTACTTTGTGGAGCTTGTTTTCTGTTTGATATACTGCATTTTAAAATGACATGTTGAGCCCCTGATGAGCTTTTAAGGTATCAGTTTTCCCTGGACACAAAGAAATTCAACCGCATGCCCACTCCTTGAGTTTACTTTTGTCAGAGGCCACACACTGCCTACATTAACATTCCTGACTCTCCTGAATTTTTAATCTTTGAGTCCCATTTGAAGATGATTGTGTTGCTTTTGAAAAGAGAAGCAGACTGCGTTGTGCTACAGTTACGGTGTGTTAAACCACTTAATCTCTCTTAGTTATGCTTTAAATGGGGAAAATAGCCCTTATAAAATTTAGTTACACTTTGTAAAGGTGAGAATTCAAGGGGGAATACACTGTAGAAGTGCAAAATAGCAACTGCATAAATCTGTCTAATGAGGTAAGTGAAATTGCTATGGCGGGAAAAAGAAAATAGTAACAAAAAGGAGATTTCAGCTGTTCCTTTTGCATTATTAACAGTAGTAATCATTTCTGAAAATTGGTGATCACTTAGTATCAGTACCTGTAAACTACGTATGTACTGTTTATATGGTCAACTTTCAGTTGTTTCAGTGCATTCATCCATCATCCAGCTATTTAATCAGAGCTTAGAAGACTCCTGAATTAAATTTAATGCATTCGGAGTACAAATACTTCAGAGTGCATGTTCTTCTATGCCCGCAGGTTACTCCTGTAGTGACATATAGCTCATTCCCAGCAGTTGTTGTCTGTGTCTTGAACACTTCTGCTGTGGGACTTTTTCATAAGTTTTACTTTTTAATGTTAGAGTCCAGAAGGCCATTGTAGATGAAGCTTCTGAACCAAGTGTTCCGGGTAGTTTTGCTCAGACGGATCCTAAAGCTATCAACAAAGTGAAGAAAAAAGCTAGGAAAATTCTCCAAGAAATGGTAGCAAATGTGTCACCTGCTTTAATCAGGTAAGAAAAATGTCTCATTGGTATTGTCAATGGGTAGAAGAATGGCCAAGATCTCTATCTGTTATACCAGCAGAGCTTGTAACACATTATTCATAAATAATCAATAATGATTCTAAAAAATAAGAGGATATTCATAAAAATCCTTTTTCTGATGTTAACTAATGAAATGGTAGTTACTCTTCATTTTGAGATCAAGCAGAAACCCTCCACCTTTTCAAGGGATAAATCGTATGTTAACATTAAATGCAGACGTTTTGTTTTTTTTTTTTCCTCCTGAAACCAATAATGCTTAGACCAATATTAGTATCTTCTGTTGTTTCAGGCTGATACAGGTGAGAGCAGCTAGCTGCAGCATCTTAGACTGCGGAAGATCTTTTTTCCAGTAGCCCATTGAATATCATAACCTGTTACTAATGTCTCAGAGAGAGTCTTATCTTAGATAAAATCTTCTACTGTGGTGTTTACCTTTACTTGTGTCATGGTTTAACCCCAGCCAGCGACTAGGACTATGTAGGCACTTACTCACTTCCCCCACGGCGGGATGGGGAAGAGAATCAGAAGAGTAAAAGTGAGCAAAACTACTGGGTTGAGATGAAGACAATTTAACAGATAGAGCAAAAGCCGTGCGCGCAGGCAAAGCAAAACAAGGAATTCATTCACTGCTTCCCATCGGCAGGCAGGTGTTCAGCCATCCCCAGGAAAGCAGGGCGTAATGGTTTCTTGGGAAGACAAATGCCATAACTCCGAGCATCCCCCTCTTCCTTCTTCTTCCCCCAGCTTTACGTACTGAGCGTGACACCACATGGCATGGAATATCCCTTTGGTCAGTTGGTGTCAGCTGTCCCAGCTGTGTCCCCTCCCAACTTTTTGTGCCTCCTAGCCTACTCGCTGGCAGGGTGGTATGAGGAGCAGAAAAGGCCGTGACTGCTTAGCAATAGCCAGAAACATTAGTGTGCTATCATCAGTATTCTCATCCCAAACCTAAAACATAGCACTACACCAGCTGCTAGTAAGAAAGTCAACTCCATCCCAGCCAAAACCATGACAACTGCTAAGGATTAATATGCATCTGTCATGTTCCTAGAGTCCTTCACCAACTTCAGTGATGCAAACCCTGTATTTTTTTAACTCTATTAAATTTCTCCCACAAGACCAGAACCACACCATGACCTAACATGTCACCTAAGTAGCTTAGTTAATTATCATTGACTTGCCCCATATGTAATGTGGTCTCTGCCCTTTGAACAGCCTTCACCTGGGTTGACACTAATAAGTTTTGTGTCATAATTGCAGGAGGCTGAAATGTGGTTAGTAACCATGGCTTCGCTGGTAGGCAAAAACTTGTTAAGCAGTTGGGTTTTATAATAATTTTGTTTGCCTATAAAGTAATCAGATTTTATGGCTTTGCCTTTAGTTATATAGAAGTGGTATAAACCAGGCAGAAACAAATGAAGCTTTTGAATTTGTGTTTTTTCTTCCTTCAGGTTGACTGGCTGGGTGTTACTGAAGTTGTTTAACAGCTTTTTCTGGAATATTCAGATCCATAGAGGTCAAATAGAAATGGTCAAAGCAGCAACAGAGGTAAGAGAGGGTGGGAAAGAATCTAGTAAGGCAGATTTCTGATGTAGTTTCTATTAATGTTTACAGTACTTTCTCTTTTTAGGAGAACTCTGCGAAGTCTTTATGATATCAGATTGTAGATAGATCTGTCTCATATCTGTGAAATGGTGTTTTTAATGAAATATAAAGCTACTTGAGTTGTGTAACCTAAAATGTGAACTCTGGTTTTACCTTTGTTTCAGGATCAAATTTTAACTATCAGGCTGAATGATTATCTCAGATAACCTGCATCCAGTATAATTTTCTTTTTGTGCTGAGGCAGACAGTAATAAATTAGTTGGTCTATTTAGGATTTTTCACTCTTAATTTGGAATGAAAATCTTTTAAGAAGTAAACTTTTCCTGCTTCTTACTAGTAATCTGTTCCCAGTCCTTTGATATTTATTGAAATTGATCAAAATAACTCCTAAATTCTACCATTTTCTTTACACTCAAAGGAATTGATCCTTTTTGCAGGGTTTACCTTAGAAAGATGGATTAGATAAAACAAACAAAAAAGGTTCCTGATATTTTCTGTTATCTTTTGATTACTGTGTTTGGGAACCCCACTATTTATAGATCCTTGCTGATATCCAGTAGAAAGAAATAGCAGTGCTTTGGTGACACTGATGATTTGGCCACATCCCTTTGTTTGATTGCTGTGAGTCTGAAAAATTGGGAATATTAATCATTGTTAATGTAATGCACGCAACTAAAACCGACAGTCCATGAAAATGAACAAGTACAGTTGACTAAAATGTTCTCGTTGTCACAGCTGAATGAAAACCAGAAGTAAACAACTGGATGATGGTAACTGGAGAATACCATCAGTTCTGATAATATGATGCTAGCTATCTCAGTGATGGATTTTAGAAAAGGAGTAATATTCCACGTTTCTTACCAACCATCTTCTCTTTTTTTTCCTTCTCTCCCCACTATAGATGAATTTGCCTCTTATCTTCTTGCCTGTTCACAAATCCCACATTGACTACCTGCTGCTTACATTCATTCTTTTCTGCCATAACATCAAAGCACCTTACATTGCTGCAGGGAACAATCTCAACATCCCCATCTTCAGGTAATAACCTCTTCTTACTTGAAAAAGACTGAGATGGGGGATCTTCAGATGACCCCAATATATCTTATGTCCCAGTGTAAGATAATCTGAGTATTATTGGGTCATCGTGTAGAACTGCTTTGGTTCCTATCACAAGCTCAGAGAGAAAGCATAACAAGATCCTTCTGGGAAATTCTGACATAACCTAAATTGGGTAAGGAAGGATATTCCTTTCTTCTAGGAGTCTCAAAGTGGGTAGGTGACTAAGGAAAGATGAGTATGTGAAAAAATGTTGTGAAGTTCTTCATGAAGTTTAATGAGCTGGCTAATGGGCAGCAACAATACTGAGTGAATAGTACTTTGTGGGGAGATACTCCAATTTGGTCTCTGTTTAAATTATATTTCTGGTGGCTGAAGAACTTAAGGACCAGAACCAGTAGGTGCTGGTCTGTGATGATCCCACTAAGAAAGGCATTCAGACTCTATAAAGTATCAAAATGCTGTTTATTAGGGCTAGCAGTATAAAGAGAGACTATCACATGTAATCTAACATCCCTTTAGACACTGGGAATCCCAAGTTGCGCAGTGTCCAGCGGGCCTCTGATCCACACGCAACACACTGTGTAGACCCTGTCTGCAGAAAGGGTTACCCCATTTTGGTCATTTGAGCTTGTATAGAATATTCTTACAAGAAAACAACTCCATTCATCATTTCTTCTGTCAAGCGGAAAGGATATTCTCATGAGACTAGATAAAGGCAAGGCCACGCAGGTGGCGTAATTACTGGTGCCAAGTGGGAGCTGCCTGCAGGCTGCTCTCTTAAAATTAGCTGGCTGAGCTGATCCTGCTGCCAAGGAGTATGTGCAGCACGGGCACGAAGGCTGTGCTGTACGTAGAGCAGACTTGGGCCAGCTCAGGTTAACTGTTACGGGGGTCACCAGCATCTCAATGTACAATGGTGTCCCGGTCAGGGTCACTGCAGAGGGTAAGTGTTCTGTCAAGGGAGTTAAATGGAGGAAGACAGTGTCGAGAAGCCTATTTCTTAAGTTGAGTAATATTGGTGTGGTCCCATCATGTGCAAATAAGGTAATACGTTTTAGTCTTTGAGAATTTCAGTAATTTCAGTTCCTGTTGTGTGCTAGGAGTTTTGTACTGGATGTGTAGAAGTTTCCTGCAAACTAAAATCAATGGGTATAATTCTTCTTTATTATGTAGCACATTGATCCGCAAGTTAGGAGGATTTTTCATTCGACGAAAGTTAGATCAGAGTCCTGATGGTCGTAAGGATTTCCTCTACAGAGCTTTGCTCTACGTGGTACGTATTGCTTGTCTTTGTTTCTGTATGTAGCACTTCAGTCAGGTGGCAAGTGGGAAAGTGAGTTCCATCAGTCTGGGGATGTTTTTTACTGCTTTGAATTTGTCTTAGGTTTCGTGCTGAAAAAAAAGGATACATTTTTGTATGAAGTCTCAAGTGCATAGAATAAAAGAGAGTGGAATGCCCAGCACCTTTGAGGATGAGCAGATTTTCACCTTGCATAATCCTTATTAAAGAAAGTGGAATTAATAGTCTCTGAATTAATGTTAAACTTGAACTTTGTTTCTCTGATTTCTTTTGTACTGGGCCATATCTGCACTGATTCTGTTAACTTAATGGAAGTCTCTATTTATGAAGGGTTGATGTAATCCTTTGTGCCATTCAGTGTAATAGCTGTATTTGCATCTTGGAAGATGGGATGTACTGAGGAACCAGAAGGAGAGATGTATGCAAATCGGCTAGATAACTGTTACGAGAGATGCTGGTTTTGAACAAATAGCCTTATACTGCCTGTATATTCATGCAAATTCAGTTGCAGTTTGGTCTGGGTTTGTGTCAAGCATGAATTACTGCTTTTGTTTTTTTTTTCACAAGTATTCATGCCAACTCATGATCTTCAATGTTAAAAGGAAATGGTTGCTGACAATATATTTCAAATGTGAATTTTCCACTATAATTAGATATTTATTTTTTCCTTTTTTTCCAATCTTTTTGTATTCAGCATATAGAAGAATTGCTGAGACAGCAGCAGTTTTTAGAAATATTCTTGGAAGGCACACGGTCTCGAAGTGGAAAGACATCTGGAGCTAGAGCAGGTCTTTTATCTGTGGTGGTGGATGCTCTTTTCTCAAATGCTACTCCTGACGTCCTAATTATACCTGTGGGAATCTCTTATGATCGCATAATTGAAGGTCACTATAACAGTGAACAGCTGGTAAGAGCAATTGAGCAACTTGTTTTGCCTAGGGGATTTTCTGTTGATGTGCAAGAAAATGTGCTACATAGTTAAATGATATGCTAGGAGTCCTCTGTCACATGTACTTGGTGTTAGCGTTGAAGAGTGTGGAGCCATGAATCACAAAACCTCTCTGATAGGAAGTGCTGAGGTAGGGGCGACACACTTCTAAATGCAAATTCATGACATAACAAATAGTATGTTCAAGTGGGTACCTATGGAAAACAATAGTTCTCTAGATTTACTTGAAGTTATTAGGTGTGTCAAAAGATTCAGCCTTGTTTTGTCTGCTGTTGTATGCATTTTAATTTTAAACATAACCTTTTAATTGCAAATTGGAAAAAACCCAAAACAACCGCCCATGTTTTCCAGGGCAAGCCTAAGAAGAATGAAAGTCTTTGGAGTATAGCTAGAGGAGTCTTCAGAATGCTGCGGAAGAATTATGGGTGTGTCAGAGTAGATTTTGCACAACCATTTTCCTTAAAAGTAAGTTTGATATTTTGAAGATCCTTTTGAAGGTTTGACATTTTTGATGTTTCAATAGTGGGGCACATTTAGTTTGATTTTTCTCTTTGTGAGTTATCATCACTAGTATTTGCTGAAGTCCATTCTAGTGGGACAAAAGTATCCCTGTTTTGCTGAAGACATGAGGCTCCGGACATGTTTGTGTTAAGGTGAAATAGTCTCAGAGTTGATACAAAGGGTTGTGTTAGGTTTGAAATGGTGTAAGTATTCTCACTGGGGTTCTTTTTTGTTTTGTTTTAACAGTCAGTCTTTAAAATGATCCTTAAGTTTAATTTTTAGAGGCATTTGGAGTTGAAGGAAACTGAATAGTGTTCTCCAGTATTCACCTTTCCTGAGTAATTGTTTTACACTGTTGTTGAGGAAAGGCGCTCGTCTCACTGGATTTTTAAAACTGCTAAGCAAATTAGAAGCTATAAAGTATCATGGATTATATATCATAAAAATCTGCATATTCTTTGAATGTCATAGTTTATTATTAGTTTACAATTATGACATATACTAGTTCACCAAATACTGTTGTGTAGTTTCTCAGGGAATGGGGCGGTGCAGTACTAGCTAGCTTCACTTTTTAAATTTTCTCTGATTTCTTTGCAGAATCTGCTAGTACTATGCTTAATTTATCTACATTTCATTAATCTGTGTTCTGCTACAGTATACCTTATTTTTAGTGTGACTTTAATAAGATTAACTGCTGTAACAACAACCTACTACAATAGTATTCAAATTAATTAGGTGTTCTTCTTTCTGCCCTACTTCTCTCAGAAAAGCAGTAGGTTGGAGAGCTTTGGAGGGTTCAATTACCACAGCATGAAATTATTGTGACCGTCTGCAGTGCATTATAATTAGTGTAGTAGGGAAAGATATTAATTCACTTCCAAAGGAGAAGGCTTGGGTCACTTCCAGGCTATTCTTGGTAGGGAGTTAGCAATTGTTCTTGGATCAGTATAAGGAAAAGAAGGTTATCTGCCCTCTTAATCTAGTGAAATGCTAATCACTCTGTACCTTCCTAGCAACCTCTGTCAAGTCTCATTTGCTCGCATATTCATTTTTGTCCTCCAGACAGATAATAAATGACACAAAATAAGTATGCCTTAACCAAGATTTGCAGAAGTGTAACTGTATTTTTAAATTGATGTAGTTAGGTCACTGCAAGTTCTTCTAAAGGAGAGGAGTTCTGGGGGTTAATTTTGGGTTTGTGCAGTTCTATGGCACAGGCTTGGAAGCAGAAGAGAGTGAGCTGGCTGAGAAAGTCTTTTAAGCAGCTTTCCTGGGAGGGAACTGTTTTCCTGACCAGCAGGTTAAGTGGCTCTTTAGTTTCCCACATCAGTCTTTAGAGAAACTAAAAGAACACTGTGTCCTGAAAACAGAGTAGTGTAAATGGTAACCTGTGAGGAGAAGTGTTTGGTTTTTGAGAAATTCGGGATTCAAGTATTCCCAACATGCCATACCCTGCCTGCTTCCTGGGGGCTTTAGTTTTTGGAACTCTGAGGGGTCTTGCAACCGGAGTTTCTACACCGGTGTTTACCCATGGAGAATTCTCTTACCCTGGCGTTTGAGGAAAGCAGCAGCAAACACTAATTACAGTCTCCGTGTTGGTTCTGAAAGGGTATTAGACTTTGCTCTCATTCATGTTAATGAAGGCAGTTCTCATTAATTTAATCAAGGAGAAGCTAGTCTCAAAGGAGTTGTTCCCAGCAGGGTGCTGACAGGGATTATGTATTGTTTTTGTTGCAGTGTTCTTTATGAAGTACGGATTCCTTGCTGTGGAAAGTTTGCCTTCTTGTAAAAGAAAATCAAAAATGGATAAAATGTTGCAAACTTTTAATTTCTCTGACCTTATTACGTCTCCTTTAGTGTGAGCTAGTTTTAATCACAGTGCATTTTTGAATAATTGCCTTATTCATATAATAATAGTATCATTTGAATGCAAGAATAAGGTGGAAAAATCTATAAAAAATAACAAGTCGTCTCTTAACAGGAATATGTAAACAGCCAAAGCCAAAAACCTGTGCCTGCTCCTCTTTCTCTGGAACAAGCTTTGTTACCAGCTATACTTCCATCAAGGTAGAGATTTTTTGGGTGTTGGGCGGAAGGAGAACAGGTTGGGGGTTGGTTGTTTGTCTTTTTAGTGTTCTGCATTGCATTCCAAGCAGTGCTTGAGCTCCCTAAGGGTAACCTAATCGTGTATAGAAAAACTAAAAACTTACACAGACTGTGCAGTTTATTATGAGAGTTGCATTCTATCTGGGGAGTTCTGTTTAAATAAGCTTGAGTTGGCTTTTTCTTATTTTTTATTTTTGTGACCTCCGTGAGTTTAATTTTAAATTTTATGGAATAATTTAGGGGAAAAATGACACACTTAATGAAAAATGAAGGATTTGTTTTGAAACCTCACAAACTTTTCGGGTGGGTTTTGGTATAATCTCAAAGCAAATAGGACTTCAGAGTGAGTACCCCTTGCTCAAGGAGGTGACTGTCGCTCAGAAATGCAAAACTCTGCTCACGGGCTAGATCTGCATTTGTTACACAGATAAACATTTTAGTTGAGGTCTTAGCTTGACTTCTGCAAACCTGTGTGGTTCTAATAGAGACAAAGTCATTTAGGTAGGTCCATACAGGTCCTACAGGTAGGTACGTATGCCCACAGGTAAAACTATTTCTAATTGGTAGAGAGGCTGGGCTGGAAACTGCCTTTTAGGCAGGTTTGCTTAATCTACTGTTGTCGGTATTCATTGAAGGGAAAAGAGCCATGAGGTGCAAATGGTGTAATGGCAAAGTCGGGAATAGCCAATAGGACAAGCTAAATGTTCTGTATTGCAATTCTTCTTTTGGTAGTCTTATCTTGGATGATTGTTCAGTGTGAAGAAATGATGTGGAAAAGTTGGTAGGCATGGAAATTTTTGTGGAGCTTGTTACACATAACATTTTTGTGCCCTTACCAGACTGCATAGTGTTTTTTTGTGCTGTCGTTCAGTTAGCGTATTAAAAAAAAAATCAGTCTAGCAGTCCAGGTTATTTTACATTTTGTAAATCTAAATGTCATACTGTGAATTTTTATTCTGTATTCAGGCCTAATGATACTGTGCATGAAGGTACAGAGGCCTCACTACCCAACTCCAGGGATATCACCAGTGAGCCGTTCAGAAGAGAGCTGATATCCAACTTGGCTGAGCATATTTTGTTCAGTAAGTGTTACATTATCACTATCTGCTACCTGTATTGTTTTGCTGATTGCATGAACTTGCTGTTTGATAATATTTTTAACTTCCCAATTCCCTCCATTCAGGTGATCATTTCATGACTTTACATGGTCTCTTGACAAGTCTCCATCCTTTGCCTCTCTCCCTCCCTCCTCTTCAAAGTATAATAAATTCTCTTTCTAATTAAGTTTAACCTTTTACTCTGTTTTGTTAACTTTTGTGTACCTTGTACTGGTATACTGAACTTGCTGTAATCTGAAGTATTCGATTGTCATTTTGATACACTGATTTCATTTCATGTAAGAAGTTATTGCAGTGTCTTAATGGTATTTATTTAAGACTGTACTCACATGAACTCATCTTGCTGCGTTGGCCAGTGTTGCCAGGGTTTATAGGTTTTGTGGTGTATGCTTCAGTCACTACGTGTGTGATTTGTGGTATGAGATGCATACAGACTGGCACTTAGCTTAGTAAACATTTAAGCTTTATTCAGCCTTCTTAGTTCAAGTTACTTTAATTTGATTACTTTAATATTGTTACCATACAGACATAACACATTTTGTATTTCATTCGGAAGGTACAGTTCTGTGCCAGTATCACTATTATTTTTCTTTTTTAAATAGTGGGTGCTCTTTAATTTGTAATAATGTTCTGAACTTCCCAGGTGCTTAACGAGTTTATCTTGTTTACCTCTAGCTGCTAACAAATCCTGTGCTGTGATGTCTACCCACATCGTTGCCTGTTTGCTGCTATATAGACACAGACAGGTAAGGCTTCCATGCTGCTTAAATAGCCAAACATTACTTTGGCCTTGTTAATTAAAAAAATAGTATGCATTTTACTATTGTATAATACTAATAAAAGAAGAAAGATGGAATTGAAGTGGATTTCAGGTAGTCTGAGAGCTAATATTTTAGTTAGTAGTGGATGCTTGAAGATAAGCCATTATTAATGGAATGATAATAAATACTCATGTGGAAATAGATTTTTACAATTCAAAATGTAGTTATACTTTTAAAAAGAATACATTGTTTTTGTTCATTGTGTTAAGATTGTTTTTTAGATCTTAAACCCATTTGCTATTGAATATTCCAGCAACTCTTCTGTTAATTTTTAAATGAGTTTTGCTGTTCACTGGTACTAGAACATTATACCACGATGCCAAAATGATGCAAATGTTTAACTGACGTCTTGTGCGTGGGGCATGGAAGAAATTTTTTTTCTCTCCTACAAGTGTGCTTAGCATTTTTTCTGAAATTCCTTCTGCCTCTAATCTGAAACTTGTATTGCATATAAATGAAGAACAAATTGAAAAATATTAGTCAGATGTGTAATATTCCTGGTCAAGGGCAGTATCACTGTTCCCGTCAGTCCAGTCTGTCCAATTTCCTAAAATAATGGGATGAAAAGAACATTTTACAATGTGATCTGAAGCTATCATGACAAAAACCAAGGAAAGGAAGTGCTTGAGGAAAGGCTTTTCCTCATGCCCCCAAACAATTGAAGAGAAGTTCTACCAGTTAAAATATCCCAGATAATTGATCATTCATTTTATAGCATAGGTAATGGAAATAGGATATCTCTAACATGTTCTGAATGAACAGCTCAGGTCTCTGCAGGTTGTGAAATAAACCGAGAGGTAACCAAAAACTTGGATTTTCAAATAGCTGCATGGCTTTAGAATACAATTGCATGTAATTCAAAATTTGTGGACTATTTCAGGAAAATCTCTGTGAAAATAAGGTTTTCTAATATAACTGTTGTGCTTTGGAATATTGACAATTAGTGGATTGTTTGTGTATTTGCTATATACATTCTTCTGTGCAGAAAAATGGTTTCACTGCGTGATTCTGTTTTTATTTCTAGGGAACAGATCTTTCCAGGTTGGTAGAAGATTTTTTCTCCATGAAGGAGGAGGTCTTGGCCCGTGACTTTGACTTGGGATTTTCAGGGAACTCGGATGATGTTGTCATGCATGCCATCCACTTGTTGGGGAACTGCGTAAATATCACGAACACTAGCCGAAACAATGAGTTCTTCATCACTCCCAGCACAACGATACCTGCTGTCTTTGAACTCAACTTCTACAGCAATGGAGTACTTCATGTATTTATTAAAGAGGCCATTATTGGTATGTGTTGGGGTTTACCAAGGAAAGACTTTTTTTGTGACCCATGAAGTCAAAGTATCTGCACGACCTCTCCCACCCCCCATTTTTCATGTGATTTACTTATATGTGTTTCTTCCCTCCCTGCTTCAGCCCATGTTTACTCTAACAAAAACAATTGGTTTGTAGAATGTTTCACTCGTTTTTCTCACTATCCTTTATCTTTCTTGGAAATATTCATGCCTTGGTCACTGCCTTAGGCAACATGGCAAACCCTGTGCTTTTGTCGCTGATGTTTTCATGAGATTCTGTTTCAATCTGACATTAATCGGACACAAATGGAATAGTAGTGAATTCTGTCCTTTATTATTCAGTTGCATGTGAAATGTTTGACTGCTTTTAGGCCTAGAAAGAGACAAAACAAAATTTTTAGGTTTCCTTTACTATAAAGCTCTTTGGAAAAACGAACTTTGCTTACGTTTGTTTCTGCTTTAGCCTGCAGTCTTCATGCGGTTCAGAGCAGGAGGTACAGAAATGGTACCAGTGGTGCTTCTCCCAGTTTGATTAGTCAAGAACACCTGGTCCGAAAAGCTGCCAGCTTGTGTTACTTGCTTTCTAATGAATTTACTATATCTTTGGTAAGTAATTGTGTTAATCGTTCGTGTTTCAAATTTTTGTTCTGCTTGTAACCGCATGTTACTTTAAAATGAATTGATGATTTCAGTCTGGTGGTAGTGGGTGTGAAGAGGTTGAATATAATTAAAAAACAGAAGATAGAATTGTTCTCATTTGCTTCAAGGAAACATGTGAACGAATGTAGTTCCATCAGAACAGTTCATCCAAAAGTTGTCTGGCCTAAGACAACACATGAATTAACTTGCCAAACTCCTGCACTACCTTGTTTCCTTGGCAAGGTGTGACAAAATCGATCAGTCTGGTTTCAGGGATACGTACTGATTGCATGCCTGCTGCTCCTGCAGGTCTAAGTGGGCGATGCTGGGGTGAGCCTGCAGCATTGCTGCTGTGCTGGCTTTAGGCCTTTCCCAAGAAAGAAAAGCTGCTCACCCTCTCTCTGTCAGCTTCCCACAACTTGAGGTTGGGCTTTTTAATGCCTTCTAACAGATTTTGTGTCGCTTATGTCATTAGACCATCAAAACTATATCTGCATTCTGCCCAAACTACTTTTTTTTTTTATTTTTTTTTTTACTTAAACAAATACAAGTCTTTGAGAGTACCCAACTCATGAGTTTGCATAGATGATTGAAATTATGCTGGGAACTAAGGCTCCAGATTCTAAAGATAATTCCTAATTTGCATAGGAGTGCAATAGTCACAGCGTGCCACACCTAGTACTTAGTGGCAATTTTAAACATGGCTTGTCTTTGGTTTTTTTGTTTTGTTACAACACTGAAGAGAGCTGATGTTATCTCAGTTTTCAGACATTCTCTATACTTACACTCTGTATACTTTTAAGTGCTAGATGTTTTTTTTCTTATACACAGAAGTTACTTAAAATTCTAGAGGTTCTTTAATTAGTTCTTAAATTGTACACATACTTGTGCCTTTTTAAATGAAGCGCAAGCCAAATTTAGTAATTTTGTCTGGGCAGTAATGTAGCTCACATGGTGGGGTTCTTTAATAATTTTATCCTTCTGCTTTCAGAGCTAATAATTGACTATTATTTTTTTTAACTTAGAAAATATTTCCTACATGATTATGAACCGTGTGAAAGAGGTTATTTTTTTATTCAGAGTTTCAAAACACATAAAGGAGTTTCTTAAAAGTGTACTTTCCTTTAAATTCCAAATAATACACTGATATGAGTCTCACTGATTTTAGTTTTATGATGATTTTATTCCAGAATTGTTAACAAACTAAAATTTAGTTAGAGGCGATTAAAAGGAGATAATATTTAATGTGGTTTTCTACCAGTGTAGTAATGCATTTCTTGAAAAAACTTGGACAAATTCCAAATATCCTATTTCACTGTAATTTTTTTAATGTCTGCCTGTCGGCCAGGACAAACATAAGAGTGGTGCATTGGGATTATGCTGGTAAAAATTTAATAACTTGCTTAAAAGGAATAATACTGCTGTATTTAAAACATTTGTACTGAACAGGGAACTGGTGTTGCTATAATGGGTATAATGGATGTGATTTTTTTCAGTGCATTTCTTTTATGTTGTGCAGCCTTGCCAGGTGATTTATCAAGTTTGCCATGAATCTGTGGAAAGGCTGATACAATATGGCATTCTTCTGGTGGCCGAGGTAAGGTGGTAGAGATACTAAATGAGTTTTGTTTCTCATAGTTTATGCTGCTTAGTTGTGAGTCTTGTTTTAAATGTATACTGTTGCTGAAAGCTTATAACAATTTAACAAGTACAGGACTGATGCTACTTCATTCTTACATTTGTAAGCATCAGGCATTTGGGTATAGTCACCTGTGGTGCTATGAATGACTCTGTGTGTAATTTCCTTGTACCGTTGAACCTACCAAGGAAGACACATATTTTATACTGTCTTGTAAAATGGGGTTTTATATTATTATTGGAGCCCTTTCAAACTGTAGCATAGCTACATGGATATTTACTTTCTACTCTACAGGAGTCAGTATTCCAGATCTTTTGTCATTCTTTGACAGCTTGCAGTTGGAGGGAGGAGCTGGTTTTGCGGTGTGCTGCCATCTGCTAGAGGCACACACTGTAAAGAAAACCTGGGGACTGGGGGGCAGCTGCCTCAGCCTTTGCTTCCCAAACTTTTCTTGTGCACAATAAACAAACCTTGGTGCCCAGGAGGAAGCAACAGAATTTGAAGAGCGCGTGGAAGAGAGTTACATATTAGGCTGCTTTCTTCTAGCAGCTCTGCAGTTTCAAAGGAGGCTAGAGCTGCTTCTGATGTATTTGTTAGTGGCCACTGCTTCACTCTAATCTTACTGCATACCTTTTGATACGTGCTTCCATTTACAATATATGTAACTGTAGGTACTATTTACTTGTTATACCTGGATATTAAACATTCTCCTTCTTTGGAGTTACTACTGCTTGCTTTTTATTTGAACTACTGACATGATGTCATGCATTAGATTGTAATCATTATTAGATAAATCCGAAAATGAATGCTAATCAGAGGATTAGGAAGAAACCAATGTGTTCCAAGCCTGGGGACAAATGAGGAAAATAGGTGTGGACAGCAGTAGATGTGCACCTCTGTCTGCTCAAGCATGAAACCTGTCTTGAGGGTTCTTCTGTAAGTTTCAGATGCTGAGTCTGGTACTTTGCTGTTTATAGCTGGCATATGGATAGGTATTAGGCAGTATGTAAATATTTGTGTTGTCTGATATACACCACTGATGGAATATTTGAATGCTTAAATAGGGGATATATTCCCTCAGTAAATTTCTTGAAGTTTGAAAACCTCTGTACCTGCTTACTGCTTTTAAAATGTTAAGAATTTGCATAATAAGTGCAAACACTGTAAGCTGTGGTTATTTCATGACTTCGGACAGGTTGGAAATGTTTCTGGGGTTTTTACAACCTGTTCTCTAAGAAGGCAGCTAGCTTCTGCCCCTTCTTATTATTTCGGTTTACTACTAACATGAACACATTGATAAATTTCCCATTAAATTGAGTTTGATCCATGCTTTTTTTTTTTAATTATTTTCCTGTGATTCTAGTGTCTATTTCAAAAGCTAAGAAATATTCCTGACACACAGTGATCAGGTATCAAAGAGATTTTTTTTTTTAAATTTATTTTGTGACCTTTGCTTCATTCAAAATAAAACGTTTGGTCAGAGTGTAAGATTGGAAGGATGTCATTCTTCATTTGCTGCAGAAGGCTTTTTCTTTGTCATTAATATTATGACAGTAATCACATCTTCGAGGTGTCTGTTATCATTTGGTTTTAATCTTGCCTGATTCCCATTTGTAAATGGAGTAACTGTATGGAGGGTCTTTCCTCACCGACTTAGCACTGGTGGCCTTTGCAAGAATCTTTCTGTTCTATGACTGACCAAAAAAAAAAAAAAAAAGTGAATGATTGACACTAAGGCTTCCCTTATTCTTTTGAGTGTGTGTTTACTATCTCTAAAACTCATCTCTGAAGATGTGTTGTTGAAATTGAATATTGCATCAGACGTTGATCAGTCAGGTGGAGTATTTCTGTTGCACTTCAGTTACTGTACACCTGAACTTCTGACAGACCTGCATTATTGCACAACAGAATAGAATTGGTATTCGGGTAGATCTAGTATGTATATGTTTGTCACTTGTGCTTATTGTCTCTGGTGGATTACCTCACGATGCCCTTGCAGGGGAAGGTTACGATACTTTACAACGCACTTTACTAATTAATGGTTTTACTAAAATAGATCGTTTTACTAAATAGATTAAAAGTAAATGATTAACTCATTTTCCCCTCTCAATATTCAAGTTAAAAAAATTCCACCAATAGTATCCTTGCTGTCACACGCTCATCTCAAAAGCTTGAGGAAATGTATATTTACCTAAGACAGCTACCTGCCAATAAATACAAGTGTAAATCCATGTCCTGCTTTGAGGGTGGATTACCGTGAGGCATTTGTAGGCTAAACTTGGGTGGTGCTTGTCAGGGTGATTAGCAGAAGGGAATTGCTGTGATGCAACAGGTGGAGGGGTCCTAATGTCTCAATGTGATCAAGGTTTAAACAATTTATGGCCTTTGTGGTTAAAAGTGGCTCATTCTCTTCCAACCAGTATCTCACTTTGGGGACAAATGCAAGAACAGCATTGTTAGAGGCAGTAAGTTACCACTTCCAAATAGCAACTTGTGGCATTCTAAGTTGAGATTTCAGCTATTGTAATAGAATTACACAGAGTTTACTATTCTGTCTTCAAGGCAACATTAGTACAGAGTTCAGCAACATCCCCATCCAGATAGCGTCACAACTTTCTGTCCTAACAAGTAAAAACACTTTCCTGGCAACTGCTACTGCATGGCCTCTGGTAGGAACATTCAGCAACGCTTGCAAAGATTTTCACTTTTATGTGACAGGCAAACTAAAGAAAGTCTTTTTCACCAAATGTCTCTTCTCTGTGCTTGTTTTAGCCCTGTCCGTAATTGGATCTCACCTGCTTTCATTAAATATTGGTTAATGAATGGACTGATTAAGTCAGATGAGATTATAAAATAAACCTGTTGTTTGCCTGGATCTGGGGTTTTTACCTATTTACCACCTTGTCTTTCAAATTTAAGCAGGATGATCAGGAGGACGTTAGCCCCAGTCTTACAGAACAGCAATGGGATAAAAAACTCCCTGAGCCATTATCTTGGAGGAGTGACGAGGAAGATGAAGACAGTGATTTTGGAGAAGAGCAGAGAGATTGCTACCTGAAGGTAATGTTATCCTAAGGCCCATTGTGAGAGATACAAATTGTTCGCTAGTTTGTAACTGATAATTATTTTTTGTTTTTTGCTGTTTCGTAGTGTTAGTCTGTAGTGTTTTTCTACAGTCAGTAAAACACCTTTCTCTCCTTCCCCTACGGAAAACAGCTGAATAAACATCAAATAATCTTGTAGGGAGGTAGAAGGGCAATGGTTAGCGTCATGAAAACTGATGAAGGTTTAAGCATCTTAGTGTCTAAATGTTTTATTCTTTACTGACAGCACACACTCTAAAAGAGGCACATCGGGCTGGTATTTATTTTCAGACTAAATTTCGCTTCATAGGTTGATCATGTTGATTTTAGGCATATTACCAGTTTTCTCACAGAGCTGACACAAATGCTCTTTAGGATATCTTCTTAACACTTGGAAATTTACATCCATCTCTGTGTGTGTCTGGCAACCCTTCTGTTGGCTACAGGACAGTATGATGCCTTTAATTTTATCTTAGGAAAATACTTATTAATATCCTGGAGGAGAAAAATGTAGCATTGATCTGTGATGTGGTATGCCTATTTTGTCCCTCGGGGTAAACTGCTTTTTTGCCATGCTTTCATAACGTGCTGTGTTGTGCCCCTGTCCTCCTTTTTGTGCTAAGAATTACTTGGGCTGCCATTTTGCCGTGTGCTGTGTCACAGGTCATTTCTTGTTTCCGCTGGTCTCTGTCACTTAAGCTCTTGTTGCCCTTTCTTAGGTGAGCCAGTCTCAAGAGCACCAGCAGTACATCACTTTCCTGCAGAGGCTGTTGGGTCCTTTACTGGAGGCATATAGCTCTGCTGTCATCTTCGTGCACAACTTTAGTGGGCCAGTTTCGGAGTCTGAATACGTTCAAAAGTTACACAGGCACTTAATAAGCAGGACAGAGAAGAATGTTGCTGTATATGGTATGTTAAACTGGTTTTAGAACTGTATTTGATTCATTCTGTTCCTCTTAGCACAAGGTAGCCCAAATTCAATTCCAGTTTGTTTATCTCTGGGTTTTCTTTCTTGCAGCTGAGAGTGCTACCTACAGTCATGTGAAAAACGCAGTCAAAGTCTTTAAGGAAATTGGGGTAAGTGTTCGGTGAGCAAAGGAGACTGTTAAGTTTCATTTTAATAACAAGCCCAATCTTGACAATTCATGGAATCTGTTCAGTGTCAGTTTGAAATCTGCGAATGTATCTGTGCAAATGTGCCCCTGAGAAAACCTGCCTAGGTAAGGGCTAGGTGAGCAGACGCTTCTCTTCACAGCTTACTACATGTCCTTATTAGACACCAGTGACAATGTTGGAAGGCTGAGAGCGTGCTCTGTGTTCAGTAACAGCTAAATTTAACTTTGAAGGACTACTTAAATCTTCAAAAAGTATTAATTATTGAATTTTGGCTTACAAATGATTGATGCTCCAGGAGAACCATCCTAAAATAGACCATGAGGATACAGGTGTTCTTGAAAATAAAGAATCAGTTTTGCACTTTACCATGAGCATTTTGAATTTTAAATCGCCTATCTAGATTTTGCAGATAAAAGAGTTCTTCTTTCATCAGAATGACATGGTTTCCTGAATGCCAGATGGGATTTAGCATTATAATTTTGTAAACATCAGCATTTAGGCAAAGTATTGCTAGATAAGGGTTTTGAAGTCTTTGTCTTTAAATTCTGATGTATTAAATAATCTAACACTAGTTAGCCTACAGTAAATCCTATAGTAAAGCTATCTTCTTGTACACTGTAAGAGCTGCGAAGAAAGCACATATCAAATCCATCATTTTAATTCTAGTTCATTCTGCTATTGGAAAAGTGCATGTTTTGTCCCTTGCTGCTGGGAGTTGGCTGTTTATCATACATTCTGCTTATTTCTCAGTTCCTCTTCTTCCTTAGCCTTTTAAAAGGCTTCAGTGTTGAGTGAATTCTAATAGTATCTAAGGGAATTGCCACCCAAGCCTTCAAGAAAGGGAAAAGGAAAAAAAACCAAAGTCTTGTAAATGAGGGCAACTTTAGTATAGACCATAAAACTTTAATCACAAAAAAAAGGAAATTTCTTTAGCGTGGTCATACTTAACATATATTCCTGCTGTGCTTTAGGTTTTCAATCAGACGAAGCAAAGAAGAGACACCATTTTGGAACTAAGCACTACGTTCCTACCTCAGCGCAACAGGCAAAAATTACTGGAATTCATCATGAGCTTCATGGTATTATAGACCACATATAGCACCTTTGTCCAGGGACATGAGGACAGGTTTTGAGACTGTGTCAAAGCCTGGGGACATTTGCTAATCCTTCAAAGTGTAAGGTGCCACTGTCTGGGTAAGGCCTTCTCTGACTTGAACTACTGGAAGACAAGTGCCTTCTTACGTATGCATTTATGGGTTTCTTACAGTCCCAATCCTGTTGTAATCCAGCGATACTCAGATGACACTTTGGATACAAGTAATTAAACATGTTGCAAAAAATAAGATAAATTATTAGAATTAGATTTAAAATGAAGAGTGAAGTTTTATCAGTGTTATGTTTTAAATATACTTTTAAAGACTGTAACAGATGCACAAATGCACATATTTGTGATCTGTAGCTAACCTTGAGATCCTGAGTTTAGTGGCAACACAGTTTATGGCATAAACAAGTAACTTTCATTCCTATTCAGTTTTACTGTTTTAAATAAATGGTTTAAAAATTTAGCTTAGGCAGGATATATATTTCATGGATAAAGCCATAGTTTTTCATAGATGTTAACGTAAATGCCAAAAGTCTAATGAGAATAAGTTTCAGACATCTGAGAATAATGATCATGTAGCAGCTGATTGTGAGAAACGTTGTTAGCAGGCACACCTTGCACTATTAGAGCTGTGTAGTGCAGTGGTAAATTGCACTAATCACTGCTGTCATGAAGAATGTGAGAGTAGCGTTCTTTTTTTTTTTTTTTTTTATTATGGCATCTGTCATTCAGCTAGATGAAAGTCAGGAGACAGTTGCCTGAATGTGAATATCTTGTAAAATCTTAGATTATTATTTAATTGAAAAAAGCTATTAGGTTTGGTTTGTTGTTTTTTTTTTTAATTAATAGGATGTCAGATATCTTTTTTTTAAAGTGGAGTAAAGACTTGATTTGGTGAAATAATTTTTAATTTTGGCCCTAAAAATTTAAGCAATATCTCTTGCAATTCTTTGAAAACGAACGGTCATATTGTATTCTGTTGCTGAGCAGATCTAAATTGGCATGAAATAGTAACCTCTAGAGAAACACAGAAATATAAACAATGTACTTTTGACTCTGATGTAACTGACTAACAACAACAAAAAAAACACTTGCAGACAAAACTGAATGATGAATAAATTCTGTCCTATGAAACAGGACTCTGGTCTTGCAATGCGATCCTTTTGCATGGAGGACTTGCACTGTAGATTTCATCTTTCCTTCATGTGAGTGGAGACGCGATTGCAAGCTGTAGGCCTGTATTTAGTACAGCTGATCTAGCTGAAGCAATAACTCAGTGGTATGTGAAGCTGGTTTGCTTGTGAAATGTGGTTTTCCTCATTTAGATTGCCTTCTATGTGAGGGAAATCAAACATTTCAGTTACTGCAATGTTTCGCTTGGTTCTTGTGTCCTGGCCTTGTGAGCAATCCCCCAAACTTCATCTTGTAATCTCTGTTGCTTAACATAAATACAGAAAAGCATACTTGAATCCCAGCGTTTGCACTGTTAAGCCAGCACAAAACTGATGCACACAATTTGAGTTTGTGGCCAAGGAGCTCGCATTTGTACTGCACATTTGTCAACAAGAGTATTTCTGTAAATTTTTTTATTAAATGCTATTAATATTTGAAACCTGCAGTTTATAGTTTATTAGCATTATACTGTTAGCACTGTGAGACGCATGTGTTTGTCACTAAACCAGGTGCTCTACAACACTTAAAGATTCTGAACCAAAGCTACGTTAATACAGATAGAAACTGACCCTAGAGTTGCTTTTGTTCTTACGTCCCTCTGCTGTCTTGGCAGGATAGTGACTACGTCGCACAGAATTTGTTTTGTGAAGTCTCCTAGCTATTTAGAAAACAGTTTCATCTCATAGTAGCTAATGTGCACTGTCCGTTAACCTGGGGAATGCTCCATACAATGGTTGTTGCTGATGGCTTCCATTTAATGTCAAAAAAAGACAGGTGCTTCTGAATAACGAGCTCTCGTAGTTTACTGCATTTCAGTAAATCTGAAGTGTGCTAACAACGAAGATTGTACATAAAAAAAGCTTTTTAAAAAATGAAGCAATATGAAGCAAACAAAACTGGAGACATTTTATTAAGAATGTTCTGCCAACTGATGTATTAGTTACCATAAAACCCAGGAGTACTGTGGTCACTGGAGTGCTCTGGCTAGGTGTTGCAACTAAGATAACTTATGGCTTACATTTTAAAAAAATAATAATAAAAAAATAAATCCGGTTAATATAAATCAGTGAGTGGGTAGGATAATAATGCATGTGAATACACACTAATGAATACATTTAGTATGCAGAGGGAGGGGGCACCTCTAAAACTGGTTTGGTTTTGTATGAAAGAAAACCTGCATGTGAGAAGTCAGTGCTACGAATCGTATGCCACTGGAAGCCTTTGCATTCTGCAGCAAGTGTGTATGTATACATACATATGCAAGCGTGTATATTATGACACACGACAGCTATGCTTTTCTCTGAAAATAAAGCACAGAATATAAAATTATCAGGCTGTAACAGTCAAAAATGAAAACTAACAATTTTGCACTGTATTTACACCTTCAGTGTCTTCTGATTTTATTAACCTCTCATGTTTCCTGTGCTGATAGAATGCCAGGCTGAGTTAATTTCGGTAAAGTTAACCAGTAAAGAAGAAGGGACCGGCCCTGAATTACCACAAATGTATTTTAAGACTCTGCTCTTATAAAGACTTACACGAGCCTCATCATTCTTACGAGCGTATTACTCAGGTGTGCAAGTCCTTTTGGGCCAGGATCTTTTCATGGTACGAAAAACGTAATCTTTCCATGTGCATCCTTTAGGTCTCGCATTTTGAGAGTGATGAAAATGTGAAATTCCACTTCCCATGCTGCCCCAGCTACAGGCCCCCAGGGATCATAAACTTGTTAAGGCATTTACTCTCTACTCACGCTGACGTGGGAGGCATGCCTGCCTTCTCTTGACAGTATAGGGCTTTATTCACCCGTATGGATTAGGAAGCATGTACACACACTCGCGTTCCGCTGCCTGCCTGCTCCACAAAGAAGTGTCTGAATCACCGTGTCGAAGAAGGGTGAGCTGGGAGGTGATGTAAGATACCATTGCTCTTGTGTTTCTGTGCTAATGAGCCTGATACTGCTTCCTTGAGAATGTTACCACGTTTTACCTGTTACGTGTGATGCTGTGTCTGTTGTAGAAGCACAGAGGTGTACTGGAGTCATTTTAATAAATTAAACTGTTTGCTAATATGACATTTAACAAGCTCTTCTGGTGGTTTTTTTTTTTGTTTGTTTGTTATTTTTTTAAAAAATAACCTCCAAAGATAATTCGTTCAATAACTTTGTCCCATTCCAGGTAGTTTCTGAAATTCTACAGTGAAAGCTTTTTATGGTTTATGTATCTCTACCAGGGTATGTACTGGAGCAGAACCATTTAAAAAGCGGATCAAGGTGACATCCTGACCCCTGAGTCACTGCCTGTTTTGTTGCGAAGTGGAGGGGCTGTTTTGCTTCTCTTTCCCTGGCCCTGTCTGTGGCTTCCTCTTCTAAAGGTGCTATCAGTTCCTCTTGCCTTAGGGGGAGGAGGTGGGTCATTCAGGAGCCTGGGCGGGCTCTGAGGCTGCAGACGGTCCCTGCTCCGGGGGATTTCAAGCTGACCTGGAGTGCGATAAGCACCTGCCAGCAATTCTGACAGCATCTGGCAAATGGGAATCAATTGGAGTGGGGCTTTAATAGAATAAAACCTGCATAGATGGTCATTACTTAAATTGAGAAGGAGGGATGCTGTTTCACCCTTGAGAAGAAAGAAAAGAAAAAAAAAGTTGTAATCAACCAATTCTTTAAGAGGCCTCTAGCAATGTTCACATGCAAGCAAGGCTCGATTAATTGACAAATCTAGGCTGAGGTAGGAAACTAAAATTCAATTATTGTCAATAGCTTGAATAAAACCCAGTTCTTATTGGTGATGACCTTACGTGTTATTCTCTCTGTAAATGTCCTCCTATTTCTCAGTCTTTTAAAATCCCAAATGTCAGATAAAGCACTTATCTCCGTTTTTTGCTTAATTCAGTTTTCTTGTAATAAAAGCTTGTCAGGCTTATTTAGAAGAATCATTTGATTTGAGCTCTCTGCTTTGTTCTCTCTTACGGTGCACCAAGTTTCCAGCAGCCCTGTATTCTCAGGGTGAGATCCACATTGATCTGAATTGCTGCTTGGAACTTCTGCATTTCAGTCTTTTAAAGGTGTTCATTGCACTTCGCTGGGTGAGACGTGCCAGCCTTATTAATTCTTCTGTAAGTTGGCTCACGTGTTAATGTGGTTGTCTATAAAGTATCATAGTTGATGCTGTCATTAGAATAAGGAACTTTCTGGCTTTTGGGAAGAAACATATATGAAAAGTTGATTGCTGTGTGTTATGCTGGAGTTCAGACCCGAGAGACCATAAACCCCAGAGAGACTTTTAGATTTCATCTGTCATAAAGCATTGACAGTTACAGAAGCAAAAGCTGTTTAATTAATTATTGTATTACTATTAGTTATACAAATACATGCATATGTAATTATGCAATGCAATATTTCAATAAAAGACGCCTGGAATAATTGCTATGAGTAATTTGCATAAAAAGGATGTTCTCCAGCATAGTAATAATATTGGTTCTTAAACTGATAGTACTTGCAATCTCCAGGTCTCAAATGTTGTACGGTGACAACCTCTAACAGATGAGGAAACCTAGACATGGAGATCAGATAATGTGTCTAAGGCCATACATGGGTTCAGTGACACCTATGAACCTATTCTTTTGCTCCTCATTTGTACTTTCCTTAGCAAGTGATGGTAGTTTGAGGAAGGCTGCACGTGTACAGTACTAAGCATATTTTTTTTCCCTCTCGTTAACGCACAATTCACAGTCAGAATGGAAGAATTATGGAGTGAAAGAATTACTATTAGTAGTGGACACGATTCCACTAGCATCTGTTCTGAGTCTCAGCTATTCAGCACCTTCATTAGTGACCTGGGGAATGGAAGAGAGAGTTTGCTCTTTACATTTGTAGGTAACGAGATCCGGGCAAGCCAGGTAGTACACCGGAGGTTGTCATGGCCCCAGTGGTAATACGTTTTTGCAAAGTCCTGAAGGCAAAAAGAAGAATGCAATTCAACCAGGGAAGTACAAAGTACTACAACCGAGAGAAGAAAAACCAAACGTGCAAGCACAGGAGAGGAAATGAACTGGCTGCGTAGCAATTCTTTAGAGAAAACTCCAATTTACTGGCAGATCACAAGCAGAACATGAGTCAAAAGTGGTATGCTGTTACGAAAAGGGCAGGCGGCGTGCACAGACACCTGATGCCTGCACATGAATGACAAACGCAGGGCAAAACTTCCCAGTCCATTCAGATTGATAAGGTCTCAGCTGGGACACCATGTTCTGCTTGAGCAGCTTTATTCGAAGGATGATACGGGCAAGATGGAAGGGAGAAAATGGCTTTTATTTTCTCCGCTTGTGGAAAAGAAGAGAAGAATCTGGATTATTGCCTGGATATGGGAGTACCCAGGTTGGATGAATGTAGTGAATTTAGTCTTAGAATCGCAGAATCATAGAATGGTTCGGGTTGGAAGGGACCTTGAAGATCATCTAGTTCCAACCCCCCTCCCACTAGACCAGTCTTCGGTTGCAGTGAAAAGAATCGCGTTAGATACTGTAAAATCTTTTTACTGTAAGCATAGAGAAGCATCAAAATAGACGCCCCAAGTGGGCTGATGTTTCCCTTGTTCTGGATATTGGGTCCCTGCCCCTGTCCCTGTCCCCACCGGTTGTGCCAGGTGGTGGCGAGCAGAATGGACGGGAGGTGAAGCTCTGCCCGCACCTTTCCCAGGGGAACTAGAAATGGGTTTGTGCAGAAGCAGCTTGGTCAGGCTGCGTTGACTGATGGGCTGCCTCTTCATCCCCGAGTTCCGAGATCAGGAGCAGCTCTAATGTAAATTAAGCTCCTTGTTCCTGCAAGTGCTCAGGAATAAAATATATGAGGGCTTTATTAAGGTGGTTCTGTAAAAAAAGTGTGTGTTGAGTGTCAAAAAGCACACGGAGTGCCAGAGCGATCAGGAAAGGAATAGAGAAGAAACTGGATAACATCACCGTGCCTCTGCTCCGCGTCTTGAGTGTTGTGTGAGCGTTTTCATGGAGAGATGTGTAGGACCCTCCTGCCTCTGCCAGTAGTAAAATCCCCGGTGACTGGAAAATGGGTGAGGGATCCTGCCCCTGGCGTTTTCACCTTCCAGACTGTTCTTGGCAGATCACAATAACAAATTACAAATTAACCCTGTAATCTGTTAACAGATTACGGTTTAACTCTGACCCTGCTTTGGAAGTGCTGGAAGCCAAGTGGTATTTCCTGAGTGAGTTTTGGGTTGACTGCCACCTTGACTATTGTGTTATCTCAGGAGCTCAGGCTCCAGTGATCGTATCTACGCAAAGAAAACACCACCATTTATAAATGCCACAGAATTGTCAGTGGCGCTGTTTTAGCATAAAGCACTTTGCAAGACTTTCCAGGATGCCCCAGAAATACTTAAGCAACCTCTTTGGGCTCTCTACTGTGTGACGGCTGCCAGGTAATCGGTACCTGAGATGTTTTGTTAGCGTAGGTTTAGTTGGAGCGTGTCTATAAAACAAATGTCTCACCTTTCATTTATTGAGGCTAAGGATGAGGCTAAGGAAGGGCTGATGGATTGGGTTTGTTCCCCAGTTAAGCGGTTTGCCCATCTGTGGAAGGTTTTACCGGCTCACCTTATGGCTGCGTTAATATATGTGGTCTCTAAATTTAGCCGCAGCCTGATTTTAGCAGTGGTGCTGGGCACCTTTTGGAATCGGACTTCCTGTTGTCTCTGCAGGATGGAGAAGGACAATTAAACTACTACCTGTCAGAAAGCTGTAAAAGCCTTTTTTCAGTGTTGATATTTCCCCTTCATTAAACTTAATGGTCGTAATCTCTCCCTTTGTCCCTCTGGCTGGCCGTTTATAGCCTCCAGTTTCCCCAGTTTCTTCTTCCTGTGCGCTACCAGTTTAGACGCTCGTCATCCTCGCGACTGTTCCTGTTCCCAGGTGCTTCTCATCGTCCTTCCTAACAGCAACTCTTTGGCTGGGTGACTCGGATTTCTCATTCAAACAGACCCCCCAAAATATAAAAATAAGCTCCTTTGAAACCCAGACATGGTAGCTAAAACTAAGGAATATTTTTTATCTTTTTTTTTTTTTCAATCGGAAAATTCTGTTTCCTTAAAAATCAATGTGTTAAAAAGCAGGTATACTTCTGTCTGTGCTTCTGTATTTTGGCAAGGTGCTTGTGAAAGAATTAAATCCGAAGGAAGACTTGGCATTGAAGTAGTGGCTTTGTTCAGTTTGGGGATTTGAAAGCGAAGGTAGAACAAGCTTTTTCTCAAAAAAAGCTCTCCGTAAAAACTTTCGACAAAACAATTGGATTTGCAATGTCTGTGATGTTTCATTCAGCCGTCACTGAAATGTCATTCCTCTCCTCTTGTCTTTGGAGAGTAGCTTGATTAATCCAGTCATATTTGTTTTCCTTAATAAATGTTATTCATTGCTTTTGAAAGTGACCAGCCTGACTGAATGAGATGAACTTTAAAACTATGCTGCTGTTGTCAGAATAATGTGTTCTATGCCAAAAACTCATGTTTTGAGGAAGCCATACTACATTCCTTGAACAATATTTTTTAAATCTACAAAAGAAATCATTACATGAAGCTAATGTTCCTTGTCCCTAGGAAATGGGGAAGTTTAGACATGTCTGCCTCAACATTTAAGTAATATTTAGATATAATGTGAATGAATTCTAAGTTTTAGAACTCTTCCATTCTTCACTCAACGCTGCGGATTCTGTCCCTTTTACCCCAAATTGTTTCTCTTTGTCCAAGAGTCTGGGAAAACTGTTTTA
The DNA here is from genome assembly GCA_013396915.1 of Stercorarius parasiticus. Taxonomy (NCBI): domain Eukaryota; kingdom Metazoa; phylum Chordata; class Aves; order Charadriiformes; family Stercorariidae; genus Stercorarius; species Stercorarius parasiticus. The sequence continues at coordinate 211,095 of VWZL01006137.1, read as the reverse complement.
GATCCAAGGAGAATTCTGTCCCTTTACCAGCTGTAATCATTAACCCAAGCTGTAGTTTAAGGAAGTCTGAAGCAAAGCAGCGCAGCGATATTAGAAGCTGGGATTTCTGGCTATACTCCAAAGAGGGAGGAGGGCGCACCAGGGCAGGAGGCTGTGTGTTTGTTTTTGCCTTTTAATGGGTTTATATGAAGTTATCCATTTGCAGATGCAGACGGCAGTAAAAATGAAAAATGCTGGAACCAGTGACACATGTAGTTAATTTTCTGAAATAAGTAAATTATGTACAAATTTGTTATTAATAATTCAAAGTAAAATGCTAGATAAGAAATTGGAGCAGCTTGTCTATCATTTTCAACCATTAAAAGCTTAGTCTGAGCAAGGCAGTCCAAGGCTCCCTTATCCCTTGTTAAAGCCTCACTTCTTCATTTATTAAAGAGTCCGATCTAAATGATGTAGCAGGTTTGAGACATTGCTGTTGCAATAGCCTGGTGTGTTGTGTCCTGTTGCAGACTTGGGATAAGCTGAAAGGTGGGTTGGGTGCAGGAAATTTTGGGTATGCAGGACCTCCTGGGGATAACCTGGTCACTTCCTTGGGAATTGTTATTGTAGGTCATGTGAAGAGGCGAGGAGCTGAGAGGGAAGGGAGAGCTGGGAGGGCTGTGCGCTGGAGGGACATCGCTCTGATACATGGAGATACAGGACTCAGCTCCTGGCTCTGAAAGGATCTCCAGATGTCACCCTGGGAAGACCACTCAATGCTCTATGTTTGTCAGAAAGCCCTGTGGTGCCCGGAGGTGACGACGCGGTGCCCTGCGGTACCCAGGTCGTGGAGGCAGAGCTGGAGGATGGACTGATGCCTCTGCAGTGCCGCAGGTACTGATGAGAAGGGTGCTGTGTCCTGCTGTGCTGGCATCCCCAGGTCCATCTCTGCGCCGGGTACCTCTGCCCCCTCCCTGCCCCTGAGCAGGAGAAGCGGTACCTGCTCGGCCGCCCCACAGCAAGGATGGAGGCACAGAGGGCTGCGAGCCCAGGCAGGTCCCAGCCACCCAGCAGCATCACAGCAGGTAGGAATGAAGGAGGGGATGGGAGGCGCAGTGAGACTCCCAATCCAACTAGCTCAGGATGATTTTCTTCTTTAATACAGAAAATTCCATTCTCCCTGTTATTGCTATGTGACTATAGCAATTTCCAATGTCTGCATGGGCTCTGGTACAGTGATTTCTTTCTCCCAACTCAGTCTCATACAGAGGGTTAACCTTGAGTCCGACTGCTCCCTACTGTGTAAACCACATAAGGGTTTTTTGTTTGAGCTGCCTAAGAAAACACTCTTTCCCCACTGTTTGCCTGCTTTTGCATTCAGACTTGTACTTGGCGAGATAAGAATTGCCTCTCAGATCTATCAGGGTTACACTACAATGAAATAAAACCAGACTTCCAGAAGATGCATAGTTGCCACTTATGTCCAGGTGTAGAAAAATTCCCAGTGGCTGGAAAACAGGGAGGTAAGGACTTTGGCCCTGACACTTTTAACCTTTTTCTTTAGAGGGATTTTGTCATTTCGCTAGCAAACAAATACAGAGGAGCCCAGCTCCATCTTCAGTGTGTCCAGTAGATGGTGGTGGAGTTTCATCTACAGCTGCGGTTCCCACAGAGGGCCTGGACCATTCCCACACCTCAGCCCCCAGGCTGTCCATTAGAAAGAAAACATCATTTCCTTGGCAGCCAGATGCAGTATTTGCTTAACATGGAAAGCACTTCGTTTGGAGCTGATATTATCTGTTGCTGTGATTGATTTTTATAGTTACAGGAGTCAGGCTGTGTTTGGCACCTGACACAAACACCACCACCTTGAGAGACCATCTTCGACGCCTGTGGGCACAGAGTGGTGTTTGCGCTGCTTCAAGAGAAAATTTGCATTAGGAGAGAAGTTCTTTACCTCACCTTCCTCCTGCAACTTCTGGTCTGGATGAGCATTTTAAAAAACACGAAGCCATCACTCCAAGTCCAGGCCTGAGCATGCCTCAGTTTGGAAGTGTCCCAGATGCCAGACCTGACTTCTGGGTTGCAGAGCCATGTCAGGTCCTCCCACACCCCATTGCCCCTGTACAGCTGTGGGAGGCAGAGAACTGTCTTCTGCAGGGCAGGTGAAAAGGAGAGGCTGTGTCCTCAGGGTGTTTTGGAGAGCCTGGCAGCACTGCCAGCTGAGCTTAATTCCCCTTTAGATGAAAACCTTCCTCTGATGCTGGAGGGCAACTCCAAGATCTTGTCTGAATGTGGGTACAAAGTGTCTTCACAGCATCACTACATCTCCTAAATATTCTGCAAAGCATTACAAGCATTAATTTAATTTTAAAATACTCTGCAGGCCTCTCCTTGTGAAGATAACCTTCTGAACTCAAGTGTCGCAGGAAGAAGAGCCGTTAAAACACCAGTGAACAGCCTAACTCATCAGCCCTCAGTGTATTTTACTCAAAAACCTCCTGATGCACCAGTGCAAAGCAAATTTGAACCTGCCCTAAATAAAAACTGAGGAGTCCCCAGCGTTTAAGACATCCTTCAGGGCAGGGGGGTCGGTGCAGTTCACTCAACTGCACAGCGCGTAGGTGCGGGCTCTGGACAGGGAGGTGGCCGGTGTCTGCTGAGCACCTCTGTCCCAGTGTCCAGATGGCTAGTGGAGGCCAGGAGATGAGGTTCACATGCATTTCTTGACAACAGCATTGATTGATGCTGATAAATCCTGCCCTTTCCCCTTCCCTGTTCTTCCCAGATGCCCATGTCCCCTGTTCCTAGGTGGCTGGTCTGAGGCTTTGCTGGGAGCGCAGCTGAATGAAATTCCGCAGCTTCCTCCACCTCCATCCCCTTTACTTCTGGGTTACTTTTCAGGCGGTTGAAGTCCCAGTCTGGCTCCTGGTGAAGCAGCACTGGCCACTGTCAGCACGGTGGAGGGAGCCAAGCTGGTGACAGGAATAAATGATGAAGAAAGGTTGAAAGGAGAACAGGAACACCTCACACCAGTATTTTTGAGGGCCTCTTACCCTTAAAGCTTTAGGTTTGTGTGGCAATTCAAGCATTTTTGAACTAGCCCAAAAAGCGAGGTGTCGGGGATGAAGCAACACCGACAGGACCCTCCCAGCTGCTGTGCGGGGCAGAGGTCAGCCCCCGGCCTGCACCGGGGAGAAGAGAATTGCCTTAGGGATGGTTTAGAAGTGAGAAGCAGCATGGTGGTGAAAGCCAGAAATCATGAAGCCAAAGGCATGCTCTGAGAACGCATGGAAGAAGTTGCATTTAACTCCCTGTGCCTGTCCTCTGCAGCCTGGCCTGCTGATGGTTTTAGTAGCAATACTATTTTTATTCTGCGACCAAACTGTTTGGCATCAGGATTTGGTTCCTTTACTCAAAATTACAAGGAATCAATTCCTCTGTCTTAAACTGCTGGTGAGAGAAGCGGTCACTCTGGCACAAGGAAAGGTCTAAAAGGATTTCTTCCACGTCTGAAATATTAACTAATCAAGCCTGGAGGAGATTTATGGATAGTAACGCAGCCACTGGAGGGCAGCTGTAAAACTCACAACTGCCCTTGTATCCTCTAATCTCTCCCCAAATGATTCACTTCAGGCTTATCTTGTTGCGGCAAACATTTCCCTTTTGCTTTCCTACATTCCTTTTCCTCTCACTCCATTATTCTCACATCCAGCAGCTTTTCGAGCAGCCGGGATGGCAGCTCCCGGTGCTCACCTGCCAGCCGGCAGTGCTGCAGCCGAGGCTACGGCTAATGCCAGCGGGGACAAACCACTGCTCGCCCCCGGCTCCAAGCATCTGCCCTCTCCCTCTGTGCTCCAGCTCTCCTGGCTGCTCCTGCCAGAGGTGCTTGCTCCATAACCCAAGCGGGCATTGAGCACGACGGGCGATTTGGATGAAATTCAGGATTAAAAACCTTTTACAGCTCTGAAACTTCTTCAGGGTGGGCTAAATGCATCCCAGCAGCGAAAAGAGGGACACAAATGTCAGGCGTGCTGTGGCTGAAGACTGGCCGCGGTGCGGTGCAGCTCGGCAGGAGATGCCGAGCGGTGGCAGAGCCACCAGCAGCTCGGCAGGCTGGTGGCTGGCTGGCAGTGACACCAGTCACCAACAGCAGGGTGATACTGGTGGGGGGGCAGGCAGGGCTCTCAGGCGACGGCCAGCCTGCTTTTGTGGGCACAGTGGGAGAGGAGCGTTCCGGGGAGAGAGACAGAGGAGGGTGAGAGGATGGGTTTGATGTGTGTGTAAAAACCCAGCAAACCACAACAGCAGAGACTTGTCTGCCAGCTTCCAGCGCTGAAGTAGCCCAGCACTGGACCAGGAACACACTGGAGTTGGCACCATGGAGGAAAGGGAAGGCAAGATGGGGACACACATGCCAGTGCTTTGATCGGAGTGTGGTGCCGAGGCACTACGGGTCCAGGAGCTCGGTCCCAGCAATTCCTTGACTTGATACAGAGCTGGGACGCGATCATTTGAATGCTTCTGGGAAGCAGTTGTAGGCATTGCACGTTAAGAAAGAAAACAAATTCTAATTCTCCGTCTTAGCAGCAGCTGCTTCGCCGCCCCCCAGCTCCCCACCAAGGGTGGGAGCAGCCTTTGGATCAGGCAGCAGGAGGGGAGAGGGGCCTCATCCCTGCTGAGCCCGGCCTGCGGCCTGCGGGGGGATGGCAGTACCGCACTGCCGGGATGCTGCGGGAGGAGATCGCCTCAGGTTACTCCCTGAATTATGCCATATGCCATTAAATCATTCCACATTAGACAAATCTGTGCTCTGGATGATTTCCCTTTCCCGGAACGGTTGAGTGGAGATGCAAACACACCCAAACACTCTCTTTCTCTACAATTTTTCTCTGTGTGGTAGATGAGACCTGAAAAAATAAACACGCACGTTTCCCTATGGGCTATGATGTTCCTCTAACTGGTGCTTTTGTTTGCCAGCTGTAACACATCCTTTCCAGTCCGGTGCCTTTGCTGTTGTCACTGTGATCCCTATGGCATCTCTTTGGTACTGCCCTGCAGCAGGGTGGGATGGTTGCCACTCTGCTCCAGCCTCAGTTAAGCAAGTTTTTTTTATTTCTTTGCCGGCACCAATAGCTGTTTGTAAGAACGAGGCATAGGTAGAAACTAGACATCATCGAGAGGGCTCGAGAGCCCCAGTCCGGTCTGCTCTGCTCAGGGCTGTGCTTGGCAATTTAAAGAAATGAGGTTCTTCAGACATCTGGCACGTCTGCCTTTTTTTCCCAGACAGTTTCAACCAACTTGCACAAAGTCAGAGTAATTGCAGATGCAATAACAAGCTGTAATATCATCACCACGCGGTTCAACTCGTTTGCTGTTCAAGACACAGCCGCCGCGTGGCTGAACAGCCTGCGCCAGCTGAGCGGCCGGGCTCAGGCCAGCCACTGCGTGCACCGCCATGTGCCCCAGGGGAGATGTAAGGGCTGCGGGGAGATGTACGACGGGGCGGTGGTTAGAGGAGACAGGACACAAATTCACAGGAAATAACATTTCATTGGCTTTGTTGTTCATGGGGTGCCATCCTTTACAAGTATAAATAGGTTATCCTCTCTTTTTAAATTCCCTGCGTTATTGGCTTCTGAGCATTGACTGTTTCCACACAACCCACAGGGGACAGAATTGCTGCAGCAAAATGAAGGGGAAAAAATGAGTCTTTAAGTTGACCTGCAACATCAGAGAATTTGAAAAATTGTGAGTGTTTTTGTAGAGCTTCTATATCATCACCCTTTTCAACTGAGCATCCTGAATGCTTTATAAATATTAATTAAGTCTCATGTGGCTCCTCTGAATTACGTAAAGACAGAATTGCCTCATCAATCAGAAGGGAGCATCCAGAAGCTGCTTAACAATTTGAGACAGCATTAAATGACACCAGCTCAGTGAATAAGAACATGACACCCACTTGAAACTTCTGGGCAGGAGAAAAATTTCAGCAACTGGACTGTATCTTTCCGCCCTTGCAAAAAAGTAGAGTTGGATAATGAAGGGCTGCATGAGGACCTCTATTTCCATATCCTCTCTCTGTCTCTCTTTTTACTTTGAGGGAAAATCTTGTCTCCCTGGGTAAACTTTATCTAAGATTAGGGTTTTAGAAAAGAAGAATGCTGATAAAATCCTCGCCCTCTCTCCCAGCCCTAAGACACTATTGATGGATGACACTGGAACTACTGGAAGAGAGGGCTGGACCAGAAGGATGGAGGTGCCACAGGAGCACAGGGGTTAAGGGAGCTCCATGGAGCAGCATGGAGCTGGGAGCAGGACAACGAGGCCAGGCAGGATGTGGAAACCTCGTTAGACAGCAGAACAGAGTGATTTAAAGGGCTGCCAATGTAGTATCAGTGCACAGGAGATGCTGCTCGTTCGGGAAGGATTTTCAAGATTCTTCCCAGTCATTAGGATCACAGAGGCTCACCCAAAGAGACGAGCTAAGAGCAAACTGCTGCCAGTTACACACCAGGTGCTACATAAATTACATACCACACCCAGCTGAAGAATTTGAGTTGGGACACCAGTTCATTAAAAAGTTTAAATCAAAGTGGAGACGGGCACTTAATAAGTGCAGAGAGGCATCAGTTATTTACTCAAATTTCTCATCTCCTACTGAAATTATTCTCATTTTCTCTTTCAAATGCCTGAGAAAGACACTCGATGAATTGTTTCTCCATCTGGACTTCCCCATGTCTGTCTTCTAAAGCCACTCTGGATCTATGGTTTCTAATAAGACAACTGCAGACCAGAAAAAAAGTGAAGTACAGTGCAAAAAATTGTTTGTGTTGGAAAATTTAGGGATTTTTTTCTTTTTTTTTGGTATACCAGATATGCCAAAGCAATCTTGGAATGTACTAAAATTTCAGTAAGTACAGAAGATGTGCTAGAGATGTTATTTTTTTTCTTAGCGACACTAACTAGCCTTTTATATAGAAATCAGTTACGGAAAAGGACCTGCATGGTCTGGTGGGCATCGAGCTGCTCAATCACCGACACTGCTTGCCCAGGTCATAAAGGCCACATGCACCTAAGCTGCGTTAGCTACAGCGCAGGTGATTATTCCCCTCTACCAAGCCCTTAAGAGGCCACATCTGGAAAAACATGCCCAATTTTGCTCCCATGCTACCCCAAGACAATGGCTTGCTCTATCTTGCTTTCAAAAGGCAACAGACACAAGCTGCAACAAAGGAAATTCCTATTAGATCCCAGGAAAAAGTCCTCAGTGAGAGCAGCGAGACCCTGCAGAAAGGGCTCAGAGGGGCTGTTGAACCTCTGTCCTTGGAGGTGTCAAATGCCCAACTGGAAAAGGTGCTGAGCAACCTGACCTAAGCTGGCCCTGCTTAAAGGCAGAGTGGGGTGGTATTGGACCACCTGACTTCCAGAGGACACTCCCAACCTAAACTATTTCTTCTTCTTCTTCTTCTTCTTCCTCCTCCTCCTCCTCTCAGTTTCCTGTTGGGAATAGGAACAGACCTGTAGTATCCATATTTTTTTAGTTCTCTAGGCCATACTTAGACAAATTAAGAGATATGAACAGCCTTTGAGACACTAAGGTTTGTGTTGCTGTGAGAATTATGAACATTATAAGGTCATGATTGTTCTGCTTTTTGAAAATGTAAAAGTGGAACTGGTTTTTCTTATTTTAATTCCTTTCTTCACCACATATGAATTCACCCCTGCTGAGTTTTAATCTGCTGTGAATTTTCTGTCTTTGTTTCCTGCAGAACTTCTTTTGAAGAGCCCTTGTAGAGAATTGCATGGACTTTGAATGGAAATGAAAGGTAATTCAAAGAATCATTTAGATTGGAAAAAACCTTTAAGATCAGAGAGTCCAACCGCTAACCTAGCACTGCCACGTCCACCACTAAACCACATCCCTCAACACCACAGAATTTGTTGTTGGCTTTTATATTGACAACGACATTTGCAAATGTCATCTTTCAAATGAAGGGATGGGTCACACTGCAAGGCCCCTGAGGGCACTAATGGCCCTTTGTATCTTTGCCCAGTTTCTCCTGAGACCTCCCCCATTCCTGCCCATGGCCCAGGAGACCCATTTAAGCTCAGCAGGGGGCCGTCAGTCCCTGTCTGTAAATGTGCCTGCCTGTAACCCTGGTCCTCGATGGACCCGGACCTGAGCTGTAGGTAGCCTGTCTCCTGGATGGTCCCCTTGGGAATATTTCGTAGCCTTGTCTCCGGTCCTGCCTTTCTGAAACGTCCACTGCTGTCATATCTTAGATGTAGGAGAAGTCCACTAAACTGTACCTCCAGTGCTTTCCTGGATGATTGCCTGATTCTGTCTGTTCTCTTTTTGGGCCAAAATGCTGTGGAGCAGGTGCTCCTAAGGGCTGAGGAAGGAAAGGCCATGGCCAACCCTCAGAGCTCACTATGGGTTCATTATGGACAGACAGTAAGATCACTTGGGGTGGGAAACAGTGGCTCAGGTGAGGACCAGACTGAAGCAGTGAGTAGAAAGAGTTATTCTCAAAGTTTGTGAGCTCTGGGGAAATAAATCAGTTACTGAACAGTTGTAGCCAGTTTGCAGCAGAGACTCAGGTGATGGAAAAGACCGATGAAGCCGGGGTGTGTGAAGCACAGCTGTAGTTGCAGAGGGGTTGGATGGAGCGGAGCTTCTGCTCACCTGGCCACCTCTCCCACCTCTCGATGGGGATCCTGACATCCTGCAGCAAGGAATTGCCCCGACCTGGTCGTTCATGTTCTCCCTTTGAGATGAATGGTGGGTGCTCTGATGGGATTTTGCCAAATATTTGGTAGCATTTGAATTTTCAGCTGAGCTCTGGGATGGTAATTTGTGTCAATGGAGCTCTCCTCAGTTACAGTGACTGGAAGGCCAAGCATACGGTTCCTTATTGAAGACACCTGTGGTACCTGGAAAGAAGAGGAACTTTTAAAAGTATCTTAAGGAAAGAGAAGGAAAGAATCAAATAAGCATTTTACTCAGGAACTTCAGAAGAGCAGCAGGTTAACTAAAAAGTGACACTTCCACAAGAAAAATGATGATGTTTCTAGAAGCTGGGAAAAAATGAAATAACTTTAAGAAAAATGAGAGGAAGGGAAATGTATTTGGTTTTTGGTTTTGGGGGTTTTTTTTTGTTGTTGTTGTTTTTTTTTTTTCTCACTGAAACTTCATTAAATTGTTACTGAAACACTGCACATCAAAAATGTGGCTTTCTTTTCCATGGTATAATCAATGCTGAAACACATCTAACAACAGGTCTGCTTGCCCAGCACCAGACAGTCATCTGCACGGCTTTCCTCAGGTGTTTAAGAGCTTCTCTTTGGTCCAAACGCACCCGATGGCCCCTCTGTTAGCAGGGTGGAGAAACACCAGTTTGCTTGTTGTCTGCCTGCAGCTGTTGGAAGCGTCTCTGCTCTTTCTCTTATTTTCCAAGAAGGGGAAAATTACAGGTACATGAGAGTTAGACTGGGTATCTTTTTCACCACAGGGTATTTATTATCATTTCATAGCAAAGAAAGATAATCTTTGCTTTTGATTTAATTACAGTAGATTCCTGCATATGACTTAATACTTTAATGGGACCTCACGCTAAATCTCTGTGGTAATTTTCTCAGCCTCTTTGGGCTCAAGACCTCATGAAGATTTAGGCGATTTTTTTCAAAATCCATTCTCTTGTGGACTGCTGGGATTTTTGTGATGTCAGTTGCTATACTAACTCTCACTTGCTGAAAAATGTGCCAATTACTTTTCAAAACAATTTAACACTTTACTGGGAAAATAAAAAGGAAATTTTTTTAGATACCATTTAGAAAAATAGTGTGGACAGGAATGGTGACTGAAGATTTGTCCATGATATTTAAAGCATCAAATTGATCCTAGATGTTGTTTTAATAGCAGCAGTGGCAAGTGCTACTGAAAGATTAAATGAACCAAAAAGACCTTAATTTTCATAATTTAGGCCTGAAACTCCAGGTGCAGTGAATTTAACATATGCCTATTCAGTGCTTCCAGAATAAATTAGCTGTGTATCTGTGCACGCACTCTGAGTTTGCACAGCCATACATCTTTTGGTACCCGGGCCTCTGGCTCACAGTGATTTTGGCTTAAGGGTTAGTTTTGCCTCCTGTCTGGGGGCCAAACTTAAGAGTTTGAAAGATGCACGGACTTTCAAAATCAGGCTCTTGTGACTGGTTTTGTTGTATAAACTCTCCAGTTTTCCTTATCCAGGGGTGAGTTTCAAGGCATACAAGACTGGCAGTGATCAGAACAAACAGCCCTGGAGGAAGGCTGGTTCCAGAAAGCCACAGGGCAGGGGTGACTCCATGCAGACCTTGGGTGATCAAGACCAGGCAGAGGATGAATCTTACGCTTGTTGAAACTAGTTCCTTCCCAAGGCAAGGAAGCACGGGAAAAGAAGCACAAGCTGCTGTGGAGCACAGAGGTTTGTTTTCATTGCACTGACATGTCCAAAATGCCTGCTGCAAGCTGTGGCATTTCCAGCTGAGGGCATTGCAGTAGTCAGGTTTAAAGGTGATGAGTGTGGGGCCTCTCCACATCCAACAGGAAAAAGACATTTTTTGCCCACATGAGGAAAAGCGATCATAATGTGTGAAATATGACATCCTCTACTCTATGACAAGCCTTGCCCAGAAGCAGATGCAGCCTGAAAGATTTGAGTCTTCAGCTGTATTTCAAGTGCTGCAAGGCTCAGGTATACTGAGGTCGGTTATTTATGGTTTGACCCACTGCACATAGAATAACAATGCACACAGGACTTAGATTTATCCATTGAATGTTAAATTATCTACATCAACTCCAGCAATGTGTAGACAACCTGATGCATTTCTATTTTGTCATCAAAACAATGCACAGTGTTTAAATTCTACAGCAATAATAACAGCCAAAAAAAGCCAAATTCCTTATGTTATGCGTAGCGTGTCATGACTTTCCTTATAGCCGATGGCATTGCTGTTAGTTTTGCTACAATATTAACCAGTTTATATTAATTTTCAATTCTGTTTTGTAGTTCTTAAGTGAACCGCACATTTGCCAGATAATATCCAGAACACAAAATGCTATTTAGTAGCAAACAGCAATAAAATTACTGTATAGCTTCCTGTGTCTGTGTTTTAATTAATCAAAGAAAATACTCTGTGTGGAACATAAAACAATTAATTCTGGCTAGGAGACAAAGATGAAACATTTAACTACCCTGTTAGATAATCACAAGGAAAAGGCATACGAAGCTGAGAGAAAGAGGTGGGGAAAGCTTCTCTATAAGCACAGGGGAATCTTAAAGGTGAAGTTAATTGAAAAACAGAGTTGGGTGGGTTGAGCCTAGAGCAGAAAAGATTGGTAATGATATTTCGGAGGCATTTAGGATTCCATTTCTATGGCAAGATCTTCTGTGCATAATGCATGGAGATCAGTCCTAACCAAAACCAAGTTCAGTCTGATATTATTAAAATTCTCGAGCTATACTTTACCATATAGACAAACTAATAAATAAGAAAGAAAACATCTCATTGGATACTGAAAAAAAGACCCACTGTCACTCTCACAGTGGAGAACTTGAGCCTTAACCTGAGATCTCACCGGCAGCAGATGGGGCATGATTTCATAGAATCTTCATGGTTGGAAAGGACCTTTGAGATCATCGAGTCCAACCATACACACACAAAAAAACCCCCTACAATCTCTGTCACTAGAGCATGCCCTGAAGTGCCAAATCTAGATGTTTCTTAAATACCTCTAGGGATGGTGACTCAACCACCTCCCTGGGCAGGCTTCATGGAGGTTGCAGGGTCCTAGAAAAACGGAATCATTTCCAAAGGGATTTGGGTTCCCAGGAGGCGTAAAGTAAAAGACAGCTCAGAAATCCCCATGGTTTATTTAGGACTAAGGCCGAGGAAAAATCTGTGGAAATGCTTCTGTTGCCATTAGTAGACTTTGAAGGACACTCAAAATATTTCTTCTATGAAACACATTCACAGCACCTAAGAGGAAAGCATGCAGCTAAATTTGAATAGCTAACTCTTGGAAGTAAACCTAGAGAATAAGGATTTACACAACTGAATCACAGTCCACCTGCTCCTTGTTTCCCCTCTCTCATGCATGGGCCTTACGGACAAAAGTATCATTGGATCACCTAGTCTAACCCCTGCCATCCAGCTGTCTTTACCGATCCCGTAAGTTCCAGCTTGTATTCAATATTGCTCCAGCCAGTATTGTCACATTGCTCTGACTTAGCTGCTAACTTCATCCATAGAATATCTTTCCTGCAGGGAAAGGAAATACACAGCTTTCTTGAGTCAGTTTTGGGAGGTCAGGTGGTCTGGGAACTCCTTTCCCGTTAATCTAATCCTACCCTCCAGTCAATCCTATACCTCTTGGTAAGGGCATATCTATATCTAACTCATACATCTTAAGCGCTACAAGTGTTAACACTGACTGACCCCGTTCTTTTCTCCTAAGGTCACCTTCCAATGCACTTCATCCTTAGTTCTGTAAGAAGACTCATATTTTATCAATGTTACATCGATACAATGCACTTCCCATTGTTTGTGTGGTTTGGTCTCCCAGATTAGCTCATTGCTCACACCTGCAAAATGAGGCCCCCCACCTGTTCCAGATAAAGCTGAGTTCCAGGCTTAATAAGCCAGTGCACTGAAGAAGATAGATATCTGAAGGAAGAAGCTAAGTTTTGGGCTGTGAGAGAATGACTGTGTTGTTCTATGTGTCTTTAAAGGAAGAAGGTGCCCTTTGGACATGGTCTGGTTGAAGGTAAGTGTTCTGTTGGATCCTGGGGTGGGGTTTGACTAAAATTGTGATATGGCTGGAGTTTAGGTACTTAAAAACATTATGGGTCTGAATACTTTCAGTAGCTTAGAAGCTACTGACTTCTGGAGATGCGTGTAATCTATTTTTGCGAAGTCTTGCTAAATGGCCTAGGTGTAAATACGGCGTCTTGGTTAGGTGATGATGGAGAACTACAGCTAGTTTGTACTTAGTCCTGAGAAAAATTCAGTGCTAGATCTTGCTACTGGAATTCCTTGAAATGGCTACTTTGGGAGCTTGAAAGAGTAACTGGCAAAACCCTACATATGTATGCACACTTCCTACCCTGATGAATACAGACAATCTGGTTCTTCTCTTCCTTCATTAAAACAGTCATTTTTACAGAAGCTGTCCTCACCAGTAGGTTTTAGTACCAGTTTTGGAGCCCTACTTGCTTTGGATTATGTGTCCTGGAGGCTAATTCTCTCTTACAGGAGGGGCTGCTGCCTATAACGGAGCTCTCGGCAAGCCTGAAAGGTAGATGAGGCCAAGCTTTCCAGCATTCTGTTTTGTTTGCATCTTAATATAGAAGAGATTCTGTAACTAAAATATACTTGTCTCCAGGTGCTCTTCATAGTCTATTAAAAAGCAAGCATCTTCTTGTTAGAAAGAAAAGGAGATGCAGACTGCCTGCCTCTCTGCATAGTTCCAAAATAGTGACTAAAACCTGCAGCGACTCAAGGGGTCTCTAAGCTTTCCCCTGGAAAATACGTGCTCCAGTAAGAGTATTTGTATCAAGAGTTACTGGTGTAGTACTGAGCCTCTGCAACTCTGTAGGAGATTGAGCCTTACCCAAAGCTGTGTGGGTTACCATCCAGCGTCAGGTCTTTTGGATCCTCCTGTTAGGATGGTGCATCAGTGCCTCTGGAAGGGATCTTTCTTTTAGACAGCACTTTTAATGAAGGCACTGAAACAATTTTTTTATCTGCAAAATGTGTGCTAGGAGTGTCCACAGGAAGCTCTAGCTATCCCACATCCTTTTATTCTCTCAGAATGGCAAATAAACCATTAGAAAGCTTGTGCTAAAGATCTGGTTTACCTGGGGATTGTGACAAGAGCTGCAGCAGCAGTACTATTTGGGGGTGTAAGCCTTGCTTTCATCTTAAGTTTATCTTGTTTCAATTGTTAGACTTGCACTTCAGTTGTGGCTTGAAACCTTTGCTCGGAAGGGATAAGATTTTGGAAGATACAGGATGAATTCTGAGCTGGAGCTTGGCAAATGAACTAAGTTGTTATATGCTGTCCACTGAACTTGGCAGACTGAGACCTAGTCTTGTTTCGGGTAATGAAGAGCAAAGAATATAACAAACTACTTCTCAAGAAGTGAAGGCAGAACTAAATGAGTGCAAATTACTTTATTAGTGATAAAACGTTTATTGTATGATAGAGAGAAAAAATTAACAGCGCAAAATACAAAATTCCTTTCCCTCTTGGGTGTTAAATAAGTGTTTGCTTTCTTGTCAATGGATTTGTGAGTCATTATTTCATAACCAAATAAAACCTTTATGTTATCAACAGGTTAGAGGATTTTGTTTAACTATGTAATATGAGGAGACAAAACTTCTCTCCAAGTTTCTATTTAGTAGAACGTTATAGACTTCTTTCAAGCTTGTGAAATTTGACTATTCAAGTGATTAGTTAGATGAAAGGAGATATGCTAATCAGGTATAATTGATTATATACTCACTCATCTGTAATGTGCAGACTAAATAGTGGGGTACTGTAAAGTACAGCCAAGCCCTGTAAGAGGGGTCTCTGTAGGCTGTGATAAATGGAGCACGTTACTCGGTGGGGAGTGGGGGTCTCTCGAGGAGAGGAAGGGCAACACAATGAGAGTGAAGGGAAATAAGGCCATTTTTTTGTGTGTTTGTGGTAGGGCTGCTTTTAATCTAGTATGTGTTGAGTGGCCTCGAAAAGAAGTAAATTGTAAAAAATGTCAGCCTTATGCCCAATTTCAGGAAAATGCTGTGCTAGGCTAAATAGGAAAAATGAGGTGTTGGAGGGGTGAGGCTGACTGAACAGAAGAACTCGGTATGAATAATATGTTGCTTTGATCTCTAACAAACACTGCTGTGTGAGTAATAGCCGTTGACTAGGTGAAGACCTTATTCGGCAAACGAACTTTGCAAAGTTGAGCAAATAGGTAAATACTCAGCAATGCTTATAAACAGGTGTTGCACAAAGGACTGGATGCATGTGGATGTGGCTGTTGGGCTTGAGCGGGAAGCTTGGCAGCTATTTAAGTATGGACGAGAAGGGTGAGTATGGAGCTCCTGGGGGAGAAGTCCTCCCAGATGTCTTGCCATCCAGCTGTGGAGGAGCATACCTGGAGTGGTATGTATTTCTGCAGGCATTCAGGCCATTCCAAAGAAGTGAAGCCTGCAAGTCTGGCTGGAACAGCACAAACACACGTCATCTTCATTGCCTTGATGTTAGGAAGTATGTCAGCTCCTTCAATTTTTTTTGTGAATTCTCAGGGACAGCATTGCTGTATAAGGTTATTTCTATCTTGAGCAGTCATCTTTATTGTGGGAGACTTCCTGCACAGGGTGCTGAAAGCAAAGGTGACTCTTGCCTGCAAGATGTTAGAGCCCTTGAGCAGATGAACTATGATGAATTTCTTCCCCCTTACATAAAGGTGCTGTATTATGGATGCATACCCTGATAGGTGAAGACCATGGAGTGACTTGCGAGAGAGCTCTGCTGCGCTGATGTGAAATTTGGGGTGAAGAAAGGTGAGAATAGGCTTTAGAACAGGTTAATACATTCTATAACAATTTGTTGTTGGCGTTGGTTTTTTTCCTCTCTTTTAAAATAGCATGCCCCCGCTATTCTTCTTTCCCTAGTTCTGGGCTCTCCAGTACTCTATTTTTCTCATCTGGCATTACTCTTGTATGACCTCAAGGCCCAAATTTGGGTTTCATATTTGTGTGTCTCTAGGACCCTTAAGCTTTGTTGCAACTGATTGTGTTTTGAGGAGATGCAGAATCTATTTGTACTCGAGTATACTCCAGGGGATTTGATTATAACTGGGAGGCAGCGTGTGGTGGTGTTGTCAGCGATGTTCCTGCTCTGCCTGTGCTGATGGGGTCTTTGATGTATAATTCTGTTGTATTCCTCTGCTGGGGGCTCAGTTTTCCCCTCTTGTTTTCTGCTCTGTAAATGTGTTTGTCTTGACTTCAAGAGCAGTTTTTGCTTGTTCATCTTTTAGTCTCTTTCATCTGGGTCACAAGTGATCTATAATTATTCAGATACTCTGATGCCAGGGCCCTGGGACACGTGCTTTTTAATGTACAACAAAACCTTACTGTGTATTTAAGGGAGTTATGTGCTTTAAAGAAATTGAAGAATTTTAGGCTGGAGGAAGAGCTGTGTCGGCAGGGATAAGATGAAGGAAAGAGTCACTAAAGTACTTGCTGGAAGGTGATCTGTAACTCTCTCTCCTAATACCTTGGCACCGTTAAGTGCATGAAGCTTTTGCTGTGGTGGTCAGGAATGTCACTTAAAATACTTTAATTATTCCTGACAATGCAGCTCTATGTCTGTGGAGAGATGATCAGCCAGCAACTGTGACAGCTGGGTGGTTTCTGGGTGCAGCACCAAGTGTTGCTGATTCAGCAGAATGTGCAGGCAGTGGGGACTGATCCCTTCCCAGGTGCTTCCAATACTTTCTGTGCTGGCTTCTTCAAAGCTGAAGGCATTCAGTTTGGGGAATCTTCAGGGATTGTGTGCATGAGCTCCTCCCATTTATCAGAAACTGAGAGTTGCGGTCTGGGCATTCAGTACAAGGTTACAATCGGAAATTCTGAATTGTGGTCTGGGCTGACGGAGCTCTGCTGGGTGTACCAGTTTCTCGCATGGACTAGCTGAGTTCTGGTGAAGGTTTTTGTTGTCTTTAACTGCAATAGGCTTAAGTAGCGTCAGCTATACTCTGATCCTACCTACGTGTGTTACAGATGTAAACTCAGCATCAAGATCTTACTTGCAGTCTTGCTTCTGCTGTTCTCTAACTGGTCTCAATCATATTACAAATTAGAGGATTTTTTCCCCTCAAGAGACTGGAAACAGCTGCTGAAGGCTACTACAGGTAGACCTTTTAACAACATGCCTACCCCTACCTGAAAAAAAAACCCCAAAGCCACAAAAAACAAAACAAACCACTTGGATTTTTTTTTTCTTGCCTTCAGTATGAGAAGTTGGACAGTAGAGTATGTTCTGAAAGGCCTTATTTGTCTTTCCTTATTCTAACCTACCTCATGGGGAATTTAGATACTTGTCTGTTGTGAACTAACAATGTGACTCAACATTAAGCAACTTGGTAAACTTTGTGTTTCAGCCTGAGCTACAGTGACTAGACAATTGATGGGGATTCTTAATTTTTAAGAAAGTAATCATTGTGAGAAGTAGCCCTTGCTAACTGGCCAGGGGATTGGTCTTCACTGGTTTTCATCAAAACACTCAGACTTTCCGAATAATGTCCTGAAGGAAATGGTTCTTGGCGAAAGAGTTCTTAATTAAATTCTATTTCACATTTATTCTACATCCTGATCTTTATAGCAAGCAAGTGTAATGGTTTACTTCTGAGAAACTGGCATTGTGGCCTGCCCCTCGGGGACTTCTGGGGTGGCACAGAGAATTACAGCCACCATTAAACTTCTTGCAGCAATCGCAAATTGAAAACACAAGAAGCCAGGAAAAGTGTCTTGCAATTACCTTTGAGTCACAAACTTGCAGCAATACCTAATTCACTTCTAAATTAGAAAGGAGATGTTCTGGTGCTGAGAAACATGCCTGCATATTTTAGCAATATGATGAATTGCTTAGATGCTTTCAATCTAGTGTCGCTTACAGTGTTGACTCCGCATGCAGTATTTTAATTAGTACAAACAATAATTGGGTGACAATGGTGAAGTCTTCAGCAAGTATGAATCAGTTATCTGTGTTTATACACCTTAATAGACTCTTGCATGGGAAGTGGTGCAGGGAACACTTAATAGCCTCAGAAGGAGAAAACAAAGGCTTGAGTTTGTATATATGTACAAGGAAGGCTGATAGCGATGCAAAATGTGGATAATAGATATAACAGCTTGTCTTGCACAGCTCCTTTCTTGCCCTGCTGGTGGGAATAGTGCTTTCTGGCAGCTGGATAACTAGCATTACTACTATACCTTCCCCCTTTGAATGCTGCATCTAGTCCATTGAAAGCGTTTGGTACTCTAAATGCGGCTATGGTTCTGGAAATCAGCATCATCTCTTTGTAAAAAGAGTCAGCTGGGGGCAGAGTGGGAGCTTGAATTTCCCAGCGGAGATCACCTGGGCTGTTGCCAAACAAAGCTCATTGCTTGGCAGGGGGTGGTGTATCCCAGAGGCTCCTCTTTTTGTGGTAACAGTGACCTTGGCAAAGGAAGGGAACTAGAAGGGTGAGGGGCGGAGCTTTGTCTCTGGGATATCGGATAGTTTATGGGCACCAATTCATGCCACATGTGGTCTCTGCAGCAAACAGAGCTCCTGTTTGGTGGTGGGCTTGGTCCTGTGGCGTGGAAGCTTGAGCTACAAGATGGTGCTGGGTGACAAGTACAGCCTTGCTACTGACTAATGCTGCTGAGGCTCAGCCTATGGAGCTGCTGCTCACTGGGGATGCCAGGAAACAAGCCAGACATAATGAAATTTAGAGTAACTCCAAAATCATAATGCCAGCAGCTCTGTTTTTGCCTAAAGTGTTGTTTTGTCTAAGACATTACTCCTCATGGAGGGTTTCCTGTTTGTGCCTATCTGGAAAGACTGCTGTTTCTTCCTGCTGGCCTTGGATTGTCACCATATAATTTCTGCTACGTGTGTGGCTTTAATGGAAGTTTCCCATACAAGAAATGGCTTCTGTCAAGCACGTGTTGCCTGGGTGAAATAGTGGATAGACTCCACAGTGCTGAAATTGAAAGAGTGCAACTCCCTTATTGTTACTCCATGACCTGTCTGAAGCTTTGCTTCCAATCTGTATGCTCTGACTCTGCATGAAGCTGATTTTTTTTTTTTTTTTTGGAGTAACCTTTGTCTGAACTTGGTCAATCCTGTAAATTGCTGAGACAAAAAAAAATTATCCTGTAGTGTGTATTAAAGACACTCATATAAGCACTTGTGGGATGGTCAGGGACGCTTTAAGAAAGACCTGTTTTGGAAATAGCTGCTGAATTAAGCAAATTAGTGCATTTGCTGATAAGTACAGTGCAGAATCACTAATGCCTTTTGTGAGTTACTCCTCAAGAGTATGGGATTTACTTCTCAAGGAAAAAAAAGACCACACTAGGAATAAGAGTCATTACCAATTCCCTGGGTGATGGCTGATTTTTAAGCCTGAATTTCAATTGTATAAAACAATACCTGAACTGAAATAAATCTTAGATGTACTCTGGGAGGAATCTGTCTATTGGAGCGATTTTAAAATAGAAGAAATAGTAATTAATGCTTTCGCCCTTCAAGAAAAACTCTGCATGCCCATTAAGTAATTACTCTCCTGCCTGCTGATATTAAACTTAATGCTGAAACATTGCATTCGTATCCAAAGCTGCTGTTTTTGTCTATAAATAATTTTAATTATGCACGCAGAAAACTGTAAGGCACTTGCATTTTGCATAGAGTACCAAGATTTAATTATTACTTGATTGCATGTAAAGAAGTGACTTGGAGTAAATAACTCTGAAAACCTAGACCAAAGTGTATAATGGCGCTTCTACAAAACAAGTATATTTGTATTCCCAGTGATTTAAGTCAGGCTGCGACATTTGATTATTTTATTTACTCTTTCCACTTTGACTACTCTCCAATCAAAAATTCAGGCTGTGTTTTCTGCTAGAATTTTCCTACTGAAAGGAATTAAAATAAGGTCTGCTGATCCCAGAGCAACCTGAAGTTGTTTTCTGTAATGTTTAAGAAGATACAAATTCCCACCTGAAGCTTTCCTCATAGCTCACTTGCTCGTATCCTGTTTCTCCTGGGTAGATTCCAGAGTCCTTCACCTTAACACTCCATAATGGTTTGCACAACCCCAAAATGCACTTCATCTAGACTCCTACAAAAAGTTCTCCCCCTGCTTCAGACAACGACCCCCTTCAGTTTGCAGGACTTTCAAGGGAGAGCTTCTTTCCTTGGCTCATCTTTGTGGGTTTCTCACAAGGACACCAATCTAATTGTTTCCCTTTGTTTTCAGAGAAACTGTGTGCTGCTTGGTGTGCTCCAGCTCTGACCGATGAGGTTACCGGGCTTCTTCTGATACCCAGTCAGTCTGTGTTCACTTTGATGGGCCTTTAATCACATAGCCTGATAGCCTTGGGTCTAAAGGGTTTGTTAGTTGTATGGAAGGGAGGGCAGGGTTGATGGCATCTACATGCAAAAATCCCACTCTGGGGAGATATCTCAATTTCAGCTGTCTGAGTAGTGGGGCTGCTGCAGGTGACCAGTGAGAAGGAAAGACAGTGGTTTTTGGCTTCACTGCTCCTCTCTTGCTTCACTTAAATCCTCCAAACACGGGGCTGCTGAGCTCCTAAGATGACATGCCATTGGAAAGAAGATTTCTGTCAGATCATCAGCTTCTGGAATCTCATAACTAGTGTCAACTGGTAAAGTGACACCTGTTTTGTCCATGATTTAGGACTTCTCATGTGGACAAGTTCAAGCTAACTTCACTGAGCTGCGTCAAATCTGTTGTGCCAGGCCCTGATTAATAATGCCCATACTAAGGGTCCCTCTAGCACTATACTGACTCCAGCAGAGGCCTAAGTAAATGCTTAGGGAAGGGTAATGATTTGCCTTGAGTGCTCTCCTGTCCTCTGTCTTTCAGGCCAGGGAACTTCCTGAGCTGGAATGGTTTCTGTCTATTTATATTACTCTGTGAATTCCTCTTTACATAATTTCTAGAGGAAAGTTGGTAACTTCAACATCCTTTTGCCCAAGAAGGAACATTTTGCCTCCTAAACCTGAATATCTCTTAGCTTGTTTGGCTGAATAAATTGAATTTAAAAAAAACAAAACAACAAAACAAAACCAAAACAACAAACTTTGCTCTCCCCATCCTGTCACAACAAAAACAACTACAGAGTTGGAAGCTAGGCAGAGCATACAAGTCCTGAGGTCACTTATCCTGCTTCCAAGAATTGACTTCCAAAGGTAGCTGCCTGCTAATGTGTCTACTGGGCAAACTGTGGGAGCAGGAGTGCTTCTGTACAGCATGGTACACCCTGGGAGTCTGTAGAGCAGAGGTGATAGAGGTTGCTTTTCTTTCCATGTGGTTCCATTTTCTTAACATGAAACGATCTTTTAAGTGGAGCTGTCAGAAAGAGAAAGATAAGCAAGGTTGTGGCTAGGCCTTGGGGCCAAATTTGGGAAGGTACATCCACGTTTCCCAGCAGGATACAAATGGGACTGACCTACACTTGCACAGAAAGTATTGCACTGAGCTGTCCCTTCCTCCTTTCCCTCTTCTGTGAAAACAGCAGCAGGTTGCAAGAAGAGCCTGCAAGATGTTTTAATATTGGCCCATGAGGTAGGCAAGTCAGGTAAGAAGGCATTTCTTCAGAAGGGATAAGGAGCACCATGCTTGGGTTAGTGCTCCAGAGCTCTTAAGGTCTGTTTTGGTCTTGGTCAGCAGTGTAGCTCATGAGTTTGTGTTAGGAGCTCACTGCAGGCACAGATAGTTCTTCCTCCTGATTGAGTTGCCATCCTGGAGGTATTTAAAAGCTGTCTAGATGTAGGGCTGAGGGAGATGGTTTAGTGGTAACTTGGCATTGCTAGGTTAACAGTTGGACTTGATGATCTTAAAGGTCTCTTCCAACTAAAATGATTCTATGATCCTTGAACTTCTGGCTGGGTTCTGAGGAAAGCTAAAAAGTTAAAGAATTTTAAAGGGGTGCTTTTAAGAAGTCACATCTGTTACTTGTTTCTCCTTAATAGGAGAAAAATATTTCTTCTGTTCTCCATCCTCAGTAAAATTGTTATTGGGGCAGGGTTGGAGGGGATGAAGTCTGAATATCTGCTCTCTTCTTGAATCAGAACATTTTTATGAGGGTCATAATGTCCCTTTTTTTGTTGGGTTTTTTTTTTGGTGCTTTGGCTTTTTTCTGAATGGTAGAGCAGAACTGTCATCAGAAAAACTAGGTTACAGATATATGTACTATGATAGAAATCATAAATAACGGGCCATTCAGTATGTCAGCTCAAATGATAGGAGTCTAGGCCACTAGTGTCTGGCCCCTAGCATTATGACAGGGAAAGTAAGTGGGGAACTCTTGCCGTTTATGTTCTACCTTAGACACATTATTTTTCAGGCCCTTCTTTCTGTGGAATACTTACTTGTTTCTAGGCACAGTACAGGGCTTGAGTTGCTAATCTGGTTTATTGTTGACCATTCTCAAATGTGCTGATCCCAAGGATCCTGGGAAGGCCTAGGTCCTTCTTGGGCTTTACTTAATTTCTAGCACTGTTGTAAAATAGTCAGTTTTCTTAGGGGACTTTAGACCAAGTTTCTGTGGGCTTCAAATAGTAAACTTGTAGGCAAACATAGGAGATGTGGCTGCATGCATTTTTCTGTTTGTGACAAAGTGTCTTAATGTATATTTAGTGCTCTCATAATGCTAAAACAGAAATTGTGTTTTAAGTACCTTTAGAAATAAATATTGAAGTCTCCTGGCTCCCATGTTGTCAATAGAAAATGTCAGCTGGTTCTTGAGGAACTGCTGCAGACTTTTGCTGCTGCAATACTCCAGAACATAGTTTCAAAGTTAGCGGTTCTGTGACCAAAGCTGCCACGACTGTGAAATGGTGAAGTGTCTCAGGGTTATTATTCCTGGCCAATGTGAGTTTGAAAAAAATATCATAGTGACCTAAGGTATATTTGTAACTTCAGGTGCCTGTGTGTAGATATTAGGGCAAGATTTTGTCAGGCTTTGGGCTACGTCCATACTATGATCTAGTCCCTTGCAACAGAAACAAATATGTGGCCTCAGGGAGGGTCAAGCGGCTGATCCAAGAACTAACTGCTTTTTGGGCATTAGATCGGTCTGGTCAATAAACTAGTACGGTCAGTTTTACATCCACAGGCTCCTTGTATCCAGCACAAGGAGGAGATGGAAATGTGCGAATAGAGACAGAATCACTTTTCTTGCAGGCACTCTCCCATCAGTCCACACCATTTGTCATGTAAAAGTGTATTTCTGCATAAAAAAGCATCACTATTTCTTTTAACACTGACATTTATTCTGCTACCTGTTTTGGCCCCTTGGCTGTGTTGGAAGAGCTTTCCCTGGTGTTGCATAATTAACTGGAATGGGGTCTTGATCTTTACTAAAAGCAAGAGTTTCAGCCCTAAGGAGGGTACAGTGTCTGGGGCTGGAGCCCTGACCTCTAAGGGGTGATGTGAGCTGGAAGGAAGCTGAGTTAAAACTTGAAAGTGGAGCTGAGCCCTAAAAAGTGGCACAAACTTTTTTCACCTGGGATTTGGTCCCACAGGTGCCACAAGTCTTGTTATGGCCTTATTAATCTAGGCATTAACTTCTCTTTGCCCCTCCCTCTTTCTGAGTTGTGGAGGGTTGTTCATGAAGTCAATTAAAATAATGACTGGCTTGCAGAAGAACTTTCTGCAATGGAAAACAAGTGAAAATATTTCCTCGGAGATCCTCTGATAGCTTGTCAGTCTGCTGTGCACTCCAAAGAGGCATTCTGTGTCTTGGAGAAACCAAATCTGGTAGATGCTCCTGTTGCCATAGTGACAATCTTTTTTTGATAATGGTAAATAATTGTTCAGCTGATCAGTTCATTAGTTGCTATTGCTAAAGATGTAACTCACCTCTGCGTTGCACATTGAAAAGTCTTAAGACTAGTGAGCAAGAACAGTCTTCTGCGTCCATGTTTCTTGTAGTACATCAAGGCAGAAACCTGTTTAATTTTAAAATGAGGTCCTCCCACACACTTACATGGCACAATAATGAGGCAAGTATTTAGTGGAGAATTTGTGGGGCAAGTTCAATATAACTAAAGTCCTCTTTGGCAGTTGCAGCCAGGTCTGAGGACCGTCCTCCTGGAGCACAGGTGGCCTTGTGAGGTGCTATGCCCCAGAAAGAGTATCCCTTCCTTCCGAACAGCTCCCTGAACTTATGTCTCCTTTCTTCTGCCTGTCAAGAGAAAGCCAGAGATGATGGAGCAGGGAGGGTCTTGCTGTCTCATGATGACCACCAACATTATAAACCACAGCTGAGCCTATGGCTCAGGGCACCAGAGGGCTGCCTGGTCTCCTGGAAAACTTGCTATAGGTTGGATTAACTCTATTTTTATGCTTATTTCTACCCTATCTCTTTCAGAGAAAACTCAGGTCAGTGTACAACACTTGCAAGTGGTATTATTCCCTGTGGGAAAATAGGAGTATTACCCTAGTCTATAAACAAAAGGTTGGAGAAAATAAATCACTTAAGTCTGCACAGTGCTCTCATGGTGGTGTAAGAACTGAATCCGGATCTGCTATGGACTGGACTAGAGCCGAGCTCTCTGGTGCAGAAGCTTATGCTGAACTGAATAAATCATCCAGGTGCTGACAGCCAGCTTCTGGTGTAACACTTTTTTTTTTATTACTATTAAATGAGTTGGAAAGTCAGATGCAGAATCCAGGATTTGAAGACTTGAGACTGTGCCCTCTGTTTTACAAACACTTCTTACAGTTTTCAGGAGCTCTTGTGCCTTCCACTGGGAAGCAGCTGATGTTATACGTGAGTGTGCATGCTTCGTTAACAAAGGTCACCTCTTCTAAGCAGTGAGGGATATATGACCTGTGAACTGGGGGAAAAAGCACATCATGTGAGAACTCAGAGCGCGTATTTCACTTGGATGGTCTGAGAATGCAGCTATTGTTTATTGTTGTTGACTGAATCATATCCTGCAACTTGTTTTGCAAACCAAAACCTTTCTAGCATGTACGCATCTTCCTTTTATTTTTTTGTTATCTTGGCAATGTTTCCTGTTGTGTCTTGGAGTACGTCTTCCAGTTCCCTCCAGATCCACCACGACAATGAGCCAAGCTAAGAAAATGTGCATACGTTATCACAAAATTTCCACGATAACAATTTGGAGAGGCCCTTACATTAAGAAAACGCACCCAGGATTTGAACCAAGCTCTTGTGATCCCTTAGCTAATGTTTTGCCATTAGGAAAGTGCCCCATCTCTTTTAGTGTCAGAATCAGGAGTTATGTTTTTCTTGCCAAAACCACTTTTTCCACGTAGCTGACCTGCCTCCATGTATTTTATGTAGTAACTTGGTTTAGTCAGAAACCCTCCCCACTGCTTCAAACTGGGAAGGTACAAATCAACTGCTGACGTGGTTGTTTTCATTCAGCTTCTAATGAAGCAACTGTCTCTGGAATTGGTGGGATTTTATCTCTGTGTGTAAATCTAGAGTATAAAATTTGAATACAGGCCTTAGGCCTTGTCTGGCAAGAAATAAATTGGAAAGGGAGATTGTGGCTTCTTCTGGAATCTTAGGGATAGCTGTGGGGGCCTATGAACTTTGGCACCGGATGCCACAGCAGAAATACTGCTGCAGGCCTTGCCTTATGATTGGGGGTTTTTGTTATCGCTTGTTAGTTACAGTTTAAGTGAGACACTTGGGACACAACATGATGGGATTGGAGAGGAGATGAAGCATTGCCCGCATTGATTTCCTTAGAGATGACTTCTGCAAGCATTTCTTCTCTTTCCTGTTTCCCCCTTTTTCTTCTCCCGTGAAAATGGGACTACATGCAAGCAGAGGCTTATATTTGTCTTAAGTGAGGAGAAAATCCCTTAGCAGGGAAACAAGGACAAGTAAAGTGACTCAGTAAAAGTCAAAGTGTTGAACCCATCTTGGGTAGTAATATCAGCCACTGAAACAAAGGAAAAGATGGAAAAGTGAGGGTGTTATCTAAGGAATGGAGCATCCTTTTGTCTCTGTGTGAATGTCAAATAATAGCTAATACCTTGCCTTGGGGAACTAGAAAAAACAGCAGTGCATTAGTTTCTCCCTCTCCCTAAGATGGGCGGTGAGAGATGTGTGAGGTTTAGTAACTGCCACTCTTTCCCAACAAACTGTGGGAAGGAAAACAGTAATGTTCTCCCATACAAACCCTGGCCTGCCTTCTCTAGTCACAGCCGTGCACGCAGGAGTAAAAGTCAGAATATTTTCTTCTGTGTGGAAATTGTACCTCCCTTGAATTGCTATATCCATCATGAACTAGGATAATGCAGTATTCTGAAAAAAAAAATATAAATCTTTGCTTTGCAAAATGGAACAATTAAGGCATCAATTTTGAAACTTTGTCATTGTCTTTGCGGGCAAACTTATCATTACGTTTGAAGTGAGCATTTTAAAACCATTTTCTTAGTCAAACATTACCAAAACAAGGCATTTTGCTGCTTCGCTTCAGCATATAGATTTCAAAGATTTTCTTTCTAATGAATTGTTTTGCTTTTTGATGAAACTGTACTTAGCCAGTATGAAGTTTATGGTGGGGTAGGGAAGGGGGAAGTAAGGAGATAGCCCCTGGGGATTGGATTCTATGCTGAAAATGGATGTTTCTTGTTCTCTGCTATTATTCATGATTTAAATAGCAGGCAGAAAGGCTTTTTCTCCCTCCAGACCCTCCTCACCCTGCCCCAGTCTCCTTAAGTGACTATGCAAGTCAGACCCTGAGAAAACAAGTTGTTTAGGTGATATGTGGTATAATAAAGTTACGTAGTTGTTCAGATCCATCAGTAGGGACTTTTCTTTAGGGTTTGCTAATAATACAGATGGGAAAACATAACGCCAAGCTTTCCCTGACTGAAGTAAGAATTGTCCTGGCTGCTTTGTCTGCTAAAGCTAATTTTGTCCCTGATGTTAGTGGCAGACGGGAATGGAACAGGCAGAGACTAATGTCTTCACCATGTCCTTCAGGCTGGTAGTGTCAGCAGCAGTGTGGGCTCAAGGGTTGGGTTTTACTGGGCAAAGAATGATTGATCTTGGTGAATTTGGCATTAGACAATGAGCAGAGAAACCTGAGAGAGCATGTAGATGTTTCATCAGGGTTATGTGTGTTCTGTGGATGGCTTATCTAGGCTTGATTTCACCAAAAGAAAGTCTAATACTAAGTACAGATGCAGTTCATCGCTTTCATTGTACTTAGCTTTAAAATAGTGATAATAATGTGCTTTAGTATCTTACTGAAGGAAGGCCCATGTGAGTGGGCTGACAAATAGCTGCCTGAATCAGAGAAGAGTGAAGCAGGGAACAAACTGTACAATGAGATACAGTGACTAAGTAGGCGGTCTGACCTGCACTACTGCCTCTCTTGCCTCACATGTGCCACTGGCTTGCTTGAAGGATGTAGTTCTGTCACTTAAACCTGGAGATAAAAGACGCATGGATGAACGTGGCTCTGTGTGGCGTGGAGGGTTCAGCTCTAGTGGGCAATCCCCTAAACGTTCTTTGTAGGGTTTTGCACTGTTGCCCCGTGTTGCTGCCTCCTCTTGTCATTCTAAGGCAAAAATTGGCACTGCAGACTGGGATTTGTACCAAGTCTCCCAGAACTTCTCTTCTTGGTTTAGTTTTGCCTGAGATTAAGGACTGCATGCGGATTCTTTCACTGCCTGACTCCTTAAATAAAAAGGAGGAAAATAACTGAGCAGTCTCTTGCTTGCAAGTAGCTATCTGAGAGGATCTTGTAGTAGGTTCAAGCTCTGCTCTTTCGATGTGGACATATGTCAGCAAAGATTGTCGTAGGAGACAGAAGATCTGTAGTAGAAATTGGGGGAAAAACTACATAAAAAATGGTTCTGCATCCTTACCCTGCAAACTCTCATGAGTCTGAAGTTGCCACTGAGTTTGCCAGCAGAGCTCACTTCTCTAGCTGTCCTGGATGATGTCAGTGTCCTTCAAATTTGAACCAAAATGTCAGAAGGGAACTTCATCCTGTGACTTCTGGAGCTCCTGCCTTCAGCAGAGCAAGCTGCTCACCTGATCAGAGGCAAGTAATTAAGCAGCACTTCTGGATGCCTGGTGAGTGCCTCATGGAGTCTTGCAGTGATGAAAGAACAAAAGGGGAAAAAAAAATCAATATAATATTCTAAAACAA
The DNA here is from genome assembly GCA_013396915.1 of Stercorarius parasiticus. Classification (NCBI taxonomy): domain Eukaryota; kingdom Metazoa; phylum Chordata; class Aves; order Charadriiformes; family Stercorariidae; genus Stercorarius; species Stercorarius parasiticus. The sequence goes on along the minus strand of VWZL01006137.1, from coordinate 183,131 downwards.
ATGACCGAGCTGTCTCTGTTCCTGGTGTTCAAGGTTGTGTTGAAACAATAGCTTAAAGAAGCAGATGTTGGGTTAAAAACTCCTGGCTTGTAACCTAGGAGAGCTGGGTTGAATACCATGCTCTGCTAGCAGCTTCTCCTGTGCTCTTGGTTAAGGCTGTTTCTGACCCCAGAGCCCTAAGGTGGTGTTATAGCTGGAATAGACATGAACTGGTGTTAAATTGTCTCTCTCAGTATTTAATAGGTAATGTAGCAGTGTGGCAGTGATCCTGTGTTGAGCGTTGTTCTTCCATAGCTACCATGCATGGTGTCGGTTCTGAGCCTGGCTAGCTGGTGAGCAGTCATGTGCTTCAGCTGTACTGCAGGTATCCTGTCCGTCACTGTATTTCATTATGACAGCTTCCCCTTTGGTAAACAGGGCATGATAAGGCTTTTCTTTCTGTAGTGTCTCTTTCTCTCTCGCTCCAGGGCACTGATTGTTTTTCTACGTGTGCACACGTGTGTATATATGCACAGGGATAGACAATTGCCCATTATAAGAAGCAAAGTGTCTCTACCTCAGTAATGTACAACATGTCCGAAATAAGAATTATATTTTTGCTTAGGAAAAAAAGTATTTGCAAAATGTTTCCTTTGAAAACTGATAACTAAAAAGAATTTCTGCTGTTTCTCTAACAGGTAGGTGTACTACGACTGCATGCAATATGAGATTTGACACAATTAGCCACTGCTGATAGAGTAGATCTTGTAATTTGTCTGACTTAAGTATTTTTTCTTCAAAGGGCTCCCTTAGGAGCTAATGTGTTGGAGGGGGAGAATCAAGTAGTTATCTAAGTTACTGATAGCTAGGAGCATAGCTTCCATTCTAGTATAGGTAGAAATTGGGTGTATTTTCTACTTACAGCTTCAGTCTTGCTATAGAAGACAGTCTTGCAAAGCCCTAATTGCTTTCAACAGAGCAGGATGCCTAACTAGCAATCACAAAATTGAACTTTTGTACTAAAATCTTACTATTCATTGTTCTAGCAGTAGTAATCGCATCAGGGCGCTTTCTTTTAAATTGTTACCCATGGGACCATAAAAGCATAACCTCGTCAACATAAGTCCTTTGGAAACATTCTTCCAGCTGGCTTCACTCTAGTGATGATGGAAAAAGCAATCATAACTTTGAGCAGTAGCATGTTTTAACTTTCTGCCAGTTCAATTTCAGCTGACCTCAGAGCTAAATGCAAGAGTTGTGCCTTCTAGAGCTTTCCCTTTTGCGAGTGCTACAATTTTAGATGTTATCATCTGCAGTCTTGTTCATGCTCTGCCTTGTCCCTGCTAGCAGTACCTCAACCCAAGTTTTAGGGATTTTATCCTCAAACTCGGCACTCTTTTGCACCACAATTGGATTCTTACTATGAGGTTTGTATGTACAGCTGCTGTGTAAATGGGAACTGAAGTATATTGCTGGGGACTACTGTGTGGTAGATCTGTTATGATGCATGTCCTGCTATGGTCTCCTCATGTAACTAGCTGGATTCAATCAGTGTGGTCAAGAGTTGGTTTTGCCAGGTGCATGTCATCTTCTAGTTGCTTAATCCCCCTATGTTTTAGGAAACAAAACAAAATTGCAAGGTGAGATTGGGAATGCATGAGCTCTGACAATTTCTAGAGGAAGTGTGATACCATTCTTGCTTTCTACGTAAGAAAATACTATGATATTCCAGAGCTACAGAAACTTGTGTTTGCTCAACAGTCCAGTGGATGTTGGTCTTCTCTGCTCTCCCAGGTCAGAGGCCAATTCACCTGAAAGACTTGAGGCTTTTCAAGAAAGCCTGCAGTTTGGAGAGTCAATCCACAAGAGCTGTATATGAAAATTCCTGGGGGATCTCTGTTTCCCTAAGTGAGGATCTCTGGGCTCAGACTTTTAAAGCAAGTCAGCTGATTTTTTTTTTTTTTTTCTCTTGTGGAAATAGGTCGGGGAGTGCTCAGATAGAAATTTGGACAGGTGCAGTGAAGGGGAACCTTGGCTGCTCCTCAGCTTTTATAACTGCCTTATGGAAAAAGAGGCTGCCTTTCTCAGCCTGCCATGGCAATGGGCATCCTGCATCCAGGGACCAGCCTCACGATTCCTCACAAAGCTGCGGATGTATATACACCCTGTGGGCATCACACTTCACCCAAAAGGCCCCAGTAGAGGTGAACTCCCACCAGAGTCTTGATTCCTTGTCTCTACATCAGATCACAAATGGCTGATCCAAATGTGTTGATCTGGATGCTGCTGCCAAGTCTTGAGTATGGTGTGTTGATTGCTTTTCTTCTCAGAAGAACTGTAGCCTGGACCTCACCGGATATCCCATTTTTAGGAGGTCTTTCAACATCTTTGCTGGAGCTTTTACATGCAATTCCTACCTGAAGTTGCCAAAAGCCCCTTTTGTTCACGTGAGGTATTTCTTCCACAGCTTGTGGTGAATTTGGACATTGGAGGAAAGAGGTGTGGTGTTTCTCAGTGAATCTGAAATAGTCAGGGGGTAGTGGTGGTGTTGACAAGTAGGAAGTGGGAGAGTAAAAAAAGAGGACTGCAAGAGTACAAAAGAACAGAGAAATTACTTAGTAAATACAAAAAATAAGGTAATTGATGGTGATATGCAAGGTGAAGGGAAAGGACAAGATGACTTGCAAATGGAATCAAAAAGCATTAAGAATCTGCTATTCTCTGGGAACTAAACCAAGTCCTTTATGCATTAAGGACATAAAAAAAGCAGGAGGAGGGAGAGTAAGAAAAGGAGTGAATTACAGTGCTATAAAATACTGCTAATGGTTTAATCCTCAGTTAGGCATATTCAAAGTTTATGTCCATAGGGTCATACAGGCGTTTCTCTAGCATGAGGTGTTTCTCCAGGAAATTTAGGTGTGCATCAACTGACTCGCCTGAGCTGGTCAAAAGCTATTTACTACTGTGGGATTAATGACTTAGAGCTGGAGTTTGCTCTTCATCAGGCTGGAACTGATGTGCCTTATAGAAGAGTCATCTCTCTATAAGGAGAGTTAGTGCTAGCAGTACAGTGTCCTGCTATCCTCAGGATAGAGATGTTTGGTCACATTTGATTGAAAGTTCTTGGGATTCTTCCAGCACAGAAAGGAGTGAGAAGCCACCTTGCACGCAGAGCAGGACGCGCAGGGAGGAAAAACTGGGTCACAGAAAATGTGACTTGGCCACCAGATATATGTCTAGATTAGGGTGACCTGACTGGATAAATATCAAACAAGAAGGAGACACAGGAAGTGGAAGATCGGTTACCTGATGCAATGCCTACATTCCAGTTCATGTGAAGTTTCATGGCTGCACAGTTTCAACTCGTGATATGACAAAGCTAAGTGCCCAAAGCCGTATGTCTGTCACTTGATTTAACTGGGTCATAAAGACAAATCTGAAGTTAATTGCTTGATACAGAATCATAGAATGGTTTGGGTTGGAAGGAACCTTAAAGGTGATCTAGGAGCGGATGAAGGAGAGCAAACCAGATAAGATTTAATTAAAAATAATTTAAAAAAGCAGCTAATAAGTAATGACGTTATGTAGAGATCTTCAAGTGAATGGAGTCCTCAGTCTGGAGGGAACTTGAATCCTCTACTGGAAGAAGTGAAAATCGTCAACTTTAAAAAATATATATGTGTTGACTTGTGACCCCTGTGAGGCAGGCTCTTGATATGCCCATTTACAGCCCTGGGAATTGAGCACTCTATCTAAAACCTGAAATAGTTGAGTGTATTAGTGGATCATTTCATTCTGACTAGTATGAGGATGGGGAATTGACTTTAAAAAGCAACAATTCAACTTGTAACTGGATTCCATATTTCGTCAGAAAAAAAAAATCACTGCTGTATTTGTCAGAACTGACAAGTATATTGGCCTGCAATAACTCAGGAAACAAGGTAGATTGTTTTCCAGTACCCACTAATAGCTCAGCTGGAAGATAGAAATACTTTGGAAAAGACGTGTAAAAAATCATATAAAGAAAAGGAGAATGTTCATTTTTTTGTAAGTTTTAGTAAGACATTGGACTGACTGAGGTTTGCAGGGAATGGAGAGTGGTAAGTGGCCATTTTGACTTTAGTAGAAACTGCGTCAATTGAAGTGACTGGATAACTTTAAGATATACAGTGTCTGACAAATTAGAGTATTGATAAAACACCTGAAGCATTTACTTGAACCTGCTTTTGAACCAAGATGACATGGAATTGACACGCTCTTTTGGCTCAAGTTCTTGGTACAGTTAGCAGTGTTAAACTGCAGTAGACGCTCATGTGGAAAAGGGAAACCTTGGCACTTTCACTAGTGGACTTTACATTTCAGTTAAATATAAGTTGTTTACCACTAACACTTTTCATATGGCACTTAAATGAGACTGCTGTTACTGGAGTCTTGGGCACTATTTCTTCATGAAACAGGAGGTTAATGAGCCCAGTTGCAGTGAAAAGGGCCTTATAAATTATTTTTGTATGGTGTGCTGCAAACATGCCTCTAGAATTTCTAATATCTGTATACCAGATTCTAAAGAGGCAAGAATCCGCAAATCAGGTTGACAAACCAGTACTTGTATGTCTTTGATTGTGATCGAGTGAGTTTGGAGCATATCTGAGGTTCTTGGAAATAATGCATATAATTTGTAGAGTGCTCTGGACTCAAGATATTTCCCTTTCCCTGCCACACATACACATTTTCTAAAGCCTACGCAAGGAATTGGTAATATTCTGTAACACAGGCTTTTTTTCTAGCTGAAGTCTCTTTTGTCTGAAGTTTTGAGGAACAACGCAAAAATCAAAAGTAGATGTGAATCTAGCGAGGTAGGTATGTAAGCTAAGTACCTGAGCAATTCTGAGATCAAGAAGTACACTTTCAGAGAACAGGCTTTTATGATTACTAAAATATCTGGGGCCAACATGCATAATGTTTTACTTGTGTTTTGAGACTGTCCGGGATGGGATTCATGCAGTGGTGGATGTAGTCTTATGCATTCTTGTATAATGTGCTTTAGGGACTGGGGTCTAGCCCTGAAAACCTGTATTTGCCCTACTTGATCTTCACAGGTGTGAGCAATGTCTTGTAGGATTAAGACATTGAACAAAGGTATTGGAGGGAAACAGCATGAAATAATGTAGGTTTGGGGCTCCAGAGAAGACTGCACTAAGCTTCCAGATCAAAGCCCATTTAATGCAGACAAAGGTTCAAGCAAAAGTCTGCAACTGTGACCTGTGTCTGTGTTACTGTAGACCTAAGACTAGTAACCTAAGACCAGTGTATTCTGCTGGAAATAAAATACAACCTGCTTGAATATTTTGGGGTTTTCCTGGTAGTGACAGTCTGAAATCAGTGGAAGTCTTAATGTTGGGTTTGACTTGGATGAAAAGGTTTGTGATTAATTGCATATTCATTTAATTATCTACAGAAGGGTTAGGAAGAAGCTGAAAACGTCTTTACTGACTACACTTCAGAGCATAAGGATGCCTTTGTATAGAAACTTGTGTTCTGCAGAGCACTTCAGGCAATACTAAATACTTGCATTCCTATAGCTTTCTGTTTGCAAAACTTTGTCAGTGCCTGGATAACTGTTCTCTTCACAGATGCAAACCCCATCAGAAGTTAATTTGTTTTAAAAAAAAAATCAAAACCAGCAAAACCTTCTTAAAGTATGTTTCTGTGGGTAAGATGTTACATGAGCTGTTGTGACAATTATTCCTTTGGGAAATTATTTGTGACACAATGATTGTGGCAACATGTACGTAAAAGGACCTGGACAACAACTTCATGCACAAATGGGCTCTTGTTTGCTGCTCAGCACAGTAAGCCTCTGGGTTGGGAAGAAAGGACTTGCTCTGTTGTGTCAATGAATAACAACAAAATGGAGCAGAACATTCTTGATAAAGATAACTTTATGCTGGGGCCTGACAGGTCCTTTACCTCCAGTGAGCTGGAGTCAGATTCCTAGTAATATTTAAGGAGTGCTGAATTCTGGATGCTCACGACTACCATCCTGAAGCTGTTTATTGCTGGGTTTGTAGTAAAAGTAACAGGACCTAACCAGGATGTTTTTAACTTTTATTGGAGCAGGGTTATGCAGGAGTAGGTTTCTCTGATTTGCTTGCAGTTGCTCTGCTTCCTCGTGATCTACAGTTGGCTTCTTCAACTGACACCCTGGAACTGTACTACCTGTATAGCTGGCAAAAGTGAAATGATGAGCCATTTACAAGGTCTCTGTCACAGCGGGTATGTTGGGATGGAAAGGTAGTGCGTGACAATGAACTCAGCTGAGGTAGCAACTCCTGAACGGCCATTACAGATTGTCACATCTTAGACCTGCTTCACCGTAGCTCCTATTGAACTGGGGAAGAGGATGCTGTTGGGATTGGCAAAGTGTCTGGAACTTGTTAATCTGAGGACTAAACCTTGCAAGTAATTTATTTGTCTTGAACCTGATCTTCATCAAATCTTGACTACTTAAAATGCCTTGCAAAAATATAAATATTAGTTTTGGATTATACTTGGAAACTTTTTTTTTTCTTCCCGGGGTTTAGTTGTGAATTTTGTCCTCGCTTTTTTTCCAAAAAAATTCCTTCTCCTAATTATTAGGATAGAAAAATAAGAAATAAAACACAAAACACATGCTGCTGATGTTGCAAGGGGTGAGCTGAATTTATTTAAATGTCACAGAGCCTCTTTTTGTCATGGAGCCACAAAGTATTTGAGCAAACGGATCACTCTAACTCAGTTTAATAAACCTGTGCTCATACAACGCTGAGGCTAACACAAAGCAGGGCTTTGTACAAGTCATAAACATCAGCCCATCTGTGTAAGGCTCTGTATACTCTGTCTGCTCCCAGAGGTTGCCCTCCCCATCCCAACACTTCTGAAATGTTTAAAATCTGTTGTGACTTGGAGCGTTAGCAACTGAAGGTAACTAACTCTTCCCTTGTGAAACTTTTGCAGCCCATAACTGGAACTGCTGTGCTCAGTCTCATCCTTTGGGGAGGTGAGCTGCCACCCTCTTGTCTGAAGAGGGATGTCCTCTATCAGCCTTTGGGTGCTTTGGAGCCTCTGCTTTGAGAAATGACGCTTTAGCTGGAGCAGATCAGCTGTGTTCATACAACTCTTTGCTTCAAGGTCTTATCCTTTAAATATTGCTACAATTTTTGCCCTCTTCTGGAGTCAACAAATCTTCATGTCATTTAAACGCTTCATTTATCAGTTCGATGTCATGTGGAATTGATACACTTCAGTGGCTTTATGGATGAGAAACATACTGGAGAAGAGAACCATAGGGAAAAAGCCAACAGCAACCCCAAATAAAAACGTAATCATTATTACATAATCATTACTGCGCTCCTATTCTTCATCCAAGCAATGATTTGTGTTGTAGTCCAGAGCTGCAGGAAATGAAGCTTTCATTATCTCCTTCTGTTTCAGACCTTATTTTGAGATGACAAAGCAATTTCTGATTGGTATCCTTCCTGTAGCAAAATGTAGGTCTATGGGATGCCTTCAGGTAGCAGGGCTACTAATCTACTATAAGCTGGTATTCAGAGGGGATATTCTCCCTGAATTTCCTGAAAGCAGAAAGCTGCTCTGTGAATGTATTCCTGCTCTTGTAGCTGGTAGAGTTTTGTCCTTATTTGTTCCACTTGTGTCTCTGTGACCACTGTCCCCTACTGGAGAACACGGCTACCACTTCTCTTGCATCATCTCTCAAGTACAATCCAGTCCCCTTCCTGCAGCAGGGTGGTACTCAAAGAAGCTCCAGTCACTCTTCCTGCAGCAATCTCTTTTCAGTTCTGAAGTGACAATCTTTTCTTCCAGTGAGATTCTAGTCTCTGTTAACAACACCCCCATGCTTCTGCTGCCCAGTGCATGATTGCTGATATGATAGTTGTCCTGATTTTTTTTTTTTAAAAAGGGAGGAAAAAAAAGAAAGCAATGGCCAACGTTCCCCATTTGTTGTAGCTTTTGCCTGCGATGCTTCTACTCGAGGATGCTGCCTATAAGCAACTCTTGTCTTTGTTACAAGATCACGCAGGCCGATCCAATCTTCCCTTCACTAGATCAGCTCTGATTTTGCCTGCTGTTTCTTTCTTTAACTACCACATATTTTGAAGTGGGGAAAAGGGCAGGGTCCCTGGAGAACTTAAAAAAAAAAAAAAAAAAAAAAAAAACAAACACAAAAAAACCACACAAAAAAAAACCTGAGAAATTGCTCTGCTTATTATCTCATACTGATCTTTTGTTCTCTGAGTAGAGAACGCTTTTCCCAGCCTCTTATGTGTGGAAATAAGAGTATGAAAATAAGTCCAGGTACTTGATGTCAATTATAGTGATACTATTTAAATGCAAATTTTGTTTTGCCCAGGCTGCTCCAATAAGATGAATAGAGGGCATTTATGTAAATAAGCATATTGTAATAAGACAATGAAGTATTTGTAATTTTAGTTATTAGCATTTCCCTCTCTCTCAGAGGATGAGCTGGCTAGGATTTTAGGAACGTGGTGTGGGGTGGGAGTAGCACTTGACATTCAGTGTTGTGGGATAAAATTGTATGAGCCATAAACTGCAGGCTGAAACAGATCAGGTTCGTTAGATGCCCAACAAAAGAGAGGACTTGCAATTTTTCATGAGTAGCATGCTAATAGGAAACTGTAGGGAAGTAATCTAGTGTCAACCTTTGGGGACATGATTTTTAGAGTATTAAACCTTTTGGTTTTTTACAGGGTTGTTTTTGTTTTGTGTTTTTTCTTTTTTTATCCCCCTCTCTTCTTTGGAGATTTATTGATAATACACTCACTAACATTGTTGTATGAATGAAATGATTCTTATACGCTTTGTGTATATGAAGCAACTTATTTTTTTACTGGTGGCTAAAATTAGTTAAAATAAACTGCATCACTAATACAAATATCAAGAAACTTCAAATGTTGACATCTATCTTGCTCAGACATAGAGCCTAATCTAAGGTTCTAGGCTCCCTCTATAGTCAATGAAGGCTAGGTGACACCTCCAGAAAGACTTAGAATGGAACAAATCACTCGGAGATGTTTTTTCCATTTCCATAGGTTAAGAAAAGAATCTGGATGATTTGTTTAGATCAGATACCTATCAAATTGATCTAGGAAGATAAGCTGCATCCTAAAGGACTGAATAGTATTTCTTTTTGACCTGAAAGTCAACACGCAGAGTTGGGTTACACAGGCTTGTAGTGGTAGCATTGTCTGGGATTCGGTTCTACTATGGTGGAATTCCTTTTGAAATTAATAACTAAGGACCTGTTCAGCAGAAATGAGGTTGTTATATCTTTTATCTCATTCTAAGATATGCGGAACCTTACTCAAATTAAGGCGGGAGATTAATGGGCTGTTGGTATCTAAAATATTAGATTTAAACCACACTGAAAGAAGTCGTCATCTTCTGCTGTTACCCCAAAGTATAACACATAATTTGACAAGCATCACTTTTTAAGTTGCCACTCAGCTTTTTCTCAAAAACATAAATTTGTTCTAAACCCTTAAAAATGATATTATCAAGTACATTGAGATAAAAGTAACTGTAACTGCTACTTTTTTAGAATCAGTTGTGGCTTATTTTCATAGTTGCAAATATTAGAGGTCTTGAATCCCACTACTCTGAAATGAGGTGATCCCAGAAGTTGGCAATTGTCCTGAATTTTTATATCGAAGTACCTTCAGATATTGCAGACTAGATATATCCTATAAAATCTGCAATAGATATTGCAGACGGGACCAATGTTAGTAATGTGAGTGGTATAACTACAATACTGTTGATCTAAAATCTTTAGGAAAGTAACTAAAATTAATCTCTGTATTTTAAATATTCTTGTTTTCTTCTGTTTTAATGATATTTGAGGTTTGATTTAAGCTTTCCTCCCTCACGGTCCTGAAAGCAAGATACTTGCTTTCTGCTTTATGAGAAATACTGAGATTTCTAGACAACCACTGAGGCAGGTTCATCTTGTGCAGCAGACGCTCCAGGTGAGAGCATGACCTCAGTTCCTCTGGAGGTGGCTTGTATGTAGTCTGTGGCCTGAATGCTTTCAGGGAGCTTTCTGTCTCTGTCTTCCAGCACAGAGAGCTGTGGCTATCTGGGATCTGGATTTACACAGTGAGTGAGGTATCACGGGGCTGGAGGTATGAGTCCAGATCATGATAGCTGGCTGCCCATCAGTGCCATACTTTAGATATCATGTTCCTATATCTGGTTTAGCTGTGCCACTGGATAATCTATCAAGCTGAGGATAAAACCACTGCACTCTAGGTCTCTCACCTTATGACTTAATGCACCAGACTGCATCTGTAATGACTGAAGAAAAATGGTAAAAATTAGACTCCTGTTTATTAATGGTAACGTGCAACGGCTGTTAGACCATGAAAACAGTAAGGTAAGACTTTGCTTTCTTACGTTGACCATGATGAAATTGTCTTTTGATCTACCTCCTGTATAGGAAGAGTTTTCTTTATCTTAGGACTGTGATGTTTTAAAGATTATGGATGATATGCAGTGATGACTCTAAGGCTGCTTTGGTGTATTCTAAGTGGAAATTTGGCTCCAGGAGTGACGTCTGTAGTTATGAGGCAATGTGCTGGATTAAAAATTTCCGTTAGTTTTAGGAACTGATGGATTTGATGCAACTTTTATTGGTAGATTTGAATGTACCAATGTGGCTTTGCCAGCATGTAAAACCTCATTCCTATCTCATCTGTTTGGATGGTAGGTAATGGCCAGTTTTTCTAAAAAACTGTGCTTAAAATAAGAACATAATGTATTTTTCTTTCTAACCTTTTCAAGAAAATTTGAAAAGAATTGAATAAGCTTTAAAATTCTGAAACTTCCTACTGTTGCTTTTAAGGGGACTGGCTGATAGAATTTGCTAGAGAAGTAAAAAATAAATTTTCCCATAACTTGGTTATAAAAGGATGTGAATGGTTCAGTAGAGCTACAAGAGGGAAGTATTTCTTCTAAACTATACAGAGATACAGAATAATTTTTACACAGTCCTATTGTGTTATGTTCTATCTGAATTTTCTGTAAGGGCATACTGAACAAATAACTTGCAGAAAATAATCCATCTGGCAGTCCTGCTACTTCTGTTCCTGGAACACATACAGCTATATCACAACTCTTTCAAACTAATTACCAGAACTGCACCATGAATGGTTATAGCTAATTGTGAGTCTCTGTCACAGACACAGGGGTATTCTAGTTCTGTTATCTTGTTGATATTTGAAACATGCCCAGTAAGTCTCAATTGTACAAAAGCCTGTGAAATAAGAGCACATCAGGAAGATGACTATCTTGGAACCCCTCTCAGAACCAATGGATACGGAGAGCCCACAAATGCTTTGAAGAAATTTTTTCTGATGTTCACCACCTCTTCCCAGGTAACCTAGAGAATGGAATCATCCCTCAGGTATCAACGGCAGTGTTACTACTGAACAAAATCTGATCTTATGATTCCAAGTTCCTGGGCCTACCAAAGGAATGTAGAGGGATTTTGTAAAATTAGAACTATTTTTCTTTATCCATTCAATTAACGTAGGTACTCAGGAGTACAGTCGTGATACTCAATAGTGAAGTAAAGAATGCTTTTGGTAGCTCAGTCTTTTCTACATCCTGTATCAACAGATCCCCTGCCTCATTCAGCAATGGGATCAAATTTACCCAAATCTTAATTTTGCTACTTAGGTATTTATAGAAGCACTTCCTTGCTTATGTGAAGATTTTTTGAGGTAACAAATGCTTAAGCCCTGTTTTGTTTGGTGTTTCCTCTCATTCCTGTCACCCCAAACCCTTTGCTTGCCAACTCTGTCCATCACTCCCTCATAGGGCTCCTGGTAACCCTTTCCCTCCTCTGTAGTTCCCAGTTTAAAACCCAAGGAACAATTGCCATGGAGGCTTGTGGCTCCTTGAAAGAGTTATATTGCAATTTTGGTGTGGGTGAAACTAGATAAAAGAGCAGATGCAGTACTTTCTTAATGTAAATTATGCTTATTTGTGACTTAAAACCATAGAAAGTACCCTTTGATATATGTAGGAGGCAATGAATTCACCTGGAAGAATTTGAGGAAAACAAGTTTTTAATAATCAAGTGAAAGGAAGGAGTTTCAAGCCTCTGGAGCTCTGCCCAGATGAGGGCTCTCTGAATTTAAGCAACCACCTCACTACTGCTTTTGTTTTTCACTCATTTATCCACTATTAATCTTAATGGAGCGCGCCCAATTTTTCTGTTCCCATGCATGAGGGTGATGGCCCCGATTAGTCAATTCCAAGATGCAGTAGAATTGGTTTTTGTAGGACAGGTAGAGACAGGTTTAATCTGTGGTTTTAGTTATGTTTCTAGATTCCAAACTTGGTAAAGGTTTTTAGTCCTTGTTGCTAAGCTTCTCTCCAATGCAGATAACTTCCTAGAAAGTGTTTATGGAAAACCATGAATGTAACTTTAGAAGCCTTTGATCTACCACTAAGGGAAGTCCTTGGGTCCAAGTTATGAAGTCTATTTCTTGTATGACCTCACCTAGAACTGATCCTTAAAATAAGAGCGGAGAATAAAAGAAACGGGAATTGAAACCTTGATTTCTTATTGTTCACCCTGCTCCCACTGGTGGTAGTTGTACCTTAAGGATATTTTGTGACAAAGTCTGTAAAGATATGTTAATACTTGTATCAGTCTGTCTAACAGACGTTGAAGAAAAAGGCAAGCCTATCTTCAAGGCTCTTTAAAGGCAGATTATTTTGTCAAATTTGAAAGACATGCTGTACCTAGGGCAAAGAAGTAGTATTGAAAAGATAACCAGAAACAAACAGGGCAGACAAAACACTGTAACTTCTAAGACTGGTGGAAGGGTGGAAGAAACGAAGTTGGGGGCTGTGGTGGAACTGCTGAGAAGGATTGTTTTTTTATAATGAAGGTAATTTTCTTTCCTTTCTGTGTTCAAGTGGGTTCCTTCCAACTTTCACTATGTAGATGGCAAAAGGCTTCTATGTATCTATGTACCAATGTGTTACAGATTTCAAACAAACATTGTCTACAATAAAAAAACTGCAGTCTGGTTGGAAGCTGTGTGAAGCCAAGGCTTAAAACAAAAAGAGCTTAAAAGGAAGGCCCCATAGGGTCTTAATGAGGTGGGCATAAATTTAAAGCACTGTGGAAGTGGAGGAACTGCAGAGCTGTCAGCCCTCCTGAAGATCACTCTGATAAAGGGATAGAATAAATGAGACTATTTTTCTGCAGCCGAGACTTCCCTGGTGTTATATAACTACTTATATTTACTCAGTTACCATTTTGTTCTAGCACAGTTTAGTTGATTTGCTCATTCCCTTCCTAAGAGGTTTTTGTGGGTTATGAACCTAGTTTTGATATTTCTTTCTCTTTCTGACTCTTCTTACTATACAGTTTTAATCGTGTATGCCCCATCATTCTTATTTTACCAATAGTGGTAAGCCTACTAAAGAGATGAATGGGGGTTACTTTTTTTATTTAATCTTATTGGGCTTGTTATGTACACTTTGGGGGGAAAAAAA
>VWZL01006137.1:0-169558 GCA_013396915.1 Stercorarius parasiticus | reverse complement strand
GAGGGTGGGGGGGGTAGGTGGAATTTGGTGATAGCAAACCTTTTGGAAAAGTTTTGACAGAAGACAAAATCATGTTTTTGTTATAAGGAGTAATTCTAATCAAACCAGGAGATGCAAAGAGGATCCTTCAGATTATTGTTTTTCAGCAGAGTCCAAACTGGTGTGTCTTGGGAGGAGAGAGACATATGAGTAGAGAGTCTAAAAGTAGAATAAATGACAGCTAACCACTGTCAAGTAAGTTAGTTTTGCTACTTCCTAATTCCAAAATTTTGTTAATTCCTAATTCTGCAGTATGTCAGGAAAGTATAGTTCTTTAATGATTCAAAACATATTGGTTTAACAAAAAAAATAGTATCCCTACCAGTGGACTCAGAGCAACTACCATCTCCACAGCTGCTAGGGCTCACACTGAGGCCTGAATAGAGCAAAGCCAGCTAATTTAGCTCAAACGACTGTCAGCAGCAGTATCAGTCAGCTACTTGTAACGACAAGGACTAGGAAAACTTTTAATGAGCACCAGTGTGGTGTAAATGGAAAGGAGGGATGATCTGCAGGTGGCAGATGGTAATGAATGCATGGTAATGGTAGCCTGCCAAATTGCTTCTCTGGCATTGGTGAGATGATGCCCATATGTTTGCTCTGCAGCCTGGCACCAACACTAGCTTGCTGCTTCCAGCTCTGGATCCAGGTCAGCTGGAGTTAGCCTAGGGTTCCCTGCACTAGTGTGCTTGCCTCTCCTATGTGGGGTTTTCACTACTTGTTTTCATCATATTCTAATAATAAGCTAAGGGCTGTATCACCACTGGTCTTGGTGTTTGGTTTTGGTTTTTTCCCTCTCTTTGGCCACACATTCCCCTTTGCTCTGTTAAGCATTACCACCAGCCTTTCAACTGTATTGTGCAGAAGCTGGCATAAATAGCAACAGGAGGAAACACAATGAATCTACATCTTGTGCCACAAGAAGATATGTAGCTACACTCTTCAGTTTGAGAATCAGCAAAGCTAAACAGGACCGCTCCTCTGGAAGTCATGCCTGGCTGGGTGCTGCAGAGGTGAGACATCTCTGCCTGGGGAGCCTGGCACCTGTAGCACTGAGGGGAGAGGGTGCACCTATCTCTGACTGCAGTTCCATTTTTGCGTTGCTCTTGCCAGCTGCTACTTTTTTGCATCTACTCTAATGCTATGTAAACTTGAAATAAATAAAAAAAAAAATTGGTCTAGGCTGTGCTATCCTTCACAACTACTAGAATTGCAGGCTTGGTGGAACACTACTGCTACCTGATGTTTGGTTTTTGTGGGTTTTTTTTTTTAATATAAGTGTTCTTGGTAAGACATTGTTCATACTCATTCATGTTCCTATCAAATCATTGTGGGGAAAACAAGTTTAAGTCTGTATTGAAAAACCTCTACTGAATCACCAGAGTTCACTCGTGGGGGATCTCTTGATACAGAAACCAGTTCATTGCTGAATTGGTTCTAAATGTGAAAGTTTTGCAAATGTAGTTTGCAGAAGTCTCTGCGATCATCCAAATTTTTAGAACGGCCTGCTTATTCAGGAGATGGTAATGGGTGTTTCTCCTAGGAGTTATGCAGTCTTCTACAGTTGCAAATCTGTTTGCTCCCTGGCACCAACCTTCTACATTAAACTGTGAGATGGGTAACACGGATCAGGAACAGATGGAGCAACACTAGATTAGTCCTCAATCAGGTTTTGCAGGAAGAGAATGTAATGGATCTCTTCACTAAGGTGTGGGGGTTTTTTTGGTTGGTTTGTTGTTGGTGTTTGTTTTTTTTTTCCAACCTCAAAACTGGGAGTAGCTATGAAATGTTTGTGTAATCATAAGTGTGATGCAGGGGAATGTTCCTATTGTGGGTCATGAGCTTGCAATGGTAAAGTAAGCTTTTTCAAACTAGACTGGATAACTTGCTGTTGCAATTTTAGGCCAGGTTGGTCAATGACAAGATGACAAATGCTCTCCCCTACCACTTGCTCCAAGGAGAGTAAGAAGAGAGATGAAGAGATTTATGAGTTTAGAAAAAACCTAAACTAATGAAATATTAATAATAAAAGGAAATAATGAAATACATACAATATATACAAATGTACACAAAACCATATCATGTTCCCAGGGAGATGCTACTGGCAGGCACTGGGGAAGTTCCAGACAGGACTCAGTGACAGATGGGAACTGGAACATGCTAACTGGGATAGAAGGTAGATGGACAGACAGGGTCCTCCTCAGACAGCTTCCACTCCACCTGCAGCCAAACAACTGCAAAACAGCTATGCCACTGCTCCCTCAGCTTTTATACTGAGCATGGCAGATAGGACAGAACACCCGATTGGTCAGTTTGTGTCACCTGACCTGTCCCTGCCTCCCCATAGGTGTGATTCCCCCAGGGTAAACACCTTGGTCAGCTGACCCTGGTTGCCACGGCAACAAGTGTGAGCCTGGGCCTGTCACTGAGTAGAGAGTTGAGTTGGCTGTGCTGCTCCCCAAACTGGGACACTTGCAGAGCGCTAAGGGCTTCATAACTGACAGAGTAGGTAACGTGAAGATTGAATTGGGTCTCAGTGCTGGCACTGGAGCTCTGAAGTGGAATATGCTCAGAGTGAAAGCTCTTTGAGTCTTCTTTACCCTCTCTAGGCCTCAAGTGAGCTCAAGTTCTGAATTCCACCAGTAGTCTCCAGGAGGCATGTGATGTGTGGGATTTTCTAGGTGATTTTGAAGCTGTTAAGTTTCAATTTATACTCCTGCTGTAGCTTTTTAGGGAAGCAGATGAAATGTGTTTTGCTTCATCCTATTGGTCAGAGCCGTCAGCCCATGCTGCATTTCTTGGTTGTTGCGATAAAGCTGCAGTACAGTGTTTGCTAGATGTTGAGCTGTCGGGTCCTTGTTTTGACAAAACGTTTGTGTCGCCTCAACCCTATTACTCATCTGGACTCTAACCTTATAGCAGCTATGTCCTAATAGTGCTGTAAAGACTAGCTGTGGTCCTTCTAGAGTTGGTAAAACAGATGCACAGTCCTGGAGCTCATCCTTCTCTCACATAAGGTAGCTTTAGAGAAGATGGCAAGATTGTAGTTTTACCATGGTAAGAAGAGAACAGAGGTGGAATGGAAAACTGAGGTGTTCTTGGAAGCAGAATACTGGGTGTACTGATCTAAAACATCTGGATTCATTTTCTTGTTCCTGCAACTTGTAACCACTCTATCAATTTTGTGGTTGTTTTTGCAAAATAGTGTATTTTCAGTAGCTGTGATGTGCTTTGAGGCTGCAGTAAAAAGACAGGGAATAAACTTGTGGTTGGCTCAGTAATAGATGCAAGAACTGAATAACATAAAACCAAAACTATTGTGCCCTCTTCCTCTTTGCTGCAGGGAGGAAAAAGTTGAAAAGTTTGGTCAGAAGGTGAGACTAGACTTGGCAGACACACCAAGAGTTCAACAGTAAGCAACATGATTTTGCAGAATGAGCCTTTTACAAGTTAATCCATTTTATCAGCAGTTTGCATGCTCA
The DNA here is from genome assembly GCA_013396915.1 of Stercorarius parasiticus. Lineage (NCBI taxonomy): Eukaryota > Metazoa > Chordata > Aves > Charadriiformes > Stercorariidae > Stercorarius > Stercorarius parasiticus. The sequence goes on along the minus strand of VWZL01006137.1, from coordinate 166,037 downwards.
TAGTTTAATGCTACTTTTCTATGCATCTAGTGAAAACAGTCAGGGATTACTCCAGTGCTCCTTCAGCTCCAAGCTGCAGATGACACTTATGCTAGTCTCTGTTTGAAGTGACCTCTTACGTAAAAAAAAAAAAAAAAAAAAAAAAAAAAAAAAAAAAAAAACAAAAAAACAACAACAAAAAACCCAACTTAGTAATATTTCTGTTCAGTGTTTCTTCCCTGAAGTGTCATTTTTTTAGCATCTAAAAATGAAAAGAAGGTGAAAATAAACAGTTCATCTTTCTGTTTACCAGCTCTGGATCTCTGTAACTTACACTTTACAGATGTTTATCAGACTGAAAGTAAGGCGTAACTTCTTGATAGGAATGATTCAAACAACTTTCTAGGAAAACTCAATGATTTAAAAGGTGAGATTTTGTTTATGCATCTGAAAACTCCAAATTTTCCTAAGAAAACGCCTATCAATATCCCTGTACCGTTAGCAACAAAATGCCTTTAGAATTCAAACTATGGTGATAAAGACATCATTAATTCTAAGGTAGATTTTTTTTTTCTACTAGCATATGGTCCAACCAGAGAATATGGGCTTCTAGATGCAGAAATTTTAGCGATGTTCTTTATAAATCAAAGTGAATGGAATTGGAAAAGCTGATAATGTGAGTTAGAATGACTCTTACAAGTTCACTTTTGTGAGCTTTTGATCATGCTTGTCACTAACAGTGTAGGAATATGAATCTTCCTGCCTGATGCAGTCACCTTGTGAGATGCAAAGGCATTCCAAAGCTTGAGATAACTGAAAGTGTTTACTTTGTAGGCAAGTGTCCCACTAAAAAGGATTAAAATGTCTTTGTACATCTGACCTTTTGAAGGCTGGGATGAAGGTGTTAATGAGTCGTTGCTCCTGAGGCTTGTACGGAGACTAGAGGTTTGTTTAGAGTATTGAAATGCTCCTTGTATTTTATTGAGGGACTGTTCTGACAGCAAAGAGCTTGCACAATCCTCAGAAAAACAAATTCTTGAAAATCGTGAGGGGTTACCTCTGAGGAACATACTGGTTCAAAAGCCCACAGAGGTTGTGTCTCACGATAAGGTATCTACTGGGGGCTTGCTGTGCCTCCCAAGGCCATGCTGCTTAATAGAAATTGTGACCAGGAAGATGAGGTGATATGAAATTAATGGTAAGAGTATAGAAATTACTTGCTACCTTCATGTGAGTGTAGCAAAAATTTCTGGTAAGGGCATTTAATTTTAGTAGTCCTGTTATTGAGAAGCTGTAGTAAAATTACCACTCTGCTCGGGTATGTTTAATCTTCTCTTAATGCTCAATCTTCTGGTATGTTTAAAAGTGAACACATAGCAAACTTATTGGTAGCAAAAACATATTGCAGCTCTAGCTGGATACAAGAAAAGTGTGTTTCTAATGTATTAGGTGGTTAATGGGCTGTGTCAGACTTGTGGGGGTAGCAATGCACAGAACTGAGCTTGTATATTAGTTGAACTCAGACTCCAATGAAGATATTCTTGGGTAAATTTCTATGGTATGATTAAAATGTTTACAAGCAAAATTCCTTCTATGCTTTTTGACATGTTTCTACAGTTCAGAGATTTTACTTAAGGCTATGTTTTCCAAAGCTATTGCTTGGCAAAGTGTCTGGGTGTTTCATTGATCTCAGGCTTCTGGGTCTGCAGAGAAGCTACTGGAAGACGCTCGGGCTGATTTCTGAAAAATCTTCCTATGCTGCTAAAATTCCTGATCCTGGGACACCCGCCCCCCCAACACCCACCCACCCCAAGCCTGTGGCTGTGCTGGTGGCATTGGAAAAAAATCCTTGAAGCATAAGATAGCTGGAAGCTCTTGGAGAGAATGCATTTGTGTTGCTAAATGCCATTCTTGTGGGGGGAAAAAGAAGCACAGAGAAACATGTGTTTGGTGAACCTTCAGTTTGGAAAGTTCTCGTTTTCCAATATGACCTTTTATTTTTTAAAAGAATTAAATGATATTTGAACAAAACATTTTGGTCTTATCAAAACATGATGTCCTAATTCACTTCAAATTTAAGCATTTCAAGATGCTTGAAAAGGCAACTAAATGGAAGTGTAGAGCCTACGCAAACTATATCGCAAACTATATTCTTAGGAAAAAAAGCTTTTGTTCCTGTGCACTCTGCCTGAAGTAAATGATTAACCTTTTCTGTGCTATAAGCCGTAGGTGCTATAGAGCATGTAAATTCACATAGGAACTGTGAAGGTTCCACTTATTTGGTGCAATATCATTATGATAATGTTGCACATCGTTATTGATTCCACTATAAGAATGTAGGTTAGTGCCTATTTTCCCACCACCATTACAGCAATCACTAGTAAACATAGTCTATGGGTATTAAGGCATATATGTGCTTTTCTGAGCGCTTTGAGTAATCATAGATGTAAACTAGCATTTCACTCAGGAATGCTTGTATTCTTTAATAAACTAAATTAGTCCCATCTAATTTAGCTCTTTTCCAAACACATCTAATCAGTGAGAAGCAACTGTACAATCGAACTCCAAGTAGATTAATTACTCTTTTAGGGTTGATTATCTATGGATTTTTTTTTTCCCTTCTGGTAGAAATGCCTACAGCCTCCTCTAGAGTGACAGCCAAGTAGATGGCAGGAGCTTGGGGTTAAGGGGTGGGGAGGCAGAATAAAAAGCTCTTTATTTCCCCTGCTTTTTCTATCCTAATGAGAGCAGGAAACAACATGGCTTCATCACTATTACTTATTCATTTGTGAAGTATCAAAAGTGTATACAATACTGCTCAATAGGTGGGAAAGGGCTAGGCAAACATGTCCTCACTACAGACCTTATAATTTAGAAGCAAATTATATACTCACAGGGCAGTGCAATTCATGGAATATTCTGTTTGGTCTAGTAATTACTTGTCTAATAAATGAGCTCGCTTCATGTGTTTAAGTTCTGCTCTTTGAATAGTTTCCTTGTTCTTTTGTCTTTGCCTTTTGTCAAGTATAGCGCGTTCTTTTCAGAGCATCTTTTGTGTTTGTACAATGCTGACAGCTCTCCTTTCCCTGAGCAGCCCCCTCTATCGCCTCTGCCAGACAAAAACGGTGAAGATGGTAAAGAAAATTACATTCTCTGTGTTATAAGATGCATTGGCTGGTTTGGAAATAGGTACTTCTCAAAATTATCTCTGATTTGTGGGATTAATTAAACATTATCTTCAAGTGAGTAAATGTGCCTGACTCTTACACAGGCTCTGGTTGCAGATCAGGGTCTGCAACCCTGATTTTCTAAACCCTGCACAGTTTCACTGAAACTAAAACTGACAGTTGTTGGCTTACATTTGGTATGTTAGTATTGCTACAGAAAAGCATGCTATAACATCTCCAGGGATGAGCTGAAATTCCATGCATTATTTCTATAGCTCTCTAAACTACTTCCAATGACTTTGGAATTGCCAAGAAAGGAAACATTAAAAGAAACAAAGCCTCCTGACCTACCAAACCAAAGGAAGCATCCATGACCAGCTGGATTACATACTTTCTGCATTATTGGTTTTACTGGTTGTCCAGTAAAGGTCTTGCAGGCCTTCTATTATTGCTTTCAGACACAGGAAATTTGGACAAAAGTGTGCAGCACACTGCATGCAACACAGCAGAAGCCTGGAGACCACTATCAGTGAAGCTTTGATATGTGCTATAGAAAGAATGCATGGACAGACGAGAGACTGCCCAGGATTGGTCACACCCATGTTTAATGGGAGCACTGTTGTGAGGTTCTTTGCTTGTGTGAGTGTCTTACTGAGATGCACCAGTAGCAGAGGTGGTAAGAGCAGGCAGGATCACCTGCTTATGGGAGACCCTGATGAGACGGCTTAAGTGTAAAAACCCCTCTTCTGGATTGGATTTTTTTACAGCAACCAGGAAGGGTAAATGGCACAACAAGCCTTGTGTTGCTTACAGTGATCTCAAGCAGACAACTTGTGACATTTTTCTAGCTGTAACTCTGTGTTCAGGCCACTGTGTGATAGCAATCTGCACGCTTGGTTCCTCCTCTTGTCACACCAAGAGGAGGAGGGCCCCAACATCACACTGCAGGTAGAAGTCAGTGTGTTTCTCTCATTACTTGTCATCTATTGCAAGCTAATATTATGTTAGATGCCTACAAATTTATCGCAGGAGACTGCTCTGAGAAGATTAACTGAAGGTGTAAAACATGGACTCAGACCTTACTAGAAAGCGGCAGTTCTGTTTTGGGGAACTCTTTGAGGTTCTGCCATATGCATTTGCTGTGCAAGGAACTCCAAATCTTCTGAATTGTTATTCCTCTAAGATCTTAACAAGGGAAAACAATGCTGGCGACCATTAAGTATTTAGCAAGGGAGGGGGGAGCCTTCTGAGGAGAGTTCAGTAGCCAGCAGAAGCCTGTTAACTTGAGCAGCAATCCTATTTACCACAGTTGTTTGAATTGCAGATTGATGGGAGCTAATTAGAGTTCAAGCAGAACATCTGTGGGCTGTGAAACAAAGCTGGAGTGTGTGGCTTCCTAATGAAGCTGTGGTATCCATCATGGGGGAAGGAAAGCACCTCCTCAACAGACAGCAATTTGCTGGTTCATAGACTCTGTAAACTGCTGCTCATCCACTGCTTGCTTGCTGCCACGGTTAATTTTACTCAGGTGCATGTGCCTCAAGACAGTACCATTTCAGTTACCTGTGTGAATTGACAGAAATATATGGAGCAGCAGGGCAGGGCTTGCAGAAATGAGGAACATCAAATTGAGAGGCTTTGGGTGATCAGAAACCTGTGCTTTGCAAGGCCTCTATATCACTCTGAAAGCTGGTGCGTTTGACCTGCTCAGACGCCCTTTGGAGGAAGGTCAAAAAGGACCAGCCCAGTGTCAGTACAGCTCTGCTTTACTCCGAAGCTGGAGAAACTTCGCTAGGAAGAGCCAAATCAGGCTGAATAAGCACTAGCTGTTTGTGCTTCTGTAGGAAATGTGAGCCTACTGAAAAATGCTGGTATAAAAATTATTACAGCTGAAGAATAAAAGCAGACCTATTGTACACTGGAACAGGCTTCCTTAAAGAGGTGGTTGATGCCCCAAGCCTGTCAGTGTTTAAGAGGCATTTCGACAATGCCCCTGGTAATGTGCTTTAACTTTTGGTCAACCCTGAAGTGGTCAGGACTAGATGATCTTTGTAGGTCCCTTTCAACTGAAATATCTTATTCTACTTTAGATTTGTTACTTCTGTTTCAGTTAAAAGCCTCTTTATTTCTGTTTCTTAAGTCTTAAAGCCTTATACCTGGAATTTGATTGTGTACCTATCACGACAGATCAACTTCTGCCTTGTTTCTTCTGACAGGGCTCGCGATATATATGTGTTGGGGAGGATTTCCCCTGAGCAAAGAGCACAGGTGAGCATTTTCCGCCTGAAGCTTTGAGCCATGTGATACCCACTGCAGTGGCTGTTGAAGCATCACAACAGCTGTCAGTACTTGATTTACAAATTCTTGAGATGTTATGGGGGACATTGTACTGAATTACTTGGTCATTCAGATCAAACACTTTCCTCCAAACAGTTCTTGAAAAATGACCATTTAAACTGTTAGCTTTCAGAGCATGGATTCCTCAGCTTGGTACCTGAACTAAGAGTGATCAGCATGTCAAGGTTAAAGGTATGCAGCATGTAGGTGTTGCCTGAGCTGTCAGTATTTGCTGATACTACCAATGACTGGACCAGAGATACATAGTTTGCGAAGCCTAGTTGTAGACTTACTAGGCATGTAATTGCTATTATGTCTACTTCACTTCACTGAAGTTTTGCCAGTGAAGCGTGTGTATCTCTACATACCTGCAGTAATTATGTCACTAGAGGCTCTGACCTTTCCACTGAAAGTGGAATGCTTGAAATCAAGCTAAGTAATGTCCTTAAAGGGCAGGAGATACAAAAACCTCTGAGTTGAGGTTGTCTGTCTGCCAAACAGGTTCAGCAGCTTAGGTATAGATTAAAATAGAAACAGAACATTAAAGATAATGGGATTCAAATTTTTCACATGCTCCTCTGCTTCTCTGAACCTTGCCGACCTAAAGCCTATGGGAGTTCCTGCTCATTTAAGGGAGGGTTGCCTCATGCTGTTCCTAGCATTGTTTCTTTCTTCCTGGCTGAAGGGTTTTTTTTGTGTCACTCTATATCCAACAGATGTTATGAAAGATGCTTTTTAGAGTAGAGTGTCCTGTAACGGGGCCGCTTTTGATGGCACTGGAGGATGTGTTTATACCTGTCCCTGCTCTTAAGTTTCTATCAGAGCAGAGTTAAGGTTAGGGATTTTTTTGTAGGGGGTGGGGGGAGTGTTCCAATAAGAAGAGGGAAGAACACCTCTCCCTCCTTTATACATAACAGATGTTAATTTCATCATGTAATTCACTAGTAGGAAGTGTTTCTTTAAAGAAGGTAATGAAATAACCCATAGAGAACAGAGTAGGCATCTGCTTGGCTGGAATTGGCTCATCTTTCTACTTCTGAGTGGCATAACACTTCAGCAGTTGTTCTCAACTCATGTAAGAAATTATTTTGGGATTGCACGGCATTGATCTCCTAACCAAAGCCAAACCGAAAACTTAATGCATCACTTCTTTGTAGATTTAATAGCAGATTGAGTCAAATATTTAGATAGGGCTGTGTCAGAAGATACCTTCCCTGCTGGAAGCACATAGCTTTTCCTGTCTGGGGAATCTCTGTTTTCTCCTAGGATCGCACTGGCATTACTGAGGCTCTGCCAATGCCAAAAGTATTGGCTGTTGAACCCTATGGTGCCTCTCATGGGATCAGGGCTTGAAGCTGAGCTTTGCTTTCACTAGTCAGAGGAATTCTCTGGGTGAGCAACGCCTAGCATCTGTGAAGCACTGGAGCATTTATCTTTTCAGTTTAATTGTGATGGGAACGCCATCCCAGAAAAAGAAAAGCACTGAATTGCTCTTATGTTCGGTACAATATTTAATCAACACCATGGTGCTGAAAGCATTCTAGCTTTCTTCTGTGTCTCTGCTTCATTAGCTTTCCATCTCTTCAAATCTGATCATACGATACATCTTTGTTTCCCTTGCCCTACATCTTAATTTCTCTCTTTGGTAATAGCCTCATGCCTCAATGCTTAATTGATTCATCATGCAATGTCTTACTGTGTATCAGAGGCTGCTTGCTGGTCTGTGTGAGCTAATACTTCTGCAGTGGTGTTGACAACACATGCTTCAGAACATGAAGCTAGATCAAAATGTAATTGTATGCATTGTGTAACGGGATGGCATTTAGTACTAGAAAGTCAAACACAGGTAAATAGAAACAATGTTGTATTTAGCCATGATAAAATGTTTTTGGTCTCTTTAGAAAAGCTGAAAAATCAGTTACTTATAAGCTTACCTGTTGTTACAGAAAAGACCAGTAGGAGCTGGTGAAATATGTTAATTTATAACAGGTTCCTGCTGTCATGTAAAATTTAACAGACAGTCTGCTGCTAACTCTGAAAATCTCTGGGATATAATTATTCCCTCAATTCTACTTGGTGGTTTAAGGAAAAGTTATAGAAATAAGATTATACTATCTACAAATTCTGCAGGTTGTTATAACTGTTCCTTTAGGATCTGTTACACTTCTGTAGTGCCTATTTGTTTTACACTTATTGTAATTTGGAAAGCTTTTCTGGGGAAAAGTGAAAATATCTGTTTTAAACAGTCTATGCTTCCAGCTTCTAAACTGCCTAATACTCACAGAAACACGCTTTTAAATGTTGCTGAAAGTTATTACACTGTTTCTAGCCATTGTATCTGTGCTTGCAAAGGCCAAAGGATGAAAGGGGGAACTTGAACACCCTGTTTTTATTATTCAAACTAAAAGAAAGAAATAACAGATGGGGGGGGGGGTGGGTGAAGCCTTCTCTTAAGTACAAAGCTTTCTTATACTCATAGAAGGGTTTTAGTTTGATCCAGTGCTGCGTGTGGTGAAGCTTTGGAAGTATTGTAAGCAGCCTGATGCTTATGTGAGATGAAGCCCACCCAAACTCTAGCACTGTAAAGGTCTATAAGGTGACCTGATTTTGGAGGTGTGTTTTATAGGTGGTTAAAGGAACCTATATGGCAAGGTTAGACAAACTGCCTAACTTTCAGGGTGAAATGAATTCTACCCTGCCTTTTCAATGCACAACAGATCAGCTGAGGAGTAGCAAATATACTGTGAATTTGTGTCCCTCCCATTTCAGTAATTAAGCCCCATGTAATAATGTCTTAAGTGAAGATAAATAGCCATTCCTAGTAACTGATCTCTATTTAGCTCAAATAAGATGGATCTCAGCCGACTACATCAGTGTAAAGAAACATAGTGCTTTGTCTCTGCTAAGATCTGATATTAAGGTAGGTGCCTCTGTACTGAAGACTCCACATCTTGTCCCTACTTTCACTGGAGTTTCCAGGGTTGAAAGTATGGAGAAACACACAGGGGGCTTAATCTAGTTCTAAGGGAGGTATGTTTGGTACTGGAAGCATTATAGTTGCTTCTGGTTGATACATTGCATGAATGAAATTGCTCTGCCGCTAACAGTATGAAACTACCTGGAGTTTATGGAAGCTGTTTTGTACCTGTTTGCTGCATTGTTCCATGTAAACATGAAATAAATGGTTTTCAATTGCTGTTAATTTCCTAAAGGGTGTTAAGGCTAGTCTAGAAGACTCCCAGTCATATGTTCCAGGTGATACATCTTTGTTGCATTGTCTGTGGTCATTGTTTGTGGTTTAAGCCTAACCTTTTGAGTGGCCAAAGTGTTCTGTGTGATCAGGAAAACTGTCTTGACAGTCAGTTGCAGAGCTTTAACTTTGACGTTAGCTAAGAAGAGGTTTAATGCACTGGAATGCTAATGTAAGTGAAAACATGTCTGATAGAGGTTGTAATGAATGCCTTTGGAATGGTGAGTATTGCAAGCCTATTGTGACATTGATCACAATAACATATTTAACATGTTAATACTAGAACATTACCCAATAGTGACTGAAGATTTCATTAGCTGCTCTTTTGTCTCTGTGCTCTCTAGATAGAATTCCTGAATGGCTTTGCAAATTGGAATTAATTATTAGTTGCTAATTTCTTCTAATGTGAATCCATTCTCCTTCTGCTTGCAGCACCACATTTTCTACTGCCTTGCTTTATTTTAGTACTTTACAATTCTAAGCTCCAAAACTTTCAGGGAAATGAGAAATGTGATCAAGGACAGGTTAATTCAATGTCAACGTTGTTGGAAAACTGTGACCAGGATCAGTGTACAGTGACAGTAGCTTCCCAGGCTGGGCTTAGATACTACTACCAGGGAAACCCAGTGTCTAGAGCCAATCTGTGGGGAAATTTTCAAGGAAGTTTGTTTAAAAGGCAGATAAATGCATGATTGAAGGCAGAGAGAAGGGACAGGAGAGCGGAAGCTCCAAGAGATAAAACAAGGCAAAGAAGACCTTACATAAAAGCCAGGAAGTGAAGAAGTCTTTGCAACAATACTGAGTCTAGACCAGTGCTAGGAGCTGTCCTTATAACTTGTCTGCCCCTGTGGCATCCCCCAACAAATTTCTGTCATTAAATTCAATACAGACCCATCTGAAATATTTTAAAAATCAGTTTCTAACAGTTTTTATTGATAAAGATCACATCCAGTTCATAAATAGCTGCATAATTTATAGTGATGCATTAAACATTAAGATCTAGGACTATGCAGTCTTAATGCTGCTGGTGCATTGTGCATTTTGTAAATAGTAGCAAAAAGTCAACAACAAGCTAATAACCTTTAGGAACAAGTTTTGCAATTACACATCTAAGTATAGCTTTGATATTTTCATGTTTATTTATAAATGCATCTTCAGAATACTGTTTAGTACGAGTAACTTATTCAGTAGGCAGCACTTGGCACAACAGGCAGTTACACTTTTAAATCATTTTTTTGAGCTTAAAAAGCTATTTTATAAGTTTAACATAAACCTAGAGGTCAAATGTGAGATGGGACTATGCTGAAATTTGTGCAGGCGGTAGTTCAGTTGCAGACCTGTTCATGTGAACTTTGGATAATGTGAAAGCCTTGAAAGCTCTATAAGAAGAGCTAACAATTGGAAAGCAATTTGAATCTAATGCTTGCTAAATTGAGAGTTAAATGGCATGGTTTTAAACAGAACTCAAGCTATACTGTTTTCTCTTTAAGTGTGTTCACTGATGAATAACGGAGCATGTGTTTGGGTGGAAACTGAGACTGTGTAGGTACCTGACTAATTGATCTGTAGATGTCAGAAGAGTAGTTAAGTGTTGTGGTGCAGAGAGCACAAGAGTCCATTTCTACAGGAAGAAACTGGTGTGCTCTCAGCACAGAGTACTGAGAAAAGTATTGCTTTTTCTGTTACTGCTTGCAAGTAGCTTTAATCACATCTTTGTGTTGAGTGTTAAGGGGGAACAGGGACTGAAAATCTGGCTCAAAGGGGAAAGCTGTCATTGCTCTACACCAGTGGTGTTCACTAAAACTGCAGGAATCTGTGGTGAGGCTGAATAAGCACAGTATTTTCTTACTTGAGAAACAGAAAAGCTATTGGGACAAGGTGGGGCTGGATGATTAGGTGAAGTAAGGAAGAGAAAAGTCACTCCCTGCAGCAATGTTTGGAGGCAATAGGGGGAAAGAAAGTGGAAAAATAGCTGCAAACTGATAATGAAATCCAGACTGGAGTAGAGCACAGGAACATCAATAGGAGCTTTATAGAAGCTGTATTAATGTGCCATACTTCTCCATCCCTTTTTTTTTTTTTAATGTGATTGTTTAAAGTGTGGCAGGGACTCAGGGAGTTGAAAGGGAATTAAAAACCAAGGTGAATCTTTGTGAGACCACATGTGCATTTGATCTTTCTTCTGTGCAGTTGTAGAAGTGATCTGTGTATCACAAGTGTTTTATCAGGCACAGAGAAATCAAACACTAGCTTGGAACCATAGAGTTCATGTCTATGCGAGAAGGACCATGAACCTGCAGAGATTTTTGGGGACCTCTGGGCCAAGGAGACCACTCTTTCGGCACTTGGATATGAAGAAATTTTCAGAGCATTGGTATGGTAATAGAAAGGTAAACAGTACAGATGGGAAAGCTCCCATGTCATAGAAGAATGGAGAGTGCACAAACAAATAGTAACTGATTTCACTTTTCTTGTTAGATTATGCCATGTTGAAAAGCTGTTCTTCCCAAAACACCTCTAAATGTTCATGTTCCATTCTCCAATAAAGTTGACTTTTATGATCCTGTATCTCCTGATCTAAGTAATACATAGATTTTGCAATATCAGACCCAATAAAAGCTGTGGGAGTCCTGACTATCTTCTAGCACAGCTAGACATTAGTGTTAAGGATTACAAAACAGCAAGAAAAAGCTTGACTGAAAACCCCTCCCCTTATCTCTTGTTTTAATTCAGTCTGAGAAATCAGGACTGTTAGACCTGTACTGTCAGCTGCAGTCTGACCTTTTTTTTTATTCCAAAAGAGTTAGTATTTGTAGCAAGAAACTCATGGGGAAGGGAAGAATTAATTCTCCATCTATGCAGATGGAATCCCAAAGCTACTGCCCTGGTGTGGTGATCCTGGTGTGCACAAGGACTTGAAGTGAGTTAAGTGATGGGAAGCTACTGAGTTTGTGTCAATGAGCAAGATGCCTTGATCAGCTCTCTCTCCTTAGATTAGAGAAAGGGTCGGACCAGGGAAGGTGTCCATCCACTTGCATTTGCTGGCCTTGCTCCCTCTGCCAGCACCCCTGAAACAGAAGCACTGGTGTAAACCAAGAAAGAGCTGATTTGAACTGGGGCTGACCCAGACCAGCAACTCCCATGGATAAGGCTGCAACAGTGTATGATGATGAGCAACAACACAGGGTGGTCAGGCTTTACTGGACACATTTGTGCAGCAGCTCTCATCTGCATCACTGTTGTGCTCATCTGATGCATGCTGGGTGCACAGATAAAAAGGGTAAATCCCTGACACCCCTGCTCGAACTGCCCTCCATTGACAGCAGGTTCAAAAATCTTTCTGCAGCAGAGAGTATAGGAGGGAATTGCTTAGCTTAGCTGCTGATCTCAGTGGATTTTCCTCTTTAAGGGGATTAGTCTGGCCCTTGGTGGTGTTTGTTTCTCCTCATGTGTTTCTGAATCTAAGCATTGGAAATCATGAGCACAGGAATACTTTGCTGCTTAACCACAGGGCATGATGTGCTCTACCATGAGACAGGACAGTTGGCTTGCTCTTAGAGCATGAATAAGCACCCTTTTTTCATTAGGAATACGGCTGCTTAACTCGGCTGATAAACGCACAGAAATTTGGGGTGTTGCCTGCATATAACTGCCTTTGCATGTAAGTCAACCTATTGTTATGGGAGCTAATGTGATTATTTTCAAATCAATGTTCCTTTGACTAAACACCTCTACTTTCCATCATCACTCTTTTACCTTCAAACACCTTTGCACAGTAGCACTTATATTGAAAGATTGTTTCTGGCAATTATAGTTACATAGAATAAATCTGCTGAGACTATAGCATAAGAGAATAAGAAACCGCAATGATGATACCGTATATTCCTCTTGCATCTCCACAGAATTAGAAACGTGCTGATGAGTATTGCTGTTGCTTCTTGGCTCCCAATTTAAAGGCAGATTTTCTGAGATTATGACTTTGCTAAGCGACTGTTTGAAGAGATGGTTTCAAGATAAGAAAAATAAACTATTTTAATGTATATTTGAATAGGAAGCATTTATTACAACTGCTGTAAAAAGGAAGAAAGGAAATTGCTGAACTTTCCAGGAGAGTTGTGCAAGTCTCAGGTCTCCAGTTTATGCCTTTTGGTATCCATTATTCATATGGTGTGTCCTACATTTGTGCTTCCTCAAACCTGTATTCACTCTTTCCTCTTCCCCCACAGTATTACAAATTAGACTTTTCATTTTTTGAGGGTGCTGTAGTAACATATACAGTACATAAGATGGCTAGAAAAATATTAGAAATATGATTGATCTCTATGAATTATTTACAGAAAGACTAGAAAACCACCAAACCCAAGTAGAGAGAAATAGGAAAGGATATAGTCTTGTTACAGAGGGATTGAGGAGACCGTGGCTAGTGTTTCTTATTTCTCTTTTTCTTGGATAGAATCCACCTTTGCTGGGCAGCAGCTCTCTGAGCTGCTCAGATCCATTCCACATGGTTCCTCCCACGTGCTCTCTGAGCTTGGGGAAATTACATCATCATTCAGTCATGTCCTTCGGGGTCCGTATTGGGGACCAGTACTTCATCAATGACATAGAGAGTGTGACCCTCAGCAAATTTGGACAAGCTCAAGAAGTGGGCCCATGTAAACCTCATGAGGTTCAACGAGGCCAAGTGCAGGGTCCTGCACATGGGTTGAGGCAATCCCCAATATCAGTATAGGCTGGGGGATGAAGGGATTGAGAGCAATCCTGCCAAGAAGGAACTGGGGGTATTTGTGAGTGAAAAGCTGGACGTGACCTGAAAATGTGCACTTGCAGCCCAGAGGGCCAACTGTATTCTGGGCTGCATCAAAAGCAGTGTGGCCAGCAGGTTGAGGGAGGTATTTCTGCTCCTCTGCTCTAGTGAGACCCCACCTGGAGTGCAGCATCCAGCTCTGGAGTCCTCAGAACAGGAATGACGTGGACCTGTTGGAGCGGGTCCAGAGGAGGGCCACAAAGATGATCAGAGGGCTGGAGCACCTCCTCCTGTGAGGACAGGTTGAGAGAGTTGGGTTTATTCAGCCTGGAGAAGAGAAGCATCTGGGGAGACCTTATTGCAGCCTTTTAGTACTTAAAGGAGGCTTACAGGAAAGATGGGGACAGGCTTTAGTAGGGCCAGTAGTGATAGGACAAGGGGTAATGGCTTTAAACTAAAAGAGGGAAGTTTAAAGCTAGATATAAGGAAGAAATTTTCTACAATGAGGGTGGTGAAACACTGGCACAGGTTGCCCAGAGAGTTGTTAGGTGCCCCATCCCTGGAAACATTCAGGGTCAGGTTGGATGGGGCTCTGAGCAGCCTGATCTGGTTGAAGATGTCCCTGCTCATTGCAGGGGGGTTGGACTAGTTGACCTTTAAAGGTCCCTTCCAACGCAAACTATTCCATGATTCTATTCTATCTGAAGTTGAATTTCCAAGATATCTGGGAACTGAAAAAGAAGCCATCATGGAAAAAATAGGTGCGTGGTCGCTGTAGCAGTGTTCTTCCTTACCTCTGACATAAATGCATCCTCTGGCTTCCTAGAGCGTTTGCAAGGGCCAGGTACTTGTTCTTTGTTAAGAACTAAATAACTGTTTCTGAAATTAGCCCTTTGGAGTTTGTCAGAAATAGGAACCCTTGATTTATACTGCTTGGCTGGGCCCACCTCGTTGCCTTGAATGCACTCCAAAATACGAAGAGGTGCTGAGCTCAGCTGCTCTCAGCTCAGTACTGTCTCCTGATGGATGCTTTGAGGTGTACACATATGTGGGTCTCTGATGAAAAAGCAGAGTCTGGTGGATGTTCCCTGTCAGTAGCGCTTCTGTTGCTGTATCTAAGACCACAAATATTCTGTCAAAGATCCTTAGATGCTTGACATATCCGTATCTTTTCCTGAATTTTAAGTTTTGTCTTAAATGGTTCATTGTAGCCTGTGTCTATAGCAAATGACTCTGTGTGCTACAAGTCATTTTAATGTCTATCATTAATTCTTTTTGAACTATTTACCTTAATGCTCTGGATATTTTTTTGTTTTAGAGGATCTCTCTGGAACCATTAGCACACTCTGATTTGATAAGGTGTAATATATGCTCTCTTCTGCCTGATTATTGTTGTCACTCAGTACAGGTTTGCAGTTCCTTCAAAGGTGCAGCTCTCTGAAATCTGCCAGGCAGTGCCTAGAGCATCTAGTTGCCAACTGCCAGTTTTCATCAGCAATGACGAGAGAGAAAGCTGCCCTTTCCCAAATCGCTTTACACGCACTCTTATTGCTTATATAATTTGTTTCTCTTAAGTGTTCATCTTTTTCTCTGGTGATCAGAAGCCATAAGCCTGTACCACTCACTTCAGTTACTGTTCTGTGAGCTATGGAGCGCTCCAGGAGTGAAGGCACAACAAAACCCAAAGATTTCCTTTTGCTTCCTTGCCTTTCCCTTTCATATAGCTGTGCTCCTAGAGCTAGCTAATCCGTCTTTCTTGTTCTGAAGAGAAAGGATATTTAGATATACTTGCACTAATCTAAATACAGCGATGTTTACAAATGTCTTCAGTGGTCTTAATTTTAATCCAGGCTTGTGTCTACTGCTGGAGTCACAGCTGTATTTTTCCCACCTAAAAACCTGTAAGCTACCCCTGTTGGGAAAAACCCCCCCTCCCTTCGGCACCTGCCCCCCCCCGCCCCCAGCCCCTTCCATAATAAAAAACCCGAACAAATTTCTCTTTCACATACTCTCCTGCCATGACTTACTAGCACTCTGATTATCAGCCTGTAAGAGGAAGATTACCTCAAAGCCCTTACGCTATGTGTGCGTTCAGGTTATCGGAGGATAACAGAACTAGTGCTTTTAAAGGAGTGGTGTGGAAGATAGGCAAGAAGACAGCAGTGACCAGGGTCAGACCTCAGGTTCTGGATGTGTCCCATTCATAATTGTCATCCAGTTAATTACAACTGAGCAACGACTTTAGTCTTACCCCTGTAGCTAATACAGATCCTATAACTTTAGCTTTGTTTGTTTTGAGGATTAATGTGCTTAGCTAAAAAAAAATATGTGTTTGCATCTGATGGATAGTTAGTAAGAAATGTACCTAGGGAACAACTTCCTAGTCTTGTGTATTTTTTTTTCCCTGTATGCTACAATATCATCCTTGGGAACTGTGGTGGGATTGTTTTGTGTTAGTAAGAGGTGTCACCTCCTCTAACTCACTGTAATGTCCTGGTTCTGTTTGAGTGAATTCCAGACCTTGTCAATGGGTGAACCAGCTTCTGATGCCAACACCCCCAATCAACCTTGGCTAACAGTTTTCGTTGCTTTTCAAATAGCTTGGTCATTGTTTTGCAAGTTTAGCCAAGCATTGGAAAAAAGCTTATAAAATGAGAGAAAAAGAAACTAAACGTAACCAGTGGTAACATATTTGGATGTATATGTGTGCTAATAACAGGTCTAAGGGTATTAGGATCTTTCTCTATCACAGTAGCAGTGCTCAGTCATCCTGCTGCTGCATGGCAGCTGGAGCTGAGCTGGAAGCTTACCCTGCCAGGGGCTAGAGGTTGACTCTGTTTAAAACTCCTTATCTTTGTTATGAGTGCTACAAGGACACGATGATATGTTTATCTTCCTTTTTTTTTTTCTTTTCTTTTCTTCCCCCCCCTGGAAACAACATGGAGCCCACCAGCCCTTTCTGGAACAGTGCAAATGGCTGTTTCCTGGCCAAGAATCAGAGCCAGAGCTAGCCCAAGAAAATCCATCAGAAACCCAAAACAAAACAGTAGATTTCTACATAAGCTTGTCAAAAGTCAGCATGAAAGCACAAGGACATCATTTAAACCTGTGTTGCTTTGCTTTTCTTTTCTATGGCATGCATCCTTAGCTGCTTTTAATTTATTGTGTCCTACCCTTATTTTTGTTGTTTTTTTTCTCTCCCACACAGGTTTTTATGATTTAATAAAGAACAGAGTGTTCTTACTGGAACTGGAAAAAACAGGCTGCTTTTACTGGAAGAGGTAAGTAGAAGAATGCCCACCCCTCTCTTCCCAAAAGGGTACCGATAAAGTTCTAAAAAGAGGGTGAGTTGCAAGAGGCTATATCGGGGATGCATGATCAAGATTTCTAAAAGAAAGAAAATGCAAAATTATTGAACTACTGATTGTATTGTTAAAAACACAAACCAGTGGAAAAGAGCAGCTGCTTGCTTTCAAAATGTATGTCTGTTGATTTAAAGTATTCTTTCACAAAGAAGTTACAGGTCTTAAATTTTGGATGAGCCAATGAATGTGTGAAGCAAAATGATACAGATACTGTGGTATATAGCTTCCTAAAAAAAGCTTTTGGTTAGTTTCAGCCAGGAACTGAGAAATAGCTGGTGTTCATGTAAGTGACATGTTGTGAAAGACGGTTTAAAAAAATAGTTTGTGCACTGGGGGAAGCTTTATGTTCATAACAATATGGAAAAGGGGTGAGTGAAAAGAGAGAATTGAGACTTGATACAAAAAGAGATAAAATTAAAACTGTTGCAGAAGGATTTCATCATTTTGAGTTTCTGAACAAGAAAGTGGTAAAATAATTCTGTGTTAGTGAGAGGAAAGTAATGAACGCAGGGAAGAATATTCCCCTAATTGTGTGTGCACAGGGGATGGGCTTGGAATTAAATATTGTCATTCAGGAAAGAGATCTGTGAATTATATTCTTGGTCAGTACAAGAACTTGAAGGCTAAATGAAATAATGCAGAAGGTCTGAATGCAAATAACTTTGATGGCAACGTCAGCAATGTAATTACGTGCTGCATAAAATGTGTTTTGAAGGCCAGAAACATAGATGGTTTGAAAAGGCAGATGGTCACAAAAGTAAGATCCATCAAAAGTTCTTAAACAGCGGATGGTGGTAATTCAAACTCCTGCTCTCAAATCTTCTCAAACAAGGTTTGCTGGGAGTGTAAGTTGTATACCAGGAGGTATAATGCTGTGTCTGCTTTAAGCATGTGCTGCCTGCAACTGGGAGTCTGGTACTCAACAAAACACTCTAGTATGTTACACGCAACTGCTAAAAGGTTAAGAGCCTCCTTTGTTTGCAAAAAGATGTTGAAAATTAACTTCCTTAAGCAAAGGGTCTCTGGGAAATATAAAACAGCCTATGTGGGTTTTCTTACAAGCTGAAATGTAAAAGTTCTTTGGCAAGATCAGTGCAACAAAGGAAGGGCAAATCTTCAATGTGTTTCACCTAACAGTTCACCTAATGACTTGTCTAATGAGCTTTGCTATGACCACTGCGTAAACACCTTTACAATGCCATAAGGCAAAGTTAGGGAAGGGATGCTTTCAGTTCCCAATGGCACCTGGCACAGAGTGGCAGTTTTTTTACTGTATTTCTGTACAGAGGATAATATTAAGAATGTATTAACTTTCCATATCAGGCTAGAGTGATTTCAATTTTTCTAGTTCATCAACACGTAAGTACCATATGATGTCAGTCGTAGGGGTGGAAATAAGTTGATTGCCAATCCTCTACTTGGAATAAGATAATACCAGAAAAGAACACTGCTTCTGCGATATGAAGGTGTTTTGAGGAAAACCTTTTAAATTTTTACCCAAAAGTGTGGGAAACCTGGGAGAAGGGAGCCCTAAGGGAAGGCAGGAAAAGGAGAGTGCAATTAAAAATGGTGCCGTTAACAGAAGGGTCTGAATAGGGAGGTCTTTTGAGGGCATTTCCATAGTAGGAAGCAAATGGTCCTCTAGCTCAATATTCCTTTTCCTAGGAAATAGTTATTTGAACCAAAGTAGTTGATATTGTGAAATGCATCACAAGTGAAGAGCCTCACAGTTTAAAAGGCCAGAGCTGAAGAACTGGGGAAACTTATTTTAGGAGGAACTTTCCTCAGTCTCTGTCATCTCGGTGCAGGAAGTTAACAGATGTCTTTCTGGACAAGAAAAAATGGCATGAAAGTGTGTCATGAATCCCAAGATAAATGGAGATTTGGAGGGAATCTTGTTAGTAGGAGATGAATAGAAACAACTGAGAGGTTATCTATAAATGATGAATATTCTTTGTGAGGAGTAAAAAAGGTTCTACATTACTATGGTAGTGATAATGGAAAATGGCTTGCTGAGTGACAGAAAGATATTGCCTGCAAAGGAATAGGGAAGTTATTTACTGGCCTTTTTCTGTTACTCATAAAACTATCTCTTCTGTTCTGTCAAATGTCAGTAGACAACACCTTTTATAGTATGGTCAGTTAAAAAAAAAAATCAACGTGATGATAAAATAGAAGAGGGTTTTTTTTCCTGTGAATAGAGTATTTCTCAAAGCTTTAACTTGTTTCAAATGCGGGACAATGTTCCACTGTTTTCTGCACTCCCCCCCATCTCAAGCTTTGTGGCCCAGAGTTCAAGGCTGTCTGAGCCTCCTGAGCAGTATGATGTAAGGGTTTTCCAAGTACTAATTCCCACTTGAATCAGAGCATCCTATTTGATGGGATAAGTTTCTGCTCTGATTCTAAATATATTCTTTGATGTAGAAATGATCATAGATGTCGAAACTGTTCACCCAAGATTAATCATCTTTTTTGTTAGTTGAAATAAAAATGTACTTTTATTTTTAGTCTGAGTAGATTGTACTGGTAGTAAAACAATCTGAGAATATGGACTGAACACTAAGAGAATGTCCTGGCTCTTCCTGATCATGCAAGCAACTTCCCATTTAGACTAATTCTTTCAGCTCCCTGTTCCTCGTTCATTCCTCTAATGTCAGGACAATAATGCCAGTGCCCTTCCTGCCTGTTTCTTTGCAAAGCAACATGAAAAATAATATTCTGTGTAGCCAGCTCGCTGCCATTACCTACTGCTGGCCAAGGATTATGGCCTCTTACTTTTTAAATGAAAGTTGAGTTGTGAATACTGTCCTTATCTCTTTGCCTGCACAGGGCCTAGGATATATCTGGAGTGTGGAGTCCAAGCGCCGTCCAAATAACTAAATATGGAAATACAGCACTTGTAGGCTATGTAAACATTCACTGAAAGATGTTTTTTGGAGTCTGGTCTGGGGTCTAAGCATATCATTGCTTCAAATCATGGTCAGGTTTAGTGGATTATGCTGCCTCCCTGCTGCAAAGCCCAGAAAGGACTATTGCTGTCTTTGTGCCTTCAGATGCAAGAAAGATTTATTTAATTAGCAAGTTAGAGTAAATATAAAATGTGCTTGCTTATTTGTAGGTGTTGGGCATGTGGGACATCAGGAATCCAGCCAACATAAAAGCTGCTTAAAGTTTTTGGAATAACAGAAATGGGAGAAATTTTTTCATGGAAAAAAGTTTCTTTGAAAATACTTGAAAACCAAAGCATTTTAATTATACAAGGTGTATCATAGTGCCCCTGGTGCATTATAGAAGATACTGTGCTTTGTACATCCGACATCACAGAATGAAGGCAAAATGTAGATCTCTACTGGAAAAACCTTATTTGTCATCTCTAATGAAATATTTCAACTGATTCTTGGAGGAATTTCAGAAACTTCTCCTGTACAATGGTTTTACTTGTTTGTTTTGAGGTAGGGAGAGAGGAAAGGGAATCTTTGCCAAAACTAAACTTTTCTACTGGAAAGTTTCAGCTAACTCTTTTATCTCAACCTGTTTGACTAGGGCAGAGGTCATGATTTCCCCTCCTGATCATCTCCTCCTGATGAATGAAGCTCTAATTAATACCTTGTATTTTAATGGCTATAAATTACAGAGCTGCCGAATCTCTTCCTGTCTAATCCTATTTGGTGTTTTGCTTAGAAGCTGCTTGACCCTGCAAACCCTTCTGTCATCTCTTATGTTCTCCCTTATTTCAGGGAGAAAGGGTTTTGAAGTCAGTGACCCGTTGTGCTGGCATGTTGCTGACTTGCTTTAAAATAAGGTTGAAATTCTGTCTCTTCATTTAAAAATCCTAAGAAAGGACCTTGCTGAGGTTTAGGTTATACTGAGCAATACCATTGGACCTTTGTGAGATTTGTTAGAGAGACTGAAACCAGATAGAGAGGAGTTTTGTTTTCTTAAAACTGCCCTATCTTAGAAAACCATCCTGCGTTCTTGTGCAGCCAGTAATGCTGCTAACAAGAAACCCTAAAAGTAAGTAATTTACTCTGCATTTCCTTGCCAAAAAATCCTGTAACACGGTGGTCTTGAGCTTCCCAGTAAGGTCACAGCTCATCCACTTGAACATGTACCTGGAGCCCTGATAAGTTTAATGATAGCTGAAATTCTGTTCTGCTCAGGAACTGACCTTTCACAAATTAAAATTTAAAGTATGGTAAAAAAATTATGAAAGCTACTAAAGAAAACTGTGAAGTTTGGGTTTTTTTCTTCTTTTTTTTTTGGTGTGTGTGGTTTTTTTTTAATAAAAAGCACATTGGATAGTACTTAGGGTTGTATTTTATCAGACTTCTTAAACTGAAATGTTCAATAATTATAAGCTGTTAAAGTACTATTTCTGCTAATAGGCAGAACTCTGTTCCTAAGTTTTAAATATTTCTCTTGTTACTATTTAGGCTTTTGTCTGTAATTAGTGAGGCCAGAAAGCCCTAAGTCTTCCTGTGTGTTCTAGACTTGATATTTGCTCTGCTCCAGTAATCATTTCTAATTTCTATATTTGAATAGTGTAGAATTAAATTTTCTAATTTCATATAATTTGGAATCCTGGAGATGCATTAGGATGATATTTTAATAGAAAAACCTGAATTGTGGTGACTGGGTGTCTTTACTCTTATTTGAACTGAACACTCAGCATCTACTCTGACTGCAGACCCAATATCGTGGTTTTTAGCTGTTTGCAGTATGCTTATTATTGCTTGCTTTGTATAAAGAATGAGAGAAAGAACTGTAGGTGAGGTGTTGGTGAAAGAGGCAACATTTTGTCACTAAGGGGTATGTATTTGCCTTCTCATTGACAGCTGAATGTAAATTGTTATTTACACAACTGTGGGTGGTTTTTTGTCTTGGAAGTGGTGAAGGGACTGCAAGAGGGGACCAACGCATGCTGGCAGAGTTATAGTGGGCCGCTTGAACAGTCTCTGCTGAGGCATAAATTGTGATCTGTTTCTAGAGGAACTAAATTTATGCTTTCAAACTGGGGACAACCAAAGATAAGTAAAGCTGAGAAGATTCCAGGGCCCTTATTTTAGGTTCGTAGTTAACTCACTCTGTGAGATTAGTCTAAGTGCGTGTGGCAGGAGGTCTGAAATAGCCACTGGGTATGACTCCAGGGTGGCCTGTGGTGCCAGTGTGCAGGATGGATGTTGGTGGGTGGGAAGGAGAATCCAATGATGCAGTCAGCAGTGTTGGAGCTCTTCAGGGTGGTGGCTCACAGCTGGCCTGGCAGAGTCGGCAATGAGGTGTGCTGGGCAGAGAGGGGTCACTGGTACCTGCAGAAGATCCTCTTCCAATGACATCAACAGAGGGTGGTGACATCTCTGCTCAATCTCCTGACTTCTGAGCATCACCTGTTGCCCTAGCCAAGGGCTTCACAGTCACCTGGTTTCCAGCAAGCTGGAAATTTAACTGGAAATTACTTCCTTTAAGTTGATGTCAGAAAAGTGGAGAAAACGCAAGCATGTTTGATTTCCTTATTTCTTAAAATCAAGCTCTGTTTATAAGGACAACTTTATTGATGTTTATAAAATTGACTTGTTTTAGACAGGCACAGTTTGGGTAAAAGTTGGCCTGTGCTTACGTAAAAGCTTACAAATAAGTAGTAAATAGTCAGACAACTTAAAGTAACCTCTTGTCAGGTTTTCTATTTTGCTGGAAAAATAAATAACCTCTCAGTGTGAACCATTATTTTCCCCCCTCCTTTTTGTTGAACCTTTGAACTAAAGAATATATTTGTATTAACCATCCATTTACACTACCGCTAACTTACATGGCCATTTTCCTGGGTAAACAAAGCTAATGAATGCATGGTATATACTTAAAAGCTATTCTCAGTAGCGGGACATTCTCTCCTCTTCCTCCACACACCACTGCATAAATGGAGATGGTCACACTGTGGTAATTATTTTTTTTTCTTACTTTTATTTATTAAAAAAAAAAAAAAGGCAAGCAGAGGGGCCCTCCTGCTCTGTTGCCTAGGTTTTTCCACAGGCTACCAAGCAACCTGTGTGGTAGCTGGCAATTATGCGGCAAAGCTAAACCGCGGGGGAAAAACCCACAGTGGTCTCGGTGCCAGGAACATCCCAGCTGCAGGCTGAATTTTGCCTGTTGCCAGTGCCTAGTGCTGGGAGTGAAACCATTGTCACTTCTCTGTAACGAAACAGTAGTGCAAAGTGTTAATTGCCAACGAGTTGATGCCAAACAAATATACAAATGGCTGCTGATGCTGACTCTGGCACGTGGAAGAGCAATTGCCTCTTGCCCTGACAGAGAAACTATTTCACTGGCGAGCAATGGAGACCCCCTTTTTTTTTTTTTGGTGTGTTTTGAGCTATGGAGACACACTTTTTTTTGGGTGTATTTTGAGACTGGTTTGTTATTTCCTTCTGCCCTTCTAGTAAATTACAATGACAGCCCATAGTGCCTGCTAAACTCAAACCAAGAATGGGTGTGAGACAGACTGCTGGAGGTAGATTAGGCCAGGCTCTTGAGGGGAAGGAATAATGAGGGAAAAACTGGTATGTTTGGAGTCTTGCTAGTGGAGCCATGGGAGTGCCCTGCATCCTTGGATCTGCTGTCCAAGGTGGCTTTATCTGCTGAGAAGGGGTCTCCTGCCCTGTCCCCTGCTATTCTGTGTGGCTGTAGAAATGACTTGGGTATATGAGATTGAGTGGTGAATTGAGAACTGTCTGAATGGCAGAGCTCAGAGGGTTGTGGTCAGTGGCGCAGTCTGGTTGGAGGCCTGTAGCTATCAGTGTTCCCCAGGAGTCAGTACTCGGTCTAGTCTTGTTCAACACATTCATCGATGACCTGGATGAGGGGACAGGATACTGGGAGGAGCGGCTGACACACCAGAAGGCTGTGCTGCCGTTCAGTGAGACTTGGACAGGCTGGAGAGTTGGGCAGAGAGGAACTTACTGCAGTTCAACAAAAGGAAGTGTGGAGTCCTGCACCTATGAAGGAATAACCCCATGCACCAGTACAGGTTAGGGGTTGACCTGCTGGAAAGCAGTTCTGTGGAGAAGGACCTGGGAGTCCTGGTCAGCAACAAGTTGACCATGAGCCAGCAATGTGCCCTTGTGGCCAAGAAGGCCAATGGTACCCTGGTGTGTGTTAAAAAAAGCATGGGCAGCAGGTCAAGGAAAGTCATCCTCTTCATCTACTCTGCCCTGGTGAGGCCACAGCTGGAATACTGTGTCCAGTTCTGGGCTCCGCAGTTCAAGAAAGACAAGGAACTCCTGGAGAGAGTCCAGCAGAGGGCTGCAAAGATGATCAGGATAAAGGAGCATCTCTTTTATGAGGAAAGGCTGAGACACCTGGGTGTGTTTAGCCTGGAGAAGAGAAGACTGAGAGGAGATCTTATGAAAGCTTAAAAATAACACAAAGGTGGGTGTCAAGAGGATGGGGCCAGATTCTTTTCAGTGGTGCCCAGTGTCAGGACAAGGGGCAATGGGCACAAACTGTAACACAGGAAATTCCATCTGAACATGAGGAAAAAATTCTTTACTTTGAGGGTGATGGAGCACTGGAACAGGCTGCCCAGAGAGGCTGAGGAGTCTCCTTCTCTGGAGGTATTCAAAACCCACCTGGCTGTGATCCTGTGCAACTTGCTCTAGGTGAACCTGATTTAGCAGAGGGGTTGGACTAATTGATCTCTAGAGGTCTCTTCCAACCCCCTACCATTCTCTGATTCTGTACCTCCTCCCAGAAAGCAAGAGAGAGGACCTGTAGAGGAAGAGCTTTGTTTTTCCATCTAGAGCAAGAGGAAAAAACCCAAAAACATCTGGCAGAAATATCAAGTGTTTGTCAGTCTGTCACCACCAGCAACAATTGCACGCATCTTCCTAGCTACTGTTTGCATTATTTATAGTTAAAAGTCATCTGTGATGGATATTTAATTCCCTGTCTCCCAATAGTTTATTTCAATGTTCAGTACTCCTTTTTATTTGTAGTCCTTACTACTAGCACACTTTTCCTTATTATTCCAGTGCTGTGCTTTCTGTGCCGTACAGCTTGAGAGGTGACCTAGGGGTGCTGTGTTTTGACCAGGGAGAAGAATGTGAACCCCTGGACAGCCACTCTTCTTGGGGGAAAGGTGGACAATGTTGCATGTGTTGGTCCAGCTCCCTTTTGGGTTGTGCTGTACTGCCGTGTAGAGGTGGGGGGGAAATCATTAAACGTGATAAGGAATAACTTTGACTAGGCTGTAGTTCTAATATACAAAAGCTGGATTCAACCTCCCAGAGGCAGGTGGGAAAAGAAGGTCAGATGCTAACGAGCTAATAAATCAATAAGAATAAGATCTAATTAAGATTTAACCATCATGCTAATACATGCTACATTCTAAAGAGACCTAAGAAGTTTCTTGTTATCACAACTTAGAAACAGCTAGAATACTGTCCTATTAGACAGGTAATAGGGGTCATGTAGGACGGTAGAGAACAAAGTTCTGAGAGATAAGATGGTATGAAATCTCAAAGGATATTCCTCAGCCTTCTAAACCAGGTTTTCTGTCTAATCCAGTTGTCCACTTATTGGTCTATTAACCTGTCCACCCAGTGGAATAGCAGTCAGTAACATTAGTCCATTTTGTTGCTGTATTGCAACAAATCCTGGAATTTCTTTGCAGACCTGTGTATGAACTAACTCCCTTTAAAAAAAATTTTAAAAAAGGCAAAAAAACCCCAAACACTGAAAAACCAAACCAAACCATAAAACCACAAAAAACCCACAACACCCAAACCTGATAGCACTACAGCTCTTGAAGGTAAACTGCCTGTGGCTAACTTAGCTCTTATGTTTGCTGCGTGCATTTGCAAGGTACCCTTATCAATCAGAAACAATCTTTACCAACCTGATTTTCCTAATTGAGGGAGAGGAGGTGAATTTTGGACTATTGTTTTCCCAGAGGAGGTGCAGCCCTTCTGCAACACAGCTGCCAACACTGAGCTGTTCTGCAGAGTTTAAGGAGGATCTTGGAGGTGAGAACAGCAACTAAACCTGCAGCTCCTGGGGAGTATAGTTTCTGTTTTCCTCCTATGGAATCACAGTTTGGGGATCTCTGGCTTATGGTAATGTAAAGAGCTGAAAAAGACCAGCCTTACATCCTTCAGGTCATCATCTTTTTGCCTTGCATAGCAATAGCAGATTATGGTTCAGACCTAAATATATGTGAATGTGGGATGTGTGTATAGCTGGACTGAAAAAATAATAATTGTTGGTTGTTCATGTTATCTTCTTCTATCCTGGATGCAGTCAGTGGGAGTCTAATGACTGGTTTAGAAGATTGCAGGAGACAATTGCTAAAGCAATGAGCAAATATGATTATAATGTCTCAGTTCAGTAGACTTTGTATCTTAAGTGGATTTGGAAGTGAAACATCTAATTCAAAAAGCAGTGTAAGAGGAAGAGAGCATCTTTCATAAATTAAAAATTTTCAGTTATTCCACAGTCAATTATTCAATATTTCACTCAAAACTGTACTTTTTAATGTTGTATTTATATTTTGATTTGCAGCTGTAGTTAAAGAAAAAGGGAAATAAAATGAATATGTCTTGGTTCAAGGGAGAATTCTTAGGTGTAAATAATACATGAGAAAGATTTCAGCAGAAGAATGAAGGATTTCAGAGCCTTCAGAATAAGTCCCCTTTCGTATCATTAATAAAAAATGAACCATTACAACAGCCAAAGTGCTTGCATAGTCACAGCAGGGTAATTCAGTAAGTGAAGCTGTGCTTTAGACAAGAGAGACTTTTATTTTTTTTCTTTTATTAGATCAGCCACTAATTGTGGGTCGGGTTCATTTTTAAGGTGAGCCAGTGCCTCTGCATTTGTGTATGCAAACCACAGCTGTATGAGAGTTGCATCTTGCTGTATGCTTGCCCCACTCTGAGTTTTAGCCTCGGAATGCTCAGTCCCAGTTACAAACGGTGTTCGTTTTCCTTGTGTGAAAAAAATATTTGTGTGGAAAACAAGTGCGTTCTTCTAAAAGGAAGAGATGGAAGCAGGTGTAAAGGCTAGAGAGAGAAGAAATGCGAGTGCTGGAAGCAGGCAGGCAGGCAGGGATGGATCTTGGGCGGGGAGGAGGGGAGCAGGCTTCTGTCCGTGCGGTGCTGCAAGAACCCTGTGGCACCGTGCTGGTGGGGAGGCCACGGTCCCTCTGGCAGGAGGTGGGATGGTGAAGCGTGTGTGGGATGGCAGCCTGTACTTCCTGATCAGCGGAGGGATGTACATGTTTGTGCAGTGACAAACAACACAGGGGCTGCGAGCACTACCTGCTCTGTTGCCTTCACACTGCAGTCACCAGAGAGTGATGGCAGTCCTAAAAAAAACATCTGTGTCTGCAGTAATTGAAGGCTGAGCTTGTCCCCAGGGCATATGGCAGGAAACTCATAGTCCTCCTTGCAGGCTTCGTTTTCATGGGCAGCCAGGATGAGATGGGAGAGATGGGTCTTGTTTCCCCTGCAAGGAAGGGGGTTTGTTTGCTGACCTCTCCCAGGTCAGAGAGAATAGACTTAAATAGCTGTTTGGGTTAAACTTGAAATGATTGCTGGGTAGATAATTATTATCTTTGGGAAGGTTTCTTACTCTTACGTTAAAACATCAGTCAGATGTTACCAGTAAGCTGCAGCTGGCTGTACTGGTGAAGAAGCAGGGAAAACCTCTGTCCTTCTGGAAAGCAGTAAGAGCATCCAAAGCCCGGTACAGACATTGCTATGGCTGATCTGTTACCAGACCAGGCAGCTTCTCCCCTGTGGTGTCTCCAGCAGGAGACGAAGAAATTCCTCCATCCCTATTGCCTGGATGTCCTTGCTGTGGGGCTGTAACCTCCCCTGTGGTTCAGTTAGAATGCTTACATGTTAGCTTTCTTGGAGAGTATTTTTATTTCTTTCTCCATCTCCTCCTCTCTTGCTCCCTTATTCTGCCCCTGGAAAGGGTCTGCTGATGGCTGTGACATTGATATCTGCTGCTTGTTATTCCGATGAGCCCACGCTCCTGCGCTGCTGTAGCACCAAAACCCTGCAGAAAGCAGCTGACTTCTGATAAGTTTGTGTCAGCTCTTCATCAAAGCCTTGTTAGTTTTTAGAGCATCAACTTGGAAAATCTGTAATGAATATAATGTATAGGAGCCCATGGAAATAACCTCATTGCTTCAGTACATTTCTAATATACTTCTGCTATTCCTGGTGGCTTAATGTGTATCTTGAAAGGGTTTTCAGCTGTGGGAAATCTGAGAGCCCTTGTGATTTATTTTATTTTTTTTTATTAAATCTTCTATATTAGCTATTGCCTTCTCACTATTGTGTAAAGGAAGGTGCCTAGAGGTACTTCTGCATTAGCCTTTTGCTTTGGATTGGGAGAACATTCCTCAAGTGAATCGTGGGACCGTCCCCACATATCATTCACATCCTAGAGCTACTTGAAGGCCATGAGCGGTCTTCCTTTTTGATGAAGTTAGACTAATAGTTATGCTTTGAGAGTGCAACTCATGTAATTGAACTGGCAATGGATGTCTAGTATGCACGACCAGACTAGAACTAGTCCAGACTTAGAACTTAGCCCTCAAACACCTATAGTGGAGATGCTGGGACTTTGTTACCAGCTCTTCACTGTAGTGGTCCACTTTGTCCTGCTAACATATATACCGTGTAAGTACTTTTTTGGTTACGTTTTCAATACTTACCTCTCTAAATCGTTGGAAGTTGAAAACCTAATTCTTTTTCCCAAAATACTTGAACTGCCAAAGCTTTTCAGTACCAGACTGCTTTTGGATCCTCTTATTTGACTGTTTTGAAACATGTCATTATATAAGCTCATAGGGTTAAGGAAATAACTTATTAAGGCGTGGTGTCACTGTTTAAATGTACATGTATATATACTGAAGTATAAGCACTTCTGACATAGCAGATGGCAGCTCCTTTAATAGTATACAAAATCATGTGTGTTCAGAAGTGAAGAATGTAATGGCACAGTGAAACTGCTGAAAGTATTTTACTCTCCCCGGCTTGTATCTGGTGGTAGTCTTGTATCTCTTTGGTCTGGAAACTGAAAACTCTCTCTGGTCTGAGTGGGAAGGCAATGTTTTTTTGGTTTTGTGGTGTTTTTTTTTTTTTTCCTATCAGAAATTTCTCTTGAAGAAAAATCTCTCAGTAAAACTTTTTACCCTGACAGATGTCCCTTTGCATTGGGTCGCAGCAGGTGACAAGGCTCCAGTGCTGCCCTCCAGGTCACTAGGAATAAAGTAGCAATGTAAAATTACTTATTCTCCAAGTCAAAAGGTGTTTGGTGTGGAAAAGTCTGTGCTTGTGGATGTGTTTGCTGCACAGAGATCAAGGGAGAACAGTTTAAGATGGAAGAAACTGTATAAAGAAAAACACAGTTATGGAAGGTTTGAAGTTGACTGAGATGGAAAAGGGGGCTCTATGTAAGGAATAAAAGTTCATGAATCGCACAAGGGGCTACTAAGATGAGCATGTGTTTTGGCTACTTCACACTTTCTGGATGCTTCCTTTTCTCGGTGGTACCGTGTCAGGATCACAGGCATAAGACATTTCTGCTTGATTTAACAACCTGGCTCCGTGTGCCAGCCTTGGTTTTACCCTCCCAGCAGTTTTCTCATGCTCAGTCAGGACCATCAAATTTCTGTTGCGTTAGTTTTAAGGCAAAGTTCTGTTATATACTCCATAGAGCAAATTAGCGATAAAAGTGTAGATGGCTTGAGAATACAGCAAAGGCATATATCACATGAGAACTTGCTGTTCCGTGTCCCAAAGGTCCTTCCTTGCATTTTATGTTGATTAATTACTACAAAACCCGCATGAAGCATTTTGTCAGTGGAAAGGATTTCTTCAATAGGAAGACAGAGCTAGTGATCTTCACACCTCTGTGGTTGGCTTGGCAGCCCTTTCAACCGTCAGAATAATTTTAGCTCTGGGCAGGTGCCTTCTCTTAGCTGCAGCTGAGCTGGGCAAAGAGAAACATGCCTGGAACCAGAGAAGTCCTCTCATGCCTGCAAGCACAGCTGTATCCTCCATCCCAGTTACCAGAATCATCTGAGTTGGGTAAAAAGAAACTAAAAAAACCAACCCCTTAACATCAAATGTGAGAAATCTTTAATCTTATCTAGCAAATTAACATTAGTGACCAACTGTATGTGCAGTCATACAGTGAGACTGTCCTCTGTGCTTTTCCATTCCCTTCCCCGATGAATGGATCAGGAGCATTGCCTTGGTTGTCAGGATGGTACACCTAATTACTGCCTTACAGCAATCAAACAGTTACTATTAGCTGTACATTGCTGAAACCCTCTGTGGATTTGACTCTGCATGACCCTTTTCTTACATTCCACTCGCACATTTTCCAGGTGATCAGGAGCTTTCTACTTGTTTTGTGCTACCACATCAGTGCAAAAGAGATGGAGCAATTGCCCTGCAAAGCTGATCATTGTGCTTATGTTCTAGTATGATAATTTTGCAACTGAGTGCAAAAAATATAGATGTTAATTTACGTCAATTAACAGGACCATCATGTATCCTTTAAACAGGAGACTGTAAAGGTGATAATAAACTTAAATAAACTAAATCATAGACAAATATCTACTTATGAGCTTTTGAGCATGATGCCTTTCTGATAGAGTATTCAGCTTCTGTTAAAATGCAGATTTTGACTCATCACCTGGGAGACTGGTGATACCAGAGAAAACACTAGAGGCAACTAAATGTATCCAGTTCATTAAAATACATCCTCTTCTAATAAAAAGTACCATGATCTCAGGAGGGTTGTATATCTGAGCTTGCTTCTCTGTGAAGAAAGACTTGCCAAGAGCTTCTAGCTATGCAAAGAAATCTGGAGAAAGACTTGCAGATCTTATACAAGCTTAGACCTTTTAGGACTTATATGATGTTTCATATTCTATCTCACTCTTATTACAGTAAGTATCCTGGAGGCTGACTTTTAGAAAGTTATTTTAACTGGCAAAATAAATGTGATTTTTACTTATTGTTGCTGTCAAAAATAAACTTTGGAGACAGAAGGTTTCTCAATCTTAAAAAACCCAAAACTCTAATACTGGAAGTTAGATCCGCATAGAACAGGTTTTCCCCACAGAGAATTCTGATGGATTTAGCAGTACATGTACACATACACATATCTGTATATATATAGATACATATGTAGAGACAATGCTATTTTTGGTAATAAAAAAGGCAAAGTAAATCTTTCAGATTTTAAGATATTTTCAAACCCTGAAAATCTTAGGTGTGCAGCTAAAAAATCTATTTAATATCTATAAAAAAAAAAATCTAAGAGGACAACTTAAAAGTCAATCCCTCAAATACTCTAATAGTAACATTTTACTGAAAAAATGTCAAGTGGTCATATCAGCCATTGGTTAGTCTGAATGTATACTGTGGGTTTTCATTTAACGGAGAGGTAAATCGTATTTCATTACTGTGTCATGTTAATATATTTTAATGAAATGCAACAGTATTACCTTTTCTATATGCATGTGAAGAGTCTTACCAAATGTATTTCTTCTTGGAATTACATAATTTTCACGTCTCCTGATGGTATCTCCATTATTTCCTTTCCAGGGGCCTTATTTCTATTTGTACTGATCAGTCTAAAAAAAAAAAAAAAAAAAAAAAAAAATTCTAAATCTCTTTAAAACTGCCTCTTCCCTGTAAACTTTGCCCCTCAGCCGTGACACTAAATGATTTGAAAAAGCAGGCATCAAAGATGTTCACCTAGTGCATTAGTTCTTTGTATTGTACCTACTAGGGGACAAAATATGTTCTTAGTGCTAATCTCTGAAACAACCAAAAGGCTACAACAACACATAAAATGAGAGATTGACGTGGCAATATCCCTTGATGTGCTTGTTCCTCATCCAATCCCTGTAAGTAATTACCTGTCTGAAGTTGTACAAGCACTTCAGTTTGGCTAGAGACAGCTATTGATTTAGAAATCAGATGTTCTTGGGCTGGCTTGAAAAAAAACTTTTTAAATTAATTTTTTTTTCTCAGCCTGCTGTGGCCATGAATAAGCATCATTCATTTTATGCAATTTCTAGTTGAAACATTTTTGTATTGGGAATTTGTTTACCGCTTGTGGCCTGCTAGCCTGAAAATTAGTTTTCTAACCATTCCTTCTAACCAAGCATTTGAAATGCTCCATTAAATTTTGTAGGTTTTTTGTCTCTATTGTTTATGGGAATGTTATCTGTCTGTCTTTATGTAAAAATGCAAAAAAAAAAAGATGCAAAAGTCTGGATTTTCGTGTTCTTCGAGTGTTTATTTTGATGATATAGGTTATTTTTAAAAGACTGAACTGCTGTAAGAGCCATAAAGTTAAGACTTGAAGAGTTATGATCATTGGAAAATTTAATCAGGAAATAAATATGCTTATTCCCTTTCTCCTCCAGATATTACTTTCAGAACTAATTAAGAAGAAACATGAGGCTGGGTAATTGAAAATGTTTTTTGTAGAAAACACTTGTAAAAAATACGTGTTGAGTGTAATTTTTAAGATAAAAAGTCATGGGCCAAAGTAGAATGTGTCTTACAGAAGTTACCAGGAGAGGTAAAGCGTCATGAGCTCAGGTAAAATCTGGAAACTAAATATGCACATTCCACATTGTAAATGCCATTAGTGAACACTTAGGTTTTTTTGAGAATCTCACAGGGAGATGCCAGGGAGATTTATTCCTCACAGAAATAAATAGTGAGGTCACAGCCTGATCACAAATGGATGCTTAAAAAAGGGTCTGAACACTTCTAATGGCTCCTGTGGTTTAAAAGTAGGAAATGTAGGATGTAATGCTGTTTTCTGTCAGCTGTGGCTCATGCCTGCCAGGAACCAGGTGAAGTTGGTGACACTCATTTGAACTAATCTCTATACATCAGTCACTTTCAGATTGCATTGGTAGGTTATATATACATTGCCTGAATTTTCCAGAAAATGCCTTTTTGTTTGTTTGGGGTTCTTTTTGTTAGTGTGTTAAGCAGGCACTGATGGAAACTCTTTGTGAGCAACCTTTTCTCCTGGTGCTTTGCATACTTCTGTGCATGGGGATTGTTACTAGAGCCTCCAAGGCAAACTCAGCAGTGGTTACACAAATGAAGAAAATTTTGGGTCTGGATAAGAAATGTGTGGGAGCAGAGATGAACTTCTGTACCTCTCTGACCTAAACAGCTGTCATAGGATTTTTTTTTTCTTCTTTCCTCAGTTGTTGGTTAAGTCTCTCCAGACCTTACTTCTTTCTCAGAAATGCGTATGAAAACTATTGTTTTCAAATATACCTCTGTAAGTAAACTTTATCCTGTTCGTCAAACCTTAAAGTTTGTGCCACTGGAGAAGACTGACAATCTGAATATTCTCTAGCAATGTCTGTTAATTGGAGCCTCCTCTAATATTAAGAGATTCATAAATGTATGGAGAGGTTATACTGAATTAAAAACTATTGGACTTGCTCCTGTCTAGAAAAGAACAATTATTAAAATATACTTCTGAATTAAACATGAAAGTCAGAAAACAACTACAAAGCTTCCAGAGCGTAAACAAAGACACTGGAGTGGAAAAGTGCAGGGAAAGTCTCATGCAGAAGCCGGGCTGGGTGAGGAGAAGCAGCTTCCTAGCTGTATCCCTTGTGCCCAGGTTCCAAAAAAACAAAGCAAGAGTGCCTGCTATCAAACCATCTAGGGCAGGGTGAGGAAAAAGAGAGCTCCTCTTTCACAAGTGCATACTATGGCTGGGTGAATATTTAAGGCTGCTCAGACACATGCGTGCTGTTGCAACCTGGAAGGCGTGCATTGACCATAGTCCTGCTTCTGCGTCTCAACCACAGCACTTCCTTTTGCTTTCTGGGCTGCCTAGCAGGTATAATGAGACCTTTTGGGATAGTGTTCCTGGCTCTGATGTTTCCAACACTGCTCCCACTGGAGTTCAAAGATTGCTTACATCGAGAGCTGAACTTCTGGGCACTTATTCCCTTAGCAATTGTTGTGCCTGTGACCTGAAATACTGCCACAGACATAAAGCAACAGCAGAAGTGCAAAAAAAAAAAAAAAAAAAAAAAACAAACCAAAAAAAAACAAACAAAAAACCCAAACAAACAAAAACCACCAAAACAAAAACCAACAAAAAAAAAAGGCCCAACTTCTTGAGAGGTTTCCCATCCCCTAATTCTTGTTTTCTCCAGATTGAAATGAGAACATTGTAGTAGGCAGGCAAATGTCAACAAACTTGATATTTGTTTTTGGTGAGACTTCTGGATTATCTATTGGTATTGCACTGAGAAAAACTTTTCAGTGTGGGAGTGTCAGGTTCATTAATTCAACTGCAAAACACGATTTATTATTTTCAATAAACTTCAGTAAGATATACGATGATCTTTAGTTTTGCAAAAACTGAAAGAAAAAAAAGAATAAGTATCTGCTGCTGTAATTTTTTTTTCTGATTCTGTATTTAAATCACACTTATTACTCCTGAGCATTGAGTTGATTGACATGTGTTATCATATTTTTATTGTTTTTCTGGCTGTTACAGAAAGCCTGCATGTTTTCTCCTTGTATTAAACAGAAAATGCTATTCTGAAGAATCCAATCTCAGGTCAAGCCATTAGATGCAAGGCCATCTAGCATGATTTGCTATTTATTTATGAAGGAGAATCCCAAACTGAGTAAAACTCAAAAGTTTAATGGGTGAAATCTTCATATTCAGACCTTTGAATTGCTCAGAGGTCTTACTCCTCTGCCCTGTTTGGAGGTGTGTGTGCCTACACACTGCTACTGCCTCTGCAGATCCCCCTTTGCTACCCATGGTCTTTTTCCCATTGTTGGCTTTGGGATTCATGGAGATGCAAGAGTTGGGTATTCATATTCTCAGTTAGTGTCTCTATATAAGAAAGTCCCAGAGGAGATGGTGTAGCGCAGGCATTTACACGCTTGAAAGTTTGGTGATGAAATGGTATGTGAATCTCATAAAAGTTTTAATTTAGAAAGGAGGAGGAAAGGTGAGAGGGTTACAGGAGCTAGAAGTCAAGAGTCAAGGAAGTACTTAGAAAAGTTCTCCCTAACAGCTCCAGTACCAGGCTGGAAGGAGCCATGAGAAGGCAAGAGCACAGTTTGCAAACACTTCAGCTCACAGCAGGTAAGAAAGAGTGGGCTGGCCTGGCAAGCAGCCATAGCTGCTGCTTTTGCATTTGTCAGAAATGAAAGTACTTGCAAATAGTGTGATTTTAAACCAAATGACTCTGTGCGCTGTAGCAGCACCACAGGCTTTAATTTTTAATTTTTTTCCCTAGATGACTTGTTATTTAAAAAAAACAAAACAGAACACAACCAAAACCAAACAACATCTGTATATCCTTGTTCTTTTACTTTTAAAAGACTGCTGAGATGTCTTGTCATCAATTTGCTGTGGTGGTAAAGTGGGAGGAGAACTGGATTACTGGCAGTAGATGACTGCCTGCCATCTGGATAGACATTGTGGCTGATAAAATGTATAATTTGGACACAGATGTGTGTGCTTGATCCTATTCCAGTGCAGTGGCTTACAGACAGAGTTATGGAGAGAGACAGCCCTCAGGTCAAGGGGAGTGCAAACAGCCATGGAAAGAGGAGTTGGTCTCATTGTTTTACCTTGTGGGGAGCAAGGGTATCGGGCAGAGGCTACGCTTTGGAAAGGTCTTTGAAGTTATTAAAATATTTAGTCAGATCCTCAGATAGTTGGAATTATTTTCTTCCGCAGAAAATAGCGTAAATCTCTCATCCATTCCTTGCTCCTCATTCTTCCTAGTGTTGTCCAGAGCTCAGCTCTCAGCAGAGCATTGCAGCCTCTAAAATGCTTTTCAGGTTCTTTCTCAACCCTTGGCTTCTGAGTCCTGTCCAGCCTTTTTTGGGAAGTCTCCTGCTTGTCACTGAACTCCTTTTCCTTACTAGGTGTCTTCTTTCTGGAGGATCTTGCTGTAATAGGGGGGGGATACATCTAGCTTGATTTCACTGGAGGATGTCTAAGTCTGATAGGCCTTTTCCACACTCTGGCAAACTGTCCTTGGAGCTCAGGGCTTTCACCATGTCAAAGGCTCCTTTTTTTTCCCCAAAATATAAAAGCTGTGTTCCTCAAAATGGTAGTTGTGAACTTTTGCTCTATAGAAAGCTAGAGTGTTGTATCACATTGTCTATGTCCTGCCATGTCTACATGTAGCCAAGTTGCTCATTCCAGATGCATCTGACAATACATGGTAACAACAAAAGTACACGGAGCCCTTTTCTCTTGTTGTTGTCTTTGTAAACACTCGCCTTCATTTTTAAGGTGAATTATTTTATTTCTCTGTAGAAGGGAAGAGGTTTAAGCAACTCAAGTGGGCCACAGAGCTGTCCACAGTGGCTTGGTTAAGAAGGGAAGGACTTTTGAGACACTGTGTTGAGAAGTGCGTCAGCCTTTGCAAGCCCTCAAGAGCCTCTATTTTAAACCAGAAAAATTCATTATATGGAAATAATAAGCTAGTGCAGACTTTCTGACAATTCATCTATCCACTAGCCTTTACTCTTCTGCACAAAGTGCATTTTGTTTTCAAAATCTGAACAGGGATTATTTTAAATCGTGTGTCTTAGCTCACGTACATTTTGACTCCTATGAGGCCTTTCAGATGACTAGTGAGTTACTGTTGAATATTCAACACAAAGTCAGTCTAATAAGTCCCACAGCTGTTGTGAACCTGACAAGGAAAACAGTGTTATGCAAATATTCTCTTGTTGAAGAAAACATTTCCAGCAGGTTGAATGTAGACAAATGTTGTATCCCTTTTGACTAGCAATGGAAATTTGTTTTTCTTAGTCTGGGGGGAAAGAAAAACCAGTAGTAAGGAACCTAGAGTTAGATGTGAATCCATACAGCCCGTTTCTTATCTAGCATAAGATAATTTTCATGTAGGTTTTTTTCTTTTTCCTTCAATGCCTCATGGTGTTATGTGGTCCTACATGCGTATATGTGTGCACACCGATCCTTCAGTTGTGAAAGACCAGAAAGAGAGAGAAGTGTTTCTCTGCTGTGTCAGAGACAGTGTCTCTGCTTTTAATTGGGCAGGGACTGGTTTAATCCTTCCTAGAGAAGTGGGGGGTGTTTTTCTTTGGAACTTGATTTCCTTCATTCCCTCGAAAGGATTAAGGGAAGAAAACAAAATGTGCCATTTTGAGATCTTGTGTGTTCGAGTTTATGAACTAACTCTTCTAATAGGTTTTCAAAGAAGTGTTCCATCTGAACAAGAGGTAGCTAGGTATGTTTCAGCCATAGGGGCTGGGTAAAGGTACATAGTATAGCTTTCATATTCTCCTCTACATTTCTTCAAAACTGATGTAAAAATCTCACCAAAATAGGTTTTCCAATACTTCTTTATTTCTGCTCTTTATTTCTTCTTATTTTCTTTATTTCTTTATTTACTTCTTTATTTCTGCTTTTTATTTATTTTTTTTTTCAACTTAGCCCGAAAGGAAAATGTGACTTCTTGTTCTGTGAGGCATCCTCCCTTTCTGTAAAACACACAAGTTAGTTGAAGCCAGAAAGTGGCTTGTTTTATGATCTTTTTCAAAGATCGCCTTTGTTTTTTATTTTAAAGAAGTCCCTCACAACTTTTGGTTCTGCTGTGGTGAGACCTTTTTTTTTTTTTTTAATGCTCAACAGATAGTATAGTGAACACTATATCTCTCTTAAATATGGTATGCTAATAGAAAAAGCCACGGGATGCCTGAGGAGTACTAGACACCAAGGTTCATCCAGGGATATTAGCAATTGGCAATATGAAAGCTCTGCTGTGCATTAAAGGAAAATATCATTACAGAAAACAAGCAAGGTTCGGAGAAAAATCCCCTCATCCCTCTAGACTCTTCATGTCATTACTGACTCCTGTACTTTCTGTAATTTCTGAAATGACCTCTCTGTCAGGTTTTGTTTCAGTCTTCATCCAGGTTTCCTTGCTATAATATTTACTTTCACAGGAGTAATGCCTCATCGTTTCAATTTTCCATCAGTGAAGAGCTACATTCCTGCATTCTGTTTCCTAA
Source organism: Stercorarius parasiticus (assembly GCA_013396915.1). NCBI lineage: Eukaryota > Metazoa > Chordata > Aves > Charadriiformes > Stercorariidae > Stercorarius > Stercorarius parasiticus. Next base: position 128,100 of record VWZL01006137.1, on the reverse strand, counting down.
AAGCTTTGCTCGTTCAGCTTTTGCAGCAGGTATGTATAATTACGAGCTCCAGGACAAGATAGATCAGCTTTCAAAAATGTGCTTTTAGGAGTTGAGTAGTGAGAAATCAGAGCTATTTGGCTGCAGTCTGTGATTCTGGTACCTGGCAGTAGGCATTGCCAGATATATTTGATTCAGTTGATAGACAGAGACTCTTCACCTTCAAGAGGCTTGTGTTGTCTTCTGGATGTACAGTTCTTGTTCGGAAGTTCCTTTTGGGCAAACTTTTACATTGATCTTTCTTGATTTTTCCTATGTGGGAAACTGAACTAGAAGATTTTTGTGGGAGAGATGCGAAACAAGTAGTACCTTAAAAAAGTAGTAGGCAAAGTCTGTTTCTGGAAATCTGTCTGTCCCATCTCTGTCTTCTGTGAGCAAGACAAGTATCTGCAGTGTATCTGCAGTGTGTCTAGGGCTAAAATGGTCAGTGGTTAACCACATGACAGATGGGATGAACTTATGCAGGGATAAAAGTTGGGGTTTTTTTTGAGTTAATTGAGGTTTTCTATTGTCACTTGTCAGCTTTAACAATCTCAGTTAAACTTCAGTGTTTCCTGAACGTGGGAAGTGGTGAAACAGCCCACCCGTAAGTGGTCATCCAGTGGTCCAGATCCCCGATTTCCAGTATTTCACATCACTTCCAGGAGACTTATGGTTAATAAGTTCTACCACAAAAGTTCCAAATTCTCTTAGTGGGAATTCATTGCTTTTAGTTATGGCTCGTCCCTCACCCGTTACCCATCCTTGCAAATGACTGATGTTAAGAGGTAATGGGAGTGAACTGGAGACTTGAGGGCTCAGAGAAAAAGGTACCTAATCTGGTAAGTAATGGCATAAGTATCTCCCCTTGTGTTATAAAAACAGGCTGAGAGGTTATTAGTCTCCTTGCCTGCTATTTCTGGCAAAATTAAGTGTACAGTAAGCTGTCTCAATAGGTGTGCCTGTCTGGTTGCTATATGGTTCTTCACGTTATTTTGTGGAAAGGACCAACTATGTCAGGAAGAAAGTGGTGGGACTGAAACCGAGCTGCTCCCTTAACTGAGCCTGGGTCTGGCAGCTGCTGTTGGAATCCCACGGAAAGTCTACCCCTGTGGGTGAATGGAGAAATGTCTCTGGCTCCAGTGGAGTGGGAGCCTGATGGGACCCAGTGTCCTTCTGAGAGAAGGTTCTAACGCTTGGTTGATGACTGCACCATCAACCACTTGTAACGGTAATCTTTCCGCTCCCACTCTGTTTTATCTCTTTTTTTTCTGGAAGGAAAGCAATTGAGGAGAGGTGTCAAGCTCTACTCAGAGCTCCCTTTTTCCCCAGTTGCCTTAGAATCAGAGTGGATGGGGCAGTTGAAACAGGCATCTGGGTGCTTAGGGGAGAGCATGGCTAGCTGCAAATAGAGTTCTTAATGTGGAAAACTAGGAACTGTACATGAGTTTGCATTTTTGATTGTGTCTTGTTAAGGTACCACTGTTTTGTGTTTTATTTTTAATACTCATATGATGGATTAATCAATCTCTTTCATCCAGAGTACACCTTGCCCAAACTTGTTCTCGCACACCACATTCTAAGTCATCTCTAAAGATTTGCGTTTTTATGAGTCACTTCAGACTCAAGAAAACGCAAGCACGCAATACTAATACATAAAAGGAGAATAAACATAGAGTACACTTTAGCCAACAGGCATGACATTTAGGCCCCTGAGCTGCTGAACAACAACAGGGCTTGCAATGCACACAAAAGATACAGGAAAAATTGAGTTGTATTTGCAAAGACATGTTATTGCTTGGGTTATTTTCTTTTTTATGGTATTCATGGCCAAATGATTCAGCTTCTCACAGCTAGACCTGGATGACACTTCCCCAAAGAACAGTGACTTTGTCACAAAGAAAAAAGGAAGGGAAAAAAGAAAAAAAAAAAAAAAAAGGAAAAAAAAAAAAGGCAGCATCATAAGGACTATGAAAGTACCTGGGAAGCTGAGTCACATTACATGAACAACTTCAGACAATATATAAATAAATGATGATGGTTCTGTAAATATTAAAACATTTCCTTTGACGTTTAAAAATTCATTCTTTTGGTAATACTGATATGTTTCAGTTTATGCTGTTTTGAAATCAGTTTTTGGAGTTGAGTTTCAAAATTACTTTTTCTCCCTCACTTCTTTTAAATCTTGCCTTTTATGAAGAAAAGTTTGAAATAAGCAAAGTGAGATGACACAAAATATTCCTTTTAGCTTTTTTGAAGGAAAAAAAAAATAAATGGAAAAGCTTATTTAACTTCAACTCATATTGGCAATTGGGGGAACTGAAGCTTAGGAAAATCTCTTTGGGGATATTTTTTAGTTTAACTAAAGCTTGAATTCTGAGCTCTCAAATTTCAGTCAAATATTTAAAACATTGGGCCATTTTTCTCTCCGATACCAACAGAATGCGAGAAATATTAGGAAATTATAACAAACTAGTATCCTTTAGAATGCCATTCTGTTTGTGCTAGGGTTGTATTTTGAGTCTTAAAGGATTACATCGGGTAATCTTGGTTTTAGCTGAAAATTAAACAGGAACTTCAGTTATCTGCAAGCCTAGCCCCAATGGGGAAAGGAATTAGGATTAATGAGCAAACACCCAGATACCTTTCTTGTCAAGGCCTACAGGGCACGTAAGGTATTTAAGACATCTGAAGATTCAGACTGGCACTTGCTGGGACTTTCTTAGGCACCTGTCTGAAAATCCCACCTGTATTTCTTTATACCCTACAAATCTATCTCGACGTCTCCTGTTAGATGATTCTGGAAAGTATTACTGCCTGAGCAACTTTTTTTTTTTTTTTTTTAATTTTATTTTGTATATCTGCTTATCTTACTGAGGGATTTTCTGTGAGACTTGGCTGCACGGTGTATTTCTGATTAATCCCTCCTGGTATTTCTCCAGTTTCATGCGTCCCCCTACACCTGCCCAACATCAATAAGTATTCCTTTTTCCAAAGCTGAATTTGCCCAACCCTTATACTAGAGCAGTCACTGCATTTGCCTCTCTCTGCGTTTTTTTTTCTTTCCTATCCTATTCTATCTTATGGGGATAAGCTGCCTGGCTTTCCTTTATCCAGAATGGAGTGTTTTTCCTAGGTCAGGTAAGAAAATGGAGTCGGTGAAGAAATTGTTTGCAAATAACTAGTCTTAAGCATTCAGAACAGGTTGTTATCCTGAGCTGTTCTCAACTATCTGGTGTCCTGCTTGAGGGCTGTAGAAAGAGACAGTTGAATCCATGCAGCCTCAACTGCTCTAAGTTCTGTTCCTCACTTTGTTTACTTAAACCATGGCAAGATCTGAAGGTGCTGGCAGACAGGAGAGCACTTCTCACCAAGTGTCTGTATTATTTTGTGCTCTATACACACCTTTCCTTAATAGATCCTCAAGAGCTCTACTGCTGTAGAATAAAAATCACATTGTTAGATTGCTAACACCCTTCCTTCACCTGCAACAAGCTTTTGAGTCTTGCATCATGAACCCTTCTGTTGAACAAAGATGGATCACATATTCTATAAAATTCAATGTATTGGGACCTCTGCTGACATAAAGCGTGCACTTGTTCCAGCACAAAATAAGGATTTTGGGATCTGAGGGTGTGCTGGAGGGCACCTGGTCTCATAAATTCCTTGGCAGTGCTATTGAGCTTTCCCATGGCACACTGCAGAATTTGCAGGTTTTGTTTCTTCTTTCTAAAGAGCTTCTAATTGTATGTATGGGAGATTCTCTTTGACCCTTCTGGTCTAAATGTCTGTTTAATTGCATTTGCCCAACTCCCACATTAGTAAAGAGACTTCTAGGCAGGATGGAGTTTCAAGTAGTGATGTTGTGGGAGCAGATGCCTTGCAGGAAGCTAGCAGAGGATGACTAATTAAAAGATTAAGAATAACAGTGCAGAGAGGTGGCAAGTAACCAGGAGATTTGTTCTCCACCTGACACTTAACGCAGAGGAGAGAACACCACCTTGCAAAGATTTTCCTAAAAAAAAAAGTGGTCTCCTTTATACAGAAGGGTTTTAAGAGTAAACCAAATAATTTTGCAAGTGGAATGAGAATGGAGCAGTTGCTATGCCAAACTCCACAGTCCTACCAAGTGGCTTCCCTTTATGGCCAGGAATCCAGAGAAAATCAGTCTCTGTAGGAGATGAACAGCTGAAGGACCACCCTGCTGGGAAAGAGAATGGACTTGAAAGCACAGCAGCCTCTCTCTGCTTCTAGGGCCTGATTGTGAGCTTGAATCAAGATGACGAGAGTACTTTCTTTTCCTTTCTTTCTGCCTTCCTTCAGTTTTGCAAGTACAGATATTCCCAGATTCCATTTTTGTGAGAGGAAGCAAGTTGTAGCTCACTGTGATGGGAAGTGATGCATGGGTTATTTTTACTTAGGCTCCTTTGCAAACCTCTCTTTCACTTCCCTTCCTGAAGAATGGCACCATTTATATCAGGACATGGAGAGATCATCAGGTCTAGGTCTAGAAACTTTGTCTTTACAGTAGCAGGTCATTCCTCCAGCTTGCCAGGACTCACTTGTGGACAGCTGGGATCCAGACCGTGTTCCCTGGAGACTTATCTTGTGTCTTTTGCCTGCTCATTAATGCTCCTGTGTAAAGTATTACCTTTAGTGATGACCTAGAAAGTTACTAAGCTACACTAACAGTAGCTGGTCAGAGGAAAATTTCCAGGAACAAAGTGGCTCAGGTGGAAAAGTTTATGAATTCAGTATTACTTATTTCCAGAACTAGTCTTAATATTGAATAAAGCCTTTGTTTTGGCCATTCAGCTTTTGTCTCCAGTGATAAGGCCTGTGAGCCTTTAATTAATTAATAAGTGGCTTTTTGCTGTAGACTCGGAGACGGTTAAATATGGTGTACTTAAGTTGAGATAAAGAATTTGGCTGGGTTTTTAGAAGATGAAAGCACAGAAGAGTCAATTAACATTTATTTCTCACTTTCCTAAGTCTGTGAATAATGTTTGATTTAGGTTTAGTGAGAATTTTTTTATTTGTGAGTTATTTTTTTGCTTGGTTGAGTTTTTAAGGCCAGGTATCTGTCATTTCTTTTTTCATTTTTCTTTTTCCTTCTTTCTGTTCTGTCATTCCTGGCTTAAGAGGAGATTAATTCTGTAGGTAACAAGACATGGGTTATCTGAAAGACTTTCAATTAACCAAACAATCCTGACTGTAACACTCCAACATGACATGAAGCTCTAAAGATTTGCAGACCATGCAAAGACATTCCCATCCAGTGCAGGGAGGCAGAGTGTGTGCGCTGTTGGTCCTGGGCTAAGAGGCTGGCAGAGGGACAGGCCTGTATAACGAGGACCCACTGCCAAATGAAGATATCTATACTGCACCTAAACTAATGAGCGTGCATCGTGAAAACAGACTTCAGTCATATGGATTTCCACTAATTATCCCTTCTTCCCTATTGTTTCCAGTGATGAAATGTCAGCTAATAGAAGAAGTCTTGGTTTTAGTCAGGAAGTGTGTAAGTGAGCACTTCCTCGTTCTATGTCTTATCCTGTTTCTAGTGCAGTTCTCCTATTTGTTCAGATTTTGTCTGCTGTTTAGTTCTTCTTTTGTATTGATTTACTTCTCATCTTTGTAACATGGAACGTTATATTATTGTACAACATATATCTCAAATTCACACTTTGAGGAACACAGTCTTTCTCCAAATTGCTATTCCTCTTTTAGAAAGAAACTGGCTTTATCTCAATTTTTAGTAAAAGCTTTATTGGGCTTATAATTCTTTTATACATAAAAGAACATAATTCTTTTATACAGGGAAGTTTCAGTGTAGAAAATTATTTGCATAGATACTTAACCAAGTTTGAGTGTTTTTAAAATCCAGCCCCCTGCTGTAAGAGCCTTGTTCTCTTTATTTGCTTGAAGTAATTATAATTTCTTTACTGTATAATTCTGTTTTTATTGCCGTTATTATTTTATTTTTCTGGATTGATCAAACTACTACAAGGAATACAAAAAGTAACTACAACTGCTGAGGGGAAAAAAAGTCAATTAAATGAATTAAGACTTCTGATAAATAATTACATTTAAAACTGCAGGTGTAGCTGTAGAAAACTTCAGTAATAATCTGTAAAGCTATGCATGAGTGTTTCAGTTCCCTGCATGCCAAAGCATATATTATTACTAGTGAGCAAAAGTGAAGTAAAAAATGTGCCCAGCCTTGGGCAAAATAAAATTTTTATATCTTCTGCATGCTCTGATTTGTTAACTTTTTTAGGCACTAGATGTCTTCCTATTGATTTCACTGCACTTTGAATCGGAGCTTGAAAGTGATTTGACGTTTTCAAAACTACCACAAGGATTTATTTTAGTAGATGTTAAGCAATCAAATCTATTATTCAGTTTTGACAGTCTCAGCATCAGTGTTTTCTCCCAAAATGCCTTCCCTGCGTTTGTTTCCTTTCTATTCATTAATCTTCTGTCACTTTGTGCTTAATGTGTGTGATTGAATATACTTTCTGTTTTACAGTGCCTCAGAAGTAAGGCTGGATGCGTAGAAGATTGGTTTGTATTTGCCGGCAAGGGCAAGGTAGAGCAGTGGCAAGCTTTCAGGGTTGGTGGTTTCGATCAGCAGGTAGCGTCTGTGTCCTAGAAGGCTGGTCCACAGCCTACAAAGTCTGGACATGTCTCCTGCTCACTCAGCTGGGCTGTAGTCATGAGAACAGCAGTGTCTTCAGTGCTGTTATTAAAAGCTGGATGCAGCTTCTGGATTCTTGATAGGGTTTTGGGCATTGTAAAAATTGGTACTGTTTTTCTGTCTCTTGATGCTGGTGTTTAACAAGCACAGGCAAGGCGAAACAAGATTTAAACAAGCCAAAATGAAGCTATTCTTGAAGCTGTTGTAAGAAGCTGCCGTATGCTGTTGAGGTAGCTTCATGCAGTGAAAAATCGGAAAAGTTCTCCTTAAAACTTACTACTATTTTTTTTTTTTTAAACTCCATTCCCCCCGCTGGACATGATTCTCTGTTGCCAAAAGCTATTCCAATTGTTTGTTGCAAAGCTGCAGGTGCAGTTCTCCTCTCACCTAGAGTGCAATGAACCAGGAGGAGCTCTGCTGTTAGTGGAGATGACATGTTAAGGCTTTGCAGGATGACAAACTGTTGATAGAACAGTAGGTCAGCTAACAAAGAGCAGGGGAAGGTGCTTGAGAGGATGGGGGATGGATCTGTTTGCACATGTTTCTCTCTGACAAAAATACTGGTGTGAGCTAGCATACTCTGAGAGACATCACCTTCAGTCCCACATCTTGCAAAGAGCAAATTGTCCTTATGAGTTCTATTTAATACTGTAACTTCCACCTTTTTTGTTAGAGAATTAGATGAGAAGCGCTATAGGGTTCTTCTTTTGTGCAGTGTGCAGTACATGACAAGGCTGGACTTGTTCCTAAACACTTGTCCATTTTCCTGGCCAGTCCCTCTTCTCTACATACCCATCTTGGAGGGACTGTGACATTGCATAATTTTTTTTTTGTCTTTTTTCATATTCATGCACTATGGGGAGTGAATAAGAGCAAATAATAAATATAGGCTAGTTTTTAAAAGGCAAATTACAAATATATAGTCAATCAAATAAAAGTCAATGGAGTAAACTAATGTACTCCAATTATTGTTACTGCTGCTAAGATTACCATAACATTTTTAATTAGTTGACTGAGCTCCCTCAAGGGAATAACAAGGCTGTAATGTCTGTGTGTACTCTAAGGTGGTTGACCATATACTAGGACTTAAGGAAATTGCTTCTCAGGTAAGTACTACTCTGACAATTTGCATGTGGGATGGATCAAACAAGGCAAACTGCATGCAGGAGCAGGAGTCCAGGTAAGGTGTGCCAATAAATGCAACTATTTCTACAGTTACTGTGCTCAGAAGAGTTCTCACCTGACTGAACTCTCTCTGCTCTGTTGATTCAGAGAGAAAGGCAACAGGATTTAAGTCAGGATTCCTGTGAATGAAATCCTTAATGATCTGTTAAAGTTTGTCACAGAACTTTCTGAAAAAATGAAAAATTATTCTCCTTTCCCATGAGTCATTTGCTGCTGCCCTCTGACCGGTGGTGCTGGGTGGAGGATTACTTCTGGGTCCTCAGAACAGGATGCTAATACTATCTTATTAAATGGATGACCTTGTGTCATTTGCTGTTCCTCAAATATTCAGTAGGTATTTTCTAAAAGATACCCCCTGCACTTCTTGAAATTCAGTAGTGGTATAAAATAATTAACTGAAGGTCAGAGATAGTTCCTGCTACATCTAATTTGTAAGCAGCTGTTGAGGAGAAGCTGCACATGGTATACATACTAATGAAGATCCCCATTTCAGACCATATTTTAAGTATTATAAAAGTCCTTGGGGATAGAAGTGGCAGAAATTCAAATATTGAGGAAATTGTTAATATAGGCAGGCTTCAATTCAGGTGGATGCTTCTGCCAGTGTGCTTAATGTAAAGCTTGTGCTTATAACCACTGAAGACATTCAGTCTCGCACTTGGATGTAAGCAGATGTCAAGTCCCATTCAGATCAGAGGCTGTAAATTCAAATGTGCTTTGCTGGTTTGGGATGTGGCTGTCTGCAGATCACTTTACAAACAGCAAGAAAATTCATTCCACTTCAGGAGGAACGGAAGGGTCCCCCCCTTAGCTGGAAACCCCCCCACTAGACCCAAAAGAAGCCATGTTTGCATTGACTAGTTATGCCCAGCTTCTAGTCAAAATTCCTCAAAAATGTGATATAAATAAAATAAAAAAATTAGATTATGGTACTGCCAAGCTAAAGAAAAAAGAAGTTAATATAGGAATGTTAGTCTGTTTGGGTTCTCCTGTATATAAGCATGATTCCAAAGGTAGTTTGTTCAGGTACATGGTTGTTCCCCCCTGCCCCCACATACCTAGGTGTCTTAAAATGCCCATTGGGAAGGAAAATCTGAAAGCGTATATAACCAAGAACATTGTGCTCTATAATTTCAAGAGAAGCTAGACAACAGGACTTTCACTAGACTTTTTATAAAATTTAAAAAAATAATTAAAAATACTTCTTCATGCCATGTTAATAAAGCCTATTTGAGCTGTCTAAGCAATTTGCAAGTCATATAACACGTCAGTTAACAATGAATTTGCTCAAGATTTTAATTAATTAAAAAATAATTAATTGTTGAACTGGCTAATGTCTGACTTGGTGTTCAGCCAAAGAGACCCTAGCAACCCAAAACAAATTTTCCTGTTCAGCAGAATTACCAGTTTTCTTTGACCAGTAGTCAGTTGTATTCTTCTGTTCACATATAGGAAGTCTTTGGTGAGGATAAACAATTTCAGCTGTACCTCCTCTTGTCTTGGGCATCATCAAATGCTGTTGATGTGTTATTTGTCCGCAAAGGAAATTTTCTGGAATCATGTGTCATTGTATGTCTTTATATGACAGCGTCTTTGTAGGTAACCAAATATTCTGTACACATTTTCAATAATCCTAATATGTATTTAGGTAAAATGCCAATAATAAGCCATTGGACTGATACATTTTAGGTTTTAGACAATAGCCTCCTGATTTTCCATCTCTGATTCTCTTCACTTAAGAGCAAACTGGTTCCACACAGGAACTAAATCTTGTATTTTTTTCTGAAAAAGATACACGGAGATGATGAGAAGATAGATAGCTGTGATACCAGGATTTTCCACTGTTTGAGTTTCAGCTTTGTGATCCTTCCTTACCTGTGATAACTCCTGTGTTGTGCACGGCACACAGTGACAGCAAACATCTAAATAATATCCAACAAGTAACATCACCTAAAGAGTTTTGCCAGGCAAGTAGCCTCTGCAGGTACCATCCTGCTTGTATAGAGCTAGCTGGTTTGTTCAGAGACACAAATCGGTGAGGTTGTTTTCAGATATGCAGCTCATGGGGACACGGCACATCACTCTGCTGTCCCCAGATGGAGCTGGTACTCCGCGATGGCACAGAAGGAGAGGAGACAATGTGAAATTCCTCCATATCAGTTGAGAGTATTCAGGAAAAGGGTATATTTTTCATGGGATAATTGATAAGAAAGGGGGGAGAGGAGAGGACAGAAGCGGCTTGAATCGGAGACAGGTGGAGAAGAAAGAGGGTGAATTATGACTGCTCTTAGTTAAACCTCATCAATGCTTTAATCAGCCAAGATAAAGATCCTATGCAGTGATTGACTGGGTTTTTTGTTGGCCTTTCAGCTCCGAACAAGCAACCAGAGGGAAAGCAAGAGATGGATTTGTTTCTCAGTGTAGTTAACATTTGAACAGCTAACGTTTACAGGTATTAATCCAAGTCATTCATAGTTTTCTACCTACTTGTAGGAATCAATCTTATTCCTACTGATATTAAAAATGAGAGGTGGGGGAACATCAGTCTCTTTCATTATTGCCTCTCTGGTTTCTTTCCTTGCCCCAGGTGGCACAGGAAGATGAAGCAAGTGGAGATAAAAGTGCAGGAGCTCCAGATGGGTCAAAGACGACACTATACTTTCTGACAATAAGACAGTAGAAACATACATGAGGTTGTTAGTCTTTTCTTTCTTTTTGTTAAACCTAATTTGAAGTGAAGGCACAGGCCAGTGGTAGGTCACTGCTATGTCTTTAGAAATTTGTCCACTATGTACAAAACAAGGTGAAGAACTGAAATGTTTCCCTGTCTGAAGTGAAAAAGAAGCATGTTTAATTCCATCCAAGTAAACAACTGGGAGACTTGCAAAGAAATTAGGGCCATCCAAGAAGGAGGAGCAGACCTGTGATTCACCACACACTCTTGGGAACTTGCCACCCAGCTGTTACAGCGAGATTATTTTATTACACCAAGGTCATTTATATTTGATATCCATTTCTGTAAAAGCTGTGTGACAGTGCAGATGAGCTTTGGCTGAGAGCTCTGTTTCCTGGCACAAGTGGGCAGAGGTCCCACATCTCATGAGTATGAGAAATAGGACATTTGAAACTTGAAAGCTGGTTTAACTACATAACCTCATATCCATCCTAAGGCATAGGGAATAATGATAAAGGTCTTTAAACTTCTCTGCCTGCAAGAGTTTCACAAGAAAGGTTTGTTCCCTACAGTGCCAATCCTGTGTTATTTTGGGAAAAAGTTTCTTGTGCCGATTCTTTGTTTTTCTAGTTCCTGTACAATGGAGTTGAAAGAACAGAAACTGCTTCATACTGCTGGAAATGAGAGGAGTGTGAACTTATTCATGAGTTAGCCAGAGCAGATATTTATGGGGAAGATATTTATATTCTGTCCATAAAGCTGGCGTGATATTGCAGTTGGATCTGTCTTGGCCAATGGTGATAGTATCTCTCTGACTGGCCAGCAGGTCACTTCACCCTAAACTTACTCAGCCCAAAGGGAGGGAGCTATCAGCTCTCTGATATCACTTCTAAAGCCAGTAACAATCAATATATACGTTAATCTCTTATTGTGAATGTCTGAAGAGTATTTAGTAATACACATACAGGATAGCTTCAATGTGCAAAGGCATGGGGAAATACAAAGGCTAGCTTGTTCATTAAAAGATCTGAGTCTCAAGCTGAACATCCTGAAAGGAAATGAATGGTTTCATTCAACTTTCTGCAAAAACAAAATTAGTGTAGCTTGTTTATTGTAGGGGTTTTTCTTTGTTAATGGTCATGCTTGGATACTAAAAGCAGCACTGTACAATGCTCATCCACAGATACTGAAGGTCTTTAGGGAGCTGGGTAAAAAGCTGATCAGAAAATATGGCTCACTAACACTGATCACAGATTTTTCAAAGGAGCTGGAGGGGATTTTATACTGAAATTACTTTGAAAATCAAGGGTAATGGACACCTGTTACTTTAACAACTTTTGAGAACTAGCCTTTAACAATTTGTGCAATATTATTGGAAGATGGTAGTCCATAAAAGACTGACCAGTCTCAGGACTCGTATTCTGTAGGGTTTTTAAGTATTTCACCATACTCTCAAGTTTCACAACTTGTCTTTCTCTTATGTAGAACCTAAGCAGCCGGCGCACAATTTCTTGTCTTAACACTTGCTCTGTGTTAAATGTCTTACCTGTCAACTGGATTTCTTTCTCTTTCTACCCCTATGGGAGGAACTGAGGGTTTAAGCATGTGAGGGAAGAAAATAATGGTTTTCATTTAATGCATCACTTTAGTTCTCTGGTATTCGATTATCTTAGTAAGTGCTTTATTAGGGAGAATACCCTGTGCACTAGGCATCAAAGGGTGCACGGCTAAATGGAGGTGATGCTGTCACCAGCAGCACCGGGAGAGCAATACCTCCCACTGTTTAAACACACCATTGGAGTCATGCTTCATGGCGTAAGAGGAGTAATGTAAGCCTGGCTCATACTGACGAACATCAAAAGAGTAATCCTAAATCCTATCACAATGCAGTGAATAATCATGATGAATTATGTAGGCTGCTGGAGGTGTCACATTGTAAACAACTGGATGCAGTACCAAAAGAAAGAGGGACACTTCAGCATTGGGCTCTGCATTTCTGCTACAAAGGACCTGCATGGGTCTACCCTGCAGAACTAACAGCTGAAACGGAGGCTTACCCTGCGTAAGCTCTGTCATTTTACTGTGCGTCTGCTACGTCAGTAGAGGAAGTAAAGCAGCTGGCTGGAGGCAGAGTCGCTGAGGGAGAAATGGTAGGGAGATGTGCGTACGTCTGTGAGAGGGACAAGAAGGTAGAAAACCAAAGTCAAACAGAGGAGGAGGTAGCAGGCTTTTGTACTTGTCTGCTCCCTGGGGAACAGCTGGCAGATGGCAAAGACAGTGCAGTTGAGAGAACTGTACTTGCAAGATGCCAGTCAGGGCTAACAACACATATCAGGCAACACTGGGGACTTTCAGGGATCCTACTCTGATGGTAATGCAAAGGAATTCGGGGTGGAACTGGAGCAGGGTTTCTCCATGAATAAATCAACACCTACCTATTGCTGCTCCCTGGGAGCAGGATGATGCAGTACAATAGGGAACGTACTGTACTGTGCTCTCACCTCATACCCAGGAATTTAACAGTCCTAGAGCCAGCCAAACTAGCAACCTGTCAGTTCCTTATCAGATCTAATATTTAATTTCAATTCTCTAAAATAAACATAAAAGGAATATAGTAATTGTCATTTGAGTTTATACCGTAAGTCTGTCTAGCTGCTTATCTGTAGCTATACTGGTTATTTTGAAGTGCTGTGAGAAAGAATAAGAAGCTCTGCAGATGATGAATAGCCTAATGAAGTCAGGGGAAGCTGCATAATTAAGCAAGGTTGGGGTAAAATCGTAGCTACTTTGGAGGAATTCTAAGTAACTTTAACAAGGTCAAGATTTTACCTCAGGTCTTCATAGAATAGTTTGCCACTAAAGAATTTTTTTTTCTCTAGCCCTGAAGGATGAAGGCTTATAGCCTTAATTTTATTTATCCCTTCTTACGTAACCATGAATGCTCTCATTAGCCATATAAATGTCTAATGCTATTTTGAATGCTGGTAAACCTAGCCTTTCATTAGTAGCCCAAAGGCAAAATAATTCTTTTCACCAGTGCTACAGATTTATAAAGTTTAAGCCTTATAACGTTTTTTTCTGTAGGTAGGCCAGGAATACGCTTATTTCATTCTCTTGTAGTTAGAAAATTATTATTGAACAGTTTCAAAAGTTTAGCTATTGGAAAACATCTGTGTTGAATTCTCTGCAGCTTTTTCACAGGAGAAGTAGTTGCAAATATTCATTGAAATCAACTTAATGTGGGGGTTTCAGGCGTGCCTTTGAAATTTTCTCCATTTTGAAGAATATCACATTCATTTCTCTGGGACATATTTACTTCTATTCCACACAGATCCAGTCTCCCTCACTTTGATTGCTGGAAACTATTTCTACTGTGAATTTAAAAATAAGGTAGCAGGGTTTCAACGTCAAAGGAAATGCCTTTATGTTTCTCCAAGACTTTTCCACGTTTCACGTGAAGTTTTCATCGCATATGTTTTCTCACACTGAGCCTTTGGCAGGTTGGGATGTGTGATTTATGATGTAGCCAATGTATTTTGACCACACTCCAGCTGATCAAGAAGAAGCTATTTTAAACAGAAAAGATGGCTGAGTACAGCAAAAATAATATTCTCAAAAAAAACCCAAAACAAAATATTTGAGGCCAAGGCTAATAGCTTTGTTCAGACAGTGTTGTGTGAGGGTTCTTGGTAGACACCTCTATCATCGAATGGTTGTGCGATACCAGGCAAACTGCTTTCCTGTAAGTATTGTTTTTCCTAATCCCTCTCATGTCTTCCTTGTCAGCACTGGTATCTTCAGAGGCAAGGTGGGCTGTTTGTTCTTACAGTGCCTGCAGCGAGGCTCGGGATGTGGATCCAGGAAACAGCTGAGCTGGTCACAGCTTGCTGACACCAGAGGGAAAGATCTCTCTCCCTCCTCCTTGGCTCTGGCACTTACCTGTTTGCAGGGAGAGACAATTCGCCTTGCTAACCCAACGAAAGGTTTCACTCTTTGCCAAGGTAATTTTCTGCTGTTTTAGTAAATGGAATTGACGCACCGTGTGATCAGACCTGTGCCAGAGCCTGGCTCAAGGTAAAGCAGTGTGAGTGCATGGCATGGGAATAAGGGGAAAGCAATAGAGGACTGGAGGGAGACATGTTGATTTGGTCCAAAACCTGCTGTAATCTGTGTAATGATGAGAATTCGTTGCGGTTTTCTGCCACGGCATAAACTTCTGTTGTGAGCTTGGGTGAGCAATGCTGTTCGCTTCTGCCTGAGATCCACGTTACTACATCAGGGTTAGAACAGAGAGGCTTTGGAGGCGGTGCAGTGGCTTTAAGCTGTTTGTTGAAAGTCGAAAGAATTTGGAGTGCTGTTTGTTACTGCATCAATATAAAGAAGCATTTTCAAAAATACTTAAAATGCTTTAAATTCAGGCTTTTAAGAAGGTATTCAAGCTTCCAAGTATTCAGCCGTCATCTGTTCACCTCCTTATCTCTCACTAACTTTGTTATGGTTTATAGGTGATGGATAACTCTGAATTCAGGCTGTTTCCATACGCGGGTCAGATTATATGGATTTTGAAATGTTATGTTAGCCTGGCAGGTTTGACAAACTGGGCCAGTGTTTTGACAGTTCTGGCCAGAGACGTTTTTTTATCTTCCTCTCAATGCAATCTAGGCTGAAACTCTGCGCTTTTCACAGGAATGCTTCTCAGCAGTCTCAGAAAGGAGCTTGAAAGCTGTTAAATAAGAAACTACAGTACCAAAGCTTCGTGTGTGCTGATGTGACTGAAGAACAAGACAAGGCATCTTGGCAGCAAGTATTTCTGTCTCTCTTAGCACAGATGTGCTCTTGGCTTTGTCCTCCCTCCTCACTCTCTATGCGTACAGATGGCCATGGCGGACATACTGTGTTTTGGCAGATGACAGAGACAGAGACGGGTGTACAGACAAGAAGCACTGTGTTGCTAACGAATATACAAACTCTTCATTTGCTGCCATATTTTGCAAATGTTCACCCTCAGCACTATCCAGTGAGCTGGATGAGGTTTCTCTGTCTTTCCAACACCCAAAACAGTAGCCGACCTAGTGCTGAAATTTAGATGGTGCTCCACAATAACTAGTAGCACAGAGACTTGCTGATTAAAGACACTGTTGAAAACGTGCAACTGTTGTCAAATGTGGCTGATGCACAGTTCAGAGAAATTGCATGCTGTGGGTGGACATCCTTTACTGATTTTGGCCGTACCGTCTGAAACATAAGCCTCTCTGCCTCTTGCCCATCAGCTGGCAGCTGCTGCTGGTTCACCGTTCCCACCATGCTGCTGGTGAAGGGAGCCAGGCAAAGGCTGGAAGGAGCCCTGTCCCACTTCAGGAGAATCATCTGTGCTAGCACAAGCTCTTGGGCCTTTCAGAAACAGCTGAGTGTGTCCAAAGTTAATGCAGGGATTCTCACGTGGCCTCTTTGGCTGGCAGAGCTGTGGGAATGCAGCCCCAGGCAGGAAGCACTAACAGACCGGAGGGGGAAAGGCCTCTCCCCAAAACCCAGTGCCATGCTCATCAAGGCAAATGAGCATTAGTTGCCTCAGGACTCCTCCCTTCTGGTCTGTGTAGGCTATCAATGGGTATTTACTCCAGAACACACAGCCTGAGAGCTGGGACATGTCTCTTTAGCCCATTCTGTGGACAGCCTGTCTCTTGCACGTTCTTTAGCTGTGTCTAGTTTAGTATTTTAAGGTTGGAGAGGAAAGGCTCATGGATCTGGACAGAAGGGTCTCAGCCCAGAGCTGATGTTTCACTAAGGGTCCTCTGATGTCTCTTTTTTCTCCAATAGGGACTGCTGTGCTCTAGAGACGATTTCTCCTTTAAATAGACTAGCGTTATCATAATTTTTTCCTGCAGTATATACACCAGTTCACAAAGGCATACCACAGATATATTGGCCATTATGGTTCCCCTGAGTTTTCCTCCGTTAACCATAACAAAATGCCATTAACTATTTAGGAAGTGCAGCCTCTAAACACGCTTCTAGTTTCACAGTTTTTTGTTACATGCTGTAATGTACAGCATAGAGAGAAATGATTATTTAAAAAAATAGCTTTAAGGTAATACATTACTGAAGTCATTTCAAATGATCTGAAGGAGTCATTTAGAATGACAGCTTTTATTATTTCCTCTGCCGGTAAATTAAAGAGAGGGGATAAAATGCAAGTGATTGAACTGAAGCAAGAAATATGTTTCCAGGTGTTTGCAGATGATGTTCTAAATAATTTAGTAGCTGGGAACAGTGTGTTACGCAGTCATGCAGCAGAAAGGAGAAAATTGAGGGTGTGCAATTCCCCCAGCTACTGTTCTGGTCTTACTGATGTTTACATCGGCAGAGAGATGGAATAACACAGTGATGAATCTGGCCAGTGTGTTTGCTGTTTCATAATAGCATGCGTTTCCTATTTGAAAATGTAAACCTGAGAGCCCCTCAGGTTTCTCTCTACTATCTTTCTGTTGCTCTATTTTTATTTTTATTTTTTGTATCATTAGAAGTTCTATCCAAATGATTAGCTACATGTGCAACTCTGATTTTATGTCCTTTGCTGCCTAGAAGTCCTGTCTTTTCGTAAGTGCAGAGTGTATGTTTTGTGTTCCTCAACATCCACTTTTGTGCTTGTTCTTAGCTGATGTCTCTACTATAGGTTGCTCCTTGCTCCTAGGTTGGACGATGACAGCTTTTTTAAGAGCTACACCTATGAGCATGTGAGGGTGAGGTATCAGCTACCAGCGATTTTCATTGTCATCATTGTCATCAGGAAATAATATGATGCTGTTAGTGCAGTTTCAGTGCAGGCTCCAGCTTGTGGCTGTAGAAACTCATATTAGTTCAAAACAGTTTACTTAATGAAGAGAATAGAGACCTTTGTTCATTTTAAATAGGAGATAGGGGTGATGTTACAGATTACAAGTGGGTAAATAATTTTCGTATATATGTGTAAATTACTAACCCACTTCTAGTTTGAATATCTATGTAGTTCATTTAATTTTGATCATCTTTCTCAAAAAATTTCTACAAATAGAATAGACACTTGCCAAACATGAATGTTAGTTGCTATTGTTGGTTAAATGGGTCATCTGAATGTAAGTCTGCAGATGGTTTGTGAATGCTTTGTTGTGAAGAGAGTTGTTATGGAAGGTTTTACTCATGGAAATGTGGACATTTTTATTTGGGGAAACTAAAGGGGTTTTTTGCTTAAGGATGTCAAAATTAAATTTTACCTTGGGTCAGTTTCAGAGAGTCTGAACCACTGACAAGATTGGGGCATTGGACTCTGAAAAGAAACTTCCGTGAGATGATGAGAAACTTTGAAAAATTCCAGTTTTGTATCCTGCAGATTTTCTGCAGTATTTGGTCAGTTCATCAAGAAAAGTTGCGTTATATCCATTCATGGAGGTTTTCAGGACAGTCCCATTTGAAGTGGAAGGCTGGACTCCAGAGGTTACTTTCAAACAATATTTCCGTAGCTTTGTGACTTAAAACAAAGCATTTGAGATTACCTCTGTCAACTGACAGTTGTTCAGAATTTGAAATTCAGAATTTCCTCGCCAAATGTTACCTACTGTGATGTAATGTTGGAAACTCCCCAAAAGATAAAATCTGAACTTTACTTGTTCTTGCTGTATTCACCTTTAGAGCTTTTCTGATTGCATAAGTAAGTCGTGTTTATTTGACGTATGTACAGCCACAAGAAAGTTTGGCACAAGGGGTTAGAAAGGTCAGGAGCGTGGCAGACTTTAGGAGAGAGCTAGATACTTGTAGGGGTTTTGAACCATTGATAGTTTACATAGAAGAGAAAAATGTACTGGAGAAATCTAGATTACTCTGTATCATTGCAAAGTTTGAAAATCATGATCTGTAGCTCAATAAACCACAAGGAAGGAGTTAAAATTATGATTTAAAATATCCTTTTTCCCCCCACTGTGTTAATTTTGAGTTTCTGAAATTAATTTCCTGGCCCTCTCTCCCCGCTCCCCTTAGCTTGTTAGTACCTTTTGAAATGCCATTTCACTACGAAAATGAGGTTGCGTTACTTACTTTATTTTATTTTATTTTATCCTTTGGGTTTTCTTTTTTTCTTTTTCCTCTGGTGTGAATCATTTGATGTAAAGCAAATAGTATAGTCATTATTTTGGTAGTCACTCCGTATTTTATGAGTTCACCTCAGTACAGGTTTACTGGTTTAGGCACATTGCATATGGATGCATATACCATGTATGACTGAGTATATGATGGAGAAATTATACTCCATTCATCTGGTGGGCTGTTCCACCAAACTTTAGTGCTTTTCACTGTTAGTTTAAGCATCCAATAAAAGTCCGGTGGTTGGAATAGGTGGCAGTCCCAGCCTTCCCTCTTCCAATACTGTAAACTGCATCAAGAGCCATAGGTTGCAAAAATTATTGTTTTCCCATCTCTAGAGCACTTAGCTTTTGATCTCAGCATTGACAAAGTTTCCTTGAGTTCTGCTGCTGCTGGGCTCCTTGAGGCTCTGAGTGCTGCCCTTTGACTGCCAGGCACAGAATTTGCATTAAGTACTACCAAGCCTTGGCAGAGACCAATTGAAAAGGCTTTCTTTTTGGAAAGCAGCTGAAATAAAATCAGCTTTGGTGTTTGTGCTTTCATATGAAACATGTTATTTTCCTCAAATGTAAGGAAGGAATTGGACTGACATTTTCAAAGTCACCAATGTGTGATTATCAAGTAGAAGTTTCAAAATCTCAGACTTGAATTATATACAGTTCCAAGCAGCTACTGCGTTCTCCCCTCTGAACTATGTTTTGTTAAATATACATTCAGGTCTCAGAGCTCTTTGGAGAGAAACAGGCTCCTATTCAATGAACAGTGTTCTAGGAACTGAATTTGGATAACCTTCACTCAGAAGACCTTCTTTGTAAACCAGCTGCACAAAGAAAATATTATAATGTGTGGAAAAGGAATACTGAGGCTCTTTTTACCCTGGTTGCATGCAGATCAGCTTTACAGTTGTCCTTGTATCTGCATGTGTATTTGAATAATCTATCACTTATTTGTCAAAATCTGGTCTTGGGTCTAACAGGAAAACTGAGGTCCCTGTTTGCGTTTCTAGTTTGTTGATGAGTTGGAGACTCATAGCTTTAGGCAAGTAAGTTTTTCTTCCTCTGTTCTAGAGCAATATTTTGGACATCAACCACATTTCTGAGTGTAATGAGGGAGCAGCAAAAGCTTCTGTTTCCTTTAACATTATAGAAGTCTGTTTGCAGACAAAATACACCTGTGTGCTTGAATCTGCCATTTATATTTTCTTTCATGCCTGCTATAAGAACTTTTAAAGTCAAGTTTTGACATATATTGGTGACAGTGTCAGATTGAAAAATGCTTGAAACACATTAAATGGTCTAAGTCTTTGCTTGATGGAGGAGTTGGGCTCTGAAGTAATTTCTGAATGGTGAAAGATACCTTAGTAAATGAAAACCCCAAGCTGCAAAACTACCTGCGAGCTGAAGGATTCTGCTTATGATCCACGTAGATCTAGTGCCCTCTTGATCTGCCCCTGCCTCTAATTCCATCTGACTTATTTTTGATGCCTATTTTTACTATGGATCAGTAGTTTTGGAATTGACAGACTTCTTCAGACAAGTCCTTACTATTCCCTGATAAAACAGGAGTTGCATGTCATGCTCAAATGTGGCAGAAGATGAGGAAGGCACTGAAAAGAAATCTAAGGAGAAAGAGTTGAATGTGAAGAAGTGGGCTGGCACTTATAGCCTAGTTACTGCTGGCATGTGTGTGGTAGAGAGAGATCTGATAAGGCTACTGTAGTGCACTTAATGAATACAGGTCAGCTATAATAAATTCCTGCCTAACAATTGGTTATTTGATACTTAGTTAAAAAACTTGTAACTTGCCATTTTCTTTTTAGTCTACTTGTGTTCTCCTCCTCTCCTTCTTCTTCTGGGAGGGGTAAATTAGATAGTGTTACTTTTAAAGTACATTTGAAGGCTTCTCTGTTCCTTATTATACCCAGGTGATAGAGGGCCCCTTATAACCTTTAATCAAACAGGAGCAGTTTTACGAGGAATTTTTTTCCCTCAAATAAATAGATGCTGGCTTGCAAGTTTCTTTTTGAAGCGGTGGGATTCTTTAGAACTTCTCTGCTCAATAGAAAGTTGCTTTGGTAAAAAATAGCTCTCTGCCTAGCTCCTTTCTGGGAAAAAATTACAATAATTGAACAAAGAGAGGAAAAAGAATAAGTCCAATATTCCTTTTGCAATTGTCTCACTTATGAACTATTAATATTTTAAATTAGGATGAAAGTTGCTATGTCTATATTATCCATGAATAAAACACAGCATAGACCTTTTCACCATTACAGAAACGTAACCACCGCTGGGGTGGAGACTAGACCCAGGCTCTGTATGAGCAGGCGTGTTTCCATCCCAGTGAATGGTAGCGTACTATCCTCGTCCTTTCATACACCTCTTGTAGTCTCCCTCCCAGCTCATCTTCTGTTTCCTCTCAGTAGGAGGACCTGATGTTTAGGAATGCTAAAACTAGGACCTGTTTGAAACAACACAGACAGACAAAAACAGCTTTTTTTTTTTTTTTTTTTTTGTCCTGGTTAAAGGACTATGTGTGTATTCTGTTATCAGAAAGGTATGGTATGGATGAAGTATAATACATGGAAATTCTGATAAGAACAATTTAGTATGTAATCCGGCATCCAGGCATACACATTTGATAAATCTAAGCATATGGAGACATATAGGGAACTTATATGTCTGTTTGTGGGTTTATCACTAAACGGGCTGGAGAATGCCAAGTCCTCAAAGATGTAAATCATGGCTGACACTACTGAAACTGGGTGAAATGGGTCAGATGACCTGAACGTAAAAATCAACAGGCAGAATAGGGACAAAGGAAAAAAAAAAACAAACCTGTGATGCTTTATATCAAAGGCACCATTGCCTGATTTTGCATCAGAAATAACATGGTATTGGAGGAGCTCATATCTTTATTGATTAAAGCTCTTTCAGGACTGCAAGTAAACATTTGAAGAACACTTGTTACTTTCTATGGAACTGAAAAAACGTTCACATAAATATTCATCCTTCATGGTTAGGAAGAAAATCTATGTTACTGCAGGTCATATTACTCTGGGAGATATTTGTTTAGTGTTCTTAGAAGTAATACATGACAAACACAGCTGCTCTTGTTCCCATATAGGCTTACTTTGTGTTGGGCTTTTTCCAAAGGTCAGAGTCTCATCACTGACCTAAACTTACTAACAGCTGCAGGGGTTAACAGCAATTATGACTTACCTTAAGCAAGCACAACATGATATCAACCCGGAATTTGTATGTTTGGAGTGGAAAAGATCTGTTAAATGCTTAAAAACCTACCAGAATTCCTAAGAAGAAACATACTAAAATGGAAGCAGTAACAAAACCTGTGAGCTACTGCAGAATAATCTAGGAGGGTGGTGCAAGTATATTAGCATAAAGAATAATTCAGGAGGCGGAGGAAACTGAAATTTAAAGAAGAATAACTGGATGAAATAAAGGATGAAAATACAAAGTGAATGGACATGAATTAAACTCTTCTACCTGAAACACGTATCATGGTATAAATGCATGATAATGACTATAAAAACAAGAAACCTAACGCCCACCAATATCCATTTTAATGCCCTTGAGCAGAACATACTTTTCCTGGCTCTGCTGTCTGGGGCACAACTTCACTCTTTTGTTTCTGTTGTGCTGAAAGGAATCTCAAAGTTGCATCTGAAATGTGAGAATAGGAGGTAAAAGCGGATGTAAGAGAGGTGAAGAAGAAAGGGCAAATTCATTAATGTTTTAGAAGCTACATCTGACTCTCAAGACCTCTGTGTGATAAACTCGTGCGTCGTGATTTTCATACTGGTCTTTTTCTTCTCTTCAATTTACAAACTTTGATGTGTGCCTTTCATATGAAGAAGAAAAAATGTGCAAATGATTTCATTACAGGTTTTTTAATTTCCCTGGCAGCTCTGGCCCAATCATGCTGAGACATTCAGATGAGTTCCTGTCTCTTCCCTGCACTGGATCTCTTTGAGGATACAGCCACAGGAACATACCTTGCAGGGCAGTTGCAGCTGAAGCATTTTCTTCCTCTTCCTGCTTGTTGTTGGTGATTCCTCAGCCTCATCTGTTTTAATTTATTTTTTTTTTCCCCCGGAAAATTTTCAGACAGATTGGTTTCCTAATCTAGTTCCTGTCTTACCAGATCAAGAATGTGACTAGGATGATGAGAGGGAATATTGCCAATACCCTCGGCCAGCAAGTCTTGCTACTAGCGGCAATCTCATAGTGATGTCAGATGACAGTATCTCTTTCCTTCCTGCCTCATCACAAAATCTGTACATTTTCTTTCTTTATTATGCAGCACATCATTGATCATTCATGTCATAATCAGATGTAAAATCATTAGATTAATTAGAATAACCTTGCAGTAATTAGACTTGCTGTGCAATTACCACTGGAATTACATAAACCAGTTGTGTGCCAGGTTTGCCTTCTGCCTCATGTTGTAGAAACACAGAGCAGCTAGGCACCCTCCCCTGTCAACAATGCTGCTCCTTGTACAAGGCCAGCAATGCAGGTGGATGGAGATGGCAAATTCATTCCAGGACTCCGCTCTACTAGCTGTTTTACATTTCAGTTCAGGTATCGTATTGTCATTGATTTTGCTATTTTCTATATTTCTTGGGTTTAAATTGAGGCTTGTTGAAAAACTTCTGTAAAATAGCTGAAACCTGAAGGCAGGAGATATAAGGACTCAATAAGAATGTTTCCTGAAGTTGCTCGTGTGACATTGACCTAGGGACAGAAGGGCTGGATGGAAGCAGCCAGGACAGGTGTGGAGTCCTAGCATTAGGTTAGGCTGCTTGTGAGAGTGTTCAGGGATAAAGTTTTAGAGTACAGATGGGTTTACCTTCAAAATAGTCTTAATAGCAAAGTCACCTCAGAGCCATACGGGCAAGTGGCAATTCAGGCTCTGAGGCTATTCCTGCACATGATAACCCACTGATTTTTAGTCCAAGGCATGGTCCTGTAGGGCCCCACAGAGCCGGTTTCCAGCCTATGTGGGTTTTTTGGAGGATGGAGTCTGAATTGCCACAGACTGTCTAGCAGTTATCCAACCATTAAGACCATAAGGCAATTAAAACACATTTAAAATTAATATTAAAATCAGAAATACTGTATCACTGAGAATAGGTTTGGGAAGAAATGATATACCCTGTTTAAAATGCAATGTTATTAATAATCTTTGGTCCTAAACCTGAAAAGTGGTATAGATGAAAGAACCATTTCTACAATGAATGATCCAGAACCATGAGAGGATGCAGAATTTCCTAGTTCATAAGTTGCTTGTGCAATAGAGTTATCCTTCTCAGAGTCAGTAAGAGTGACTGTGAATGACTTTTGGGAGTCAAGCCTTATTTTCTGTCAAACTCTGAATGGTCATTTTAGCTTTCCATTTGTTTTCAGCAGCTGTTATGAGTGACAGTTAAGTCTTTCCCCATCGGTATTCCCCATCGTGGCACTGTGACTGGAAGAACTAGTAAAGGCTCTATCGATAACACAAGCATGTTAAGATGACTACACATGTTGTAGTCATTATAACATCTAACAAAATTGCGTTAAAATGTCTTTGGCTGACCTATGCAACATTCCTGTCACGCAGCTGTGCTGCATAGTAGGGAGAGTGAGGATTTCTCTTTTTTTTTTTTTTTTTTCCTTCTTCTTCAGAAAAATGCTGATATTGTAAGCCTGGAGAACAACTAGTGCAAAGGATGTTTTCTGGAAGGGTTCAGTAATAAAGCAAGGAGCCCTCAGTAATAGTTGCATAGCTCATATCAAGGAAAGATTATCATGATGTTGATGATGTGTGTCTTTCAGCTTGCATTTTGTTAGTTGGCAGTGCAATGTCCTGCTGGCTGGATGCTATCCTGAATTAACTGGCTTCTTTTCACCCCTGTTCTGCTCATATAATTTGTATTTAGCACTTACCTATCTAAGACATTAGTCTCCCACACTGCTTCAGCTTTATTAAGCTATTATTATTCTAGGCACAGAGCTAACTTTCACTGGCAGGAAGAGCATCTTCAGGGGTTGCTATAGTAAATACAATGTTGAAATACCCTCGACAGCAAATAAATTGAGCACTGTTAGCAGGCACAGAGTATATTCTCTAGTTAAGAGAATCATGCATTATTTTGCTTGATTCTATTAATGCCCCGACATACTTATTTTTCACCTTCATGAGAACAATTGGTCAGATTTGAAAGAATCAATGAGAAAACCTTTTGCCCTATTAAATTGCATTACATATAAATCTACTGGGAAAGTGGGTAGCGGCCTTTCAGACAGGTAGAATTATATGAGTTCATAGGAAACCATAGAAGCTCACCTCTATAGTTATGTCCGTTACAGATTTGCACTTCCATTTCCTGAAGTGAACGGTAATACCTCAGTTTTTAAATCTCTGTCATTGTTGATTATCTGGAAGTTTGGGGAAATCCTGGCCTGTGCCAGCTTAGATCCAGTACTGAGCTAGGCTTTGTATAATTTTTACATATCCAAGTCTATCATACTGGGAAGGGTTGAACACCCCCCTCTCTCTGTTTTTCCAACTCCTATCTCATTCTGTTTCTTCTAAGCTCGCAAAAAATCCAGAAGAGGCAATGTAGGAAGCCAGAGCTGATGCAGCATTGTGTTTGTCAGGGAAGGAAAGAGTCTGTGTTCCAGTAAGGCAAGTGCATTTACCTGTCCCTGTGTTGCATGATGATTTGTTTGTAGGGTCTGTTTTGGGATTTTTGACTTGTAAATGAGTGCATTCTGGACCTCACTGAACGGGCAAGGCACTAAATAATTAAATAAATGAAAGGAAAGAAAGAAAAGACAAGAAAAGAAAGTGCTGCCTGCCAAATAGTTGCAAAATGAGGACTCCACAGACACTACTATAGATGTAGAAGGTGGGACCTTCATTCTTAAAACAAAAAAAGGGCTGTGCTTGCATGAAGGACTTAGCAGAACAATTTTGGAGATTAAAAGCCACTGAGTGAAGACAGTAAAGACTTACCAAAGATAAATGATCAGAAATTAAGCCAGTTTTTCCTCTGATAAACTTTAGACCTGTGAAGTTTTTTAGATCTAATTCTCTGTACTTCAGTAAAGCATTTGAAACAATGACACAAGGATAGTTATTAAAACTGGAAGAGACAGAAATCAGTCATGGCTAAAAGCGAAATAACAGTGGGTTGATCTGGAAAGGAAACCGTTGGACTGAAGGGCAATTACTATTGAATTCCTCAACCATCAGCCTTGCTTAATGCTCCTATTAATAAATTTGGTACAAGGTGTAGCAGCATTTTAAATAAACTTGTTTGTCTCACAAAGTTGGAGATATTGTCAATACAGAGGAAGACTGAAAATCCGCACCGGAAGAACGGGATGACCTTGAGGACTGAAGTAAGAGAAATGGCATGAAATTTAATAGAGCAAAGTACAGGGTCATGCATGGAGGGATTTACAAGCAGAATTTTTACTACTAGTTCAGGTGGCATGAACTGGAGATGACAGCTGGAAGAAAAATCAGGGTGCATTCATTGAACATCATTTGACTGGGAGCCACCAATGTGTCAGAACAGATGCAAAGAGGGTTGAGAGGATGAATCAGGCAAATGAAGAGCTTATTGTCCACAAAAAGACTGAAGGCGCTTGATGTGTGCTCTGGCAAAAGGAAGTCTGAGAAGGGATATGAGTATTCTCTATCAGGGTAAACATGAGAGAAGTAATTTAAGGCAGAGGGTGGCTGGAACAATTGACCATAAATGGATCAGGAGTAAACTGTCAGTTGAGAATTGCAGTCATCCTAGGAGTGGTATGTGGGTCAGCCTGCTAGCAGAAACGGTGGGTCTAAGAAACATAATTATCAGACACACAGTTTATAAAAATGTATGAATGCAGTAATATGATAGGGCTGATGCCTGTGATAGTAAGGAATTAGACTTCCTTTATCTTGTATTTGTACACAAGTAATTTATCTAGTAAAATTAAAGCTGTCAGAATCAAAGTAAAACAAAATCTGTGTTGAGTCAGCCTGTACACTTAATAAGTTGCTTTTCCCAAATTAACCAGTTAGAGGTAACAATATTATAACTCATGCATGGTTGTAAGATGGAGTAGTGTTTGTACTATGATTTATTAATTATTTTTGAATATATTTTGAGAAGTCAATATACGTTTTCTGCAAGCACTTTTGATGCTAAATATTACAGCAGATCCTTCTGTCATGTCTGCCAGTGTAATTTAGTTAACTTCAGTGAAGTTATGTGAACCAAAGTCCTGGCTTTCAGGCCCT
This sequence comes from Stercorarius parasiticus, assembly GCA_013396915.1. Classification (NCBI taxonomy): domain Eukaryota; kingdom Metazoa; phylum Chordata; class Aves; order Charadriiformes; family Stercorariidae; genus Stercorarius; species Stercorarius parasiticus. The sequence goes on along the minus strand of VWZL01006137.1, from coordinate 101,110 downwards.
GTTGAATTGCCTGTCAGGAATCATTTTTGCCACTCTACATTTCTGTAAAAGACCAATAAAAAGACACAAAAAAATGTCAGAAAAAAAGCCAGGTGTTCCCTGCTCTAGCCCTAAGGAAGGCGTTTAGGACTCTGTGTTTAATAACACCCCCTATAAAGGTATAATTTTGCTGATGATGATGTTGGGAGAAGTGTGAGACAATGAGTGACGAGTATGAATATTTGTCACCATGAGCCAAGTCCTCAGCTGCTGTTAATCAGCCTTATTTTCTAGGTATCGGTGAACCTATACTAATTTATCCCCCTGATCCCAAGTATGAAACTGCCTGTGAATAGCATCTAATATGGCCTTGATTTTCTTGTTGCCAAGGTTGTATCATCACTGTCAATTTCTTTGGCAGAATATTTATAGCCCAATCTTATTCAGCTTCTTAATTCAATTAGATATTTACAAAAAACCATAGATGATATTTACAAGCCATATCCTATCTCTAAACACAATTATATAATGTCATTGCTTGTATGATTTCCTTGTCATTTTAAACCATATTTGCAATAAGGGGCTGATGAAAAGCTCATTGAAGTCAATGAAGGCCAATGAGTTCAGCCTTTAACATGCTTAATATAGCAAGAAGTATACTACATTGGCCTCACTGTTCACTGCTGATGCTTTCCCCCTTCTATTTGTCTTTCTTGTTTTCCATGTAACTTTATTCTCTCAATTTGGTGGGACATGGATAGAGCTCAGGCAGTAAACTCTCCTGAGACAGGTCAGCAATTCCCAAGGACGGTTTAGCAGAGATATGCGGGATGCTTTCTCTTGCCCCCTTTCCTTGCTCAGGTGTTACTTTGCCAGGCTGCATTTCATCTGGTAATGGGTTAATGCTGACTGCCCTCTCCCTGGAGCCTGCAGCATAAGCACCATTGCTACAAAACAACTCTAACATCACTCTCACTTGGTTGCAGTGAAATCCTTCATCTTTTAAAAGAATTTTTTCTGATCAAGCACTTATGCACTGACAAACTACAGCAGGAACTGATTTTCACTCCCTGGAAAAAAAGTAAAGATCTATAACTTACTACTTATTTGCTCTTTAAAGTATCCCTTGTTCTCTCAAAACACAGAGGGCTGACATTTCTATATGGCTTCAAACTTACTGACCTGTTCCTTGCAACAGCCACAGATCACTTGTCTAAATAGATGTTATCAGGTTTCTCTTGCCAGCTTGCATCTGTGAGGGACCGTTTTGTGCTGGGCTCAGGTAGAGCCTCCAATAGTGCTCTCATGTAGTTATACTGCCTGAGGTATTGTATTATCTCCTCTGAGGTGACGAAACTCCGAATTTTGATTTGGGATCATATTTAACATGACAATTTTAATGCATTTTCATGAAAGTATGTGTCCCTAATCTGCAAGCACTCTCTGCCCAGATGACTTTGGTCTCCATCTTGGATAATGATTGGTGTTTGTTTCTTAACTGACTTTCAAAGCTTTCATGTGCCTTTTTTTCCTCACACTCTGGCTGCTACGGTGACTAATTTCTGAATGAGCTCATTTATTCACAACACAGCAAGAGATAAGCACTTCAATGAAGAGTAATAAAACCTCCCCCATTTCTTTTCCTTGTTTTTTTAACCTCAAGGTGATGGAGCAGTGTCAGGTCTGGCAGGTAGGAGGAAGCAGCTATGACCAGCCCTTCTACCCAGTAAAAACCTGTCAGGATTTTGAGTAGAGAAGAGATTCTGAAATCCTCAGAATTCAGAAGATCAAGAGATGTTGCTCCATTTTAACTCTTTTAACATAAAATAAGTCAGAAAAGCAGGAGAACAGTCACTTTTGGTGATAATGGCTGATGATATTGCTCCTGGGAGCCTGACAGTGACACAGCTCCTGTTGAGCACTCACCTATCTGGCCTGAGCGAGTGAGCAAACTGTTGGTCAGTCTTATGTTCTCAGGAAGAAGAAGTGTTGTCACTCAGCATAAGAAACAGTACAATATTTTTCTGTGCCTTGTAAATATTTTCTTGTTCCTGTGCTCTTTTATTTTCTAAGTGTTTGAACCTCGTCACCTTCTCTACTTCTCCTTTTCTTCATATTCATCTGCTTTACTTTTCATACCCACATCTTGTCTCCTTTGCAGCAAGGCAAGCCTACACATTATTTTTGATAAACTGGCATACAAAAAACCCCAGGATACGTGCTGTGGTGAAAGAGAATGCATCTGTAGCATCAGGAAATAAAATGTTTTATTGACAAAACTGATTTGGCAGTGTACACAATAAACTGATGAGGACTTTTGTGTTCACAGAAATCTATCTGTCAAAGCTATCTGCTTAAAAATATTTTGTTGTTGCTTTTATGACTTTTCAGTTTGTTGGGCATATAGTACTCTCCTCAGCTTGAAACAGGCACCATTAAAAAATTTGAAATATATTTTAAAAGCATTGAAATTCTTAGGAAAAAAATGCTAGCAGTTCTACTATTTGCTGGGTATAAGTAATGCTACTTGATACATGTGGATATTGTCGGAGCAAGCTTTCCCTGTCCAACGCATGTATGTATGAAGCAGTCCATGGCCAGCTCACTGCAGGCAGGTTGGTGAGCAGCAGAGAGGGACCAGTGTCCCTTCTGCACAGCACTGCCCCAGTGCGGTTGTAATTCACCCCTGACAACTAGCAGGGTTTTGATCTGGGTTCTTGTGAGTTTGTAAATGTTTGTTGTTCTGCTGCTTGAACAAGAAGGCTGCAGAGATGCAGGCCGGGAATACTGTTGATGCAGACCTGTGGGTTTTTTTTGGTTGTGGGTGTTTTTTTTGTTTTGGTTTTTTTTGTTTGTTTTGTTTTTTTTTAAGTGAAAACCTGTAGATAAATTGTTGTTTCCTGGACATATTATACAGACAAAAGCAGACAGTTTCCTTGTTGAGAAATCACCTGAGTCTACTTTTTGGCAAGTCCATTGTACCGCCTCAGAGCAAAGTTTGTTATCTCTTTTTTAGTCTGTAATTAATATTCTCATGGGTTTGTAATCAAGAGAAAAAATTAACTGCCACTGCATACAGTGGGCAACATCTCAAGCCCACAGACATTTTCATAGTATGAGATTCACCTGTTCTTTCATTCATTTGTTTTCACATGTTGTTACTTCTGGATGTAATACCTCTCATCTGGTAACCAGTAACATTTTCCATCAAGCCCTGAGGTCTTATAGCACTTGCAGACTGGAAATTGCAGACTGGAAGTTACCATAGATGAACTGTGAGAAGAAGAGTCAAGATCTGTTTGTGAAATTCAAAAAGAGATCAACTGAGTAGTCAAAGGGAAGTGAAAATCCCTCTGCCACCAGAAGTAACCAGGGAGAAATACTCAGATGGGCCAGAGTTTTCAGTTTAAGTAGGTGAGAGTTTGAGGGAATCTCTGATAAACTATGACTGTGTTTCACAAGTAAGGTTTTGACATTCAGTCTTCATAAAATTCCTATCAGGTGTCATGCACTATTGGTTGCATGTATTAGTGGTGGAAGGTGTTACATTTACTTTCAAAACTTCAAAAGTGAGTCTGGTTGAGGCCACAAAAAAGTGGGAATAAGAAGAGAGGTGTTCCTGGAATGAAGGGCTATGGTCACAAAGAATCTGTAAATGTCTCTTTCTATTATCCTTATCTNTTTTTTTTTTTTTTGAGTCAACTGGATGTATTTTTTGCTTCTACCCTATTCTGTTTCTAGGGGTGGGAAGATGATAGGTCCAGAACCACACCAAAATAACACAGGATAAAAAGCAGCATATCTCAGTTTCATTTTATGCAAATCTATAAAATGTTAATATGTGAATTACATTGTTCAGTTAAACTAAAAAGTATCTAACCAAGAATCATAGAGAAGATTCCTATTTATTCTGCATTGTCTCTTCCTGGTTTCCTTTGGAATGCTGTTGGTTTTTCTATGATATAGGTCTCATTTAATAATGGATATAGGTCACTGTGAACTTGGGGTTAGTATTTTAAGCATTTGATTCCTTTTACCTCAGTCTCAGTATATCAAGAAAAGGGAGAGAAACAGTGGTCACTGAGAAACGTGGTTCTGCTTTGTCAAACAGTGTATTTGAAGAAATCAAAATGATTTCTGAATGGTCCCTGAAGGTCCCTGTATCACGGCACTGAGGTGAACCAGTGAAATAACAGTGGTGAAAAGAGACAGATACATTTACTCAGAGATCAAAAACATGTCCATTAACTATATGTGGCAGAAGAGCCTGTTTGTCCTTGAGGTATGCGAGGATTTTTGAACTGTGTAGATGCACTTGAACTATCACAGCCAGAATCTGAAGGCGCTGAATCACAGCCAGTGAGAAAGGGATACGCCAACCTCAGAAGTTCCCCTTTTCCCTCACTTCTTTCTGTGTGTCTGTGCCTGACTTGAAAGATGCATTTACGCTAAAATCATCTCCCTGATCCTTTCTAACTACAAGGTACAAAACCATGGAAGCCAAGTGGTTCATTTTCCCTATGTATGCGGAGTAAATGAAGGCCTGGCTGTGGAAAAAAAGTGTCTGCCACATCCAAGCTTTGCTGATGCAGCACAGCTACAGTGGATGAAAAGATGTATGGAAAAAGCTGTGTTCTCCTCTTGACAAACGTTAAGCGAATTGCAGAACCAGACAGGAAATTTGCTTAAAGGGATTCCCTTGCTATTTATTAACAAAATGACCTTTTCTTTTGAATTGCCTGCTGTGCCTCGGTCCTAAAGCACCGCAGTCAGGACAAAAAGGCTGTAAAAGCCTGGCTTGCTTGGACCTCGAGTGAAGGACACCTGGGTAGCAGAAAAAGGGTCTCAGTAGTGATCAAAATGAAAAGACTTCAGGACCAGGTTTTGTTGCCATAAGGGGATTCAGAACTTTGCCGTCATCAAGTCCCTAGTAATGCTATTTCTTTATAAAACCCTCTCAAACATTTCATTTTAGATCATGCTTAAGGCACACTTCAGTATTCCTTCCTGCAGTAAACACTAGATTTTTAGAAGCTAAGTGAATGTTTCCTAGTTAATATACTTTCTTGAGGGACTCTTTAATCCTGTACCTGTCAAGTTTTTATGCTCTCTCCAAATGTGCACAAGTACATATGCCCTATGAGAAGTCCACTGATACATGGATATATGTGTATTCATCTTCTGCTGTCCTCCTTTCCAGTCACTGCTCTGTACATTTGGCCATTAGAACTATTTACTGTTCTTGGGTTGGTGTATTTCTTATATTTTTATCCCCATAATCCTTTGTATTTCTCTAGCTGCCAGAAAAGCAATTCCTTGGAAGCCCAACCTGTTCCCTATCAGCTTTACAGGAATGGATGAGTACATTTTTCTGGAAGAAAACCGTTTTATAGGCTCAGGTTCTTGTGCTTCTGCTTTATAATTGTGGGGTCTTAGATACCTGGACATAACTTTCCACCAAGGCTACAACTATTTTCTGCCCCCATACCAACATCTTCAGTTTCCTTTTCCCCATCTAAGCATTTCTCCCTAGGAGAACTACTAGTATGGGACTGCTCTACTGCCCAGTTGTCCTCTATGTTCCTACCATGGGAACAACTTCCCCACTGCCAAGTGGCCCACATGTGCTAGCTTGCAGATATTTCCCGACCTTCACAATAGCTTCTCAGTTTTGCGTAATTGCTGATTGTTTCTGCCACTTGTCTTCTTTTCCAGCCAACCTTATAATCTTCTGGAGCTCACCAGAGCATCACTGAGGGTTATTGAGGAAAACAGATTTTAATTTGAAGCAAATAGATGCTTTTTTCTCTGCATATGGCATTTATGAGAAGGGTAGTGACAATGTGTAGGCAAGTTCTTTAAAAAGTCCAGTCAGTTTGGACAGCTTCCCCAACAGCAGTGGTTTTAGATATGGAGAAGGTATCTTATAGATGAGAGATTAAAAAGCTCAAGGTCTTTGGGTTATTTGGGAGGAAATTAAGAGATGAGTTTAGCAATCTCAACCTATGCGGAGAGAAGGTGTATGATAGAAAGGGGTAAAGATGTAAGATAATTTAGTGGCTGGAATTTGAAGATAGACTTACTCTAGAAATAAAGTGCAAATGGTTTCTAGGACAACTTATTCGTTAAGTATGGTAGGTTTTTCATCACTTCAGGACCTCAAGTAAGGACAACACCTCCTTTTGAAAAGACAGATCAATCAGAAATAATGGGCTTCACTTGGAAGAATGATTAACTCAATTTATGGTAGTAGTCCTTTCTGTTGCTACAACTTATGCCCTGTTCCTCTGCTCTTTTTATCTTTCTTGAAAATAGTAATATTTGGCCAAGACTTTGCATATTAGACTTAGTACTGGAAAGGGAATCTTGAACTGCTGTATTCATTTCCATATGTAGTAAGACAAAACCACAAAATGTCTTTTGTTTGTCCTCGTTATTGTACTGCCTCAAAAGGAACAACTTCCCGTCATGGCATGATAGACAGTGATGACACCACTACATTGTATCATAATGATCCACCAGAGTTATTGAATCTGCTTAAGTATGCAGTGATGATCCTTAAAACACACATCAGAATTGGGATATTTTTCTATTGACTGATGAGTCTGGAATTACTGCAACATTAAATTCTTCAGGTCAGGAAATTTTTTTTTTCTATTTTTCTAGAAGTAATAAGCACCTACTTTCAGTTCCACTCCAACAAAAGTCTTTTAAGTCTTCCCATAATAAGTTTTCAAAGGCACCAGAGTTCTTCCAGGACTAAAAATCTTACATAGAAGCATATTGTATGTTGAAAATACCAATACTGAACAATAAAGTCTTCTAAAACTCTGCAAGATATTTTGCCAAATAAGTATTAAGTTTCCCAACAGGAATAAAATGTGTCACAATGTTTTGTAGTTTAGAAGAGAGTGGGTCTTCTCTGTAATAATGAATGACACTGTGTATCCCATAATAATGAGTATCAGCTGAGTGCAACCACTTCCAGAAAGTAAAATTGTGTGATTGAGGCAAGGCAGGAATTATGGCAAGCTTCAAGTGATGCAAGGCCAGAGAACTAGGAATTTACAGGACCTGAAAGCCATTCTGAAACTACTTACTGTTTATAACCCAGTATATTTAGCAGTAGAAATATAAAGATTATCACAGTACTATATGACAAATCTAAACCAGAAACATTTCAGAGTACATATTTACATTGCTTATTAGGTTCTTGAACAGTACATCTGCAAAGCCTTTTGAGTTTGACTGCACTAGATGCACTTGAAAGAACAGTTAGATGATCCAGGTTGTGGCCGAATACTGTAATTTCCGTAGTGATTAGGTACTGTTCTTTAAATAGTACCTTTAAAAAACAGAACAAAACTAGTAATCTCATTAGATTTTGGCTACAAATTTATTTAAATGGTAATGCCATGTCCTGAGCTAGGCTGAAATTAGTTCTGTTGTTGTCTTCAATTTCTTTTTGCTAAAAAGAAAAGTTACTGAATTTTGGCAATGTAACTTTCTGTTTATTTATAAGTAGTGGACAACATCCAGGTGGTAACTGGTGAGAAATTTTGCAGCAACTGAACAGAGAGTCTGTACATTTTTAGGGTGCATTTTCTCACAGCAGGTAATATAAATTTTAATCAGATTGAGTTTATGTTAATAAACACAATTGAGAATTATGATTCATGATACTCACTGGATTTTGCTATGGCATCTGGAGAGGTTAACACCTTCAGCTCTAAGGCTAAATAAGGGAGCTAGTGTGGTCCCATATAGCTATATCACTTAAATGACTAAATCCATCTGTGGCTTAATTTCAGAACAGATCATGAATCACAGTCACAAGACCCAGGTCCTCCAGTGCTTGTAAATTTATTAGTTTACGTGGCTATGATAGTTGCCATCCTGTAGGGTGCTTTTCTAGGTTTTATCTGTAACATGGAAACGATAATGATTTGATCCCTTCTTTCGTTATTTTTTTAAAAGCTTTGCCTTACTTGAGACCATATTTTGAATTCTTACAGCTGTTAATATAAACATCTTCGCTCCTCAGCTGGGGCTGATGCTATGCAAATGAATATAATTGACAACAATCTGTCATATTTTATCATAGCTCTTTTGAATTATACTTAAAAGGGAACTGCTTTTGGTGAAGAAGGCAAAAATCAATAGTTTATGAGGAAAATTCTTCAGTGAGGTAAATGGAGTCATTGGCTGTAACAGCCTTGCACGATTCTTTCCATATTTCCTCTTAATTCAACTCAACCTTTCAGTACTTGAATCTCAATCAGCAAAGCCCTTTGATTTTTTTCAACTAGACTCACACTTTCAGAGTATCAGAAGAAGGTTGTTTTTTACTTTTTTTATACTGAAGAGCCAGCCACTTTGAAGGCATTTACCTTACCTTATAAATTGCTCGTATAAGGCTTACAGGAAAGGCAAATGTACATTCCTTTTCATCCTTCTGTAATACATTGAACGGTGCTGTTCTACTGTACACGACAAAGGTAACGTTTAAAGGAAGATCCTAAAGAAGTTGTGTCTGGGCTTTTACATTACGACATGGAAGATGTGGAAGACTTTCCAAATACATCATCCATGTCAGGCCTCTGCTTCTTAAAATGTTGTAACTCTCTTGTTCCTGTGGAATCAAGTAACCGCTATTAGGGAAGGTGAGGTTGTCACATCATTTCTGCACTCCCCTTCTCTCTTCTTCAAGTAGGGAACAAATTCTGTAGCAACTCTGCAAACTTCTTGCCGTACATTTCTCACTCCACCTGCTCTGCTGCAAGAGGAAATCTGTATGTAAAAAAGTAAATGAACCACAAGCATTAGTTGTACTCTCTTACACATTTAAGCTAAAGAGTGGCTCATTTTTCCTTAAGATCTGATGATAGCTTTGCTACTTCATCAAGAAAGACTGTTGCCTCAGGTTTGCCACCACAATGAAGAGCCCTCAAAAAGACTTTGACTGAGGACATGTCTGAAAAACCTGAGTATTTACCTGAATCTCTGGCAAATGCTGTAGGTTCTCGGATCTGCAGTGAAACCAAAGCTCAGTTATGTTTGTAGCAGCTTGCTGGTTTCTTCCTAATTCTTTCCAGGTGAAAAGAATGTCTTACCGAGTCCTGTACCAGGTTTGCTATTTCAGTAATTATGTCATTTCCTAGTGTGTGAGTAGGCTACAATTTTGAGGACTCCAGAGTTTTGCTACCAGCTCTCAGCAATGGACTTTGCCAGAAAACTGTTGTAAGTGAAAAATCCCATTCTTTGAAAGATTTTGAACATTGTTTTTCTTTTGTTCAGAATTGATGCTGAATTCATCAGGAGAAACAGAGAGTTTTGAAAGATAAGTATTTCATTTTAGATCTCTTGGAACTAGATACTTTGTTCTATGCTGCTTAATATGTTGCTTATAAGCACAGGGAAAGGGGGGAAAAAATGGAGCAAAAAGGCTGTGACGTATTTGGAGCTGTTAAGATGCATTCCCCTTTCTCTCCATATAAAAAAAAAACTTTTGAGCTAAATCAGTCCTTTTACCCAAAGTGTTTCTTTTGATTTTTTTTTGATTGAGATGTGTTTTCCCCTAGGAAATAGTTAAAATGTTCTGAATCAGTTCTTTGCTATTATGCTGTCATGTTTGATTTCAAAGATGTAGGTTTAGATCCTCACTTCTCATAATCTTAAACCTAGATGGTGTACCTGAGATTGGTTAACTTCACCCTTTAACCTGATGTATGCTCTCAAGTGATGAGATCATATTTTCTTGATGCATCCATTGGTCAGAGTAGCATAGAGAACATGAACATGGTGTACCCTGGGTTACTACCCATGTTATAACATTGCCATTACTGCCATCCAGGTATTATTTCTGTATTAAGTGGCTTCTGTTCTCAAATTCTCCATTCATCTGTGTTAGAAAAAAGTCTGTGGGCAGGAAATTTAACAGAATCATCCTCAACAAAATATATAAATAGCCAGGCGTATTAGGTCAGGTTGTTAATAATCATATTAGAATATATTGTGAATAAAGATGAGAGATGATTTAATTTAACTTTGAGGAAAGAATTTTCAACATTTTTGCAAAAGCTTTCCCCTCTTTCTCTTCTTTTTTCTGCTACGTAAACTGATTTGCTTTGGAAGAAATTTTTTTGCCTGGCACACTTTTCTTTCTATATCTGAGTAAGATTACTCACTAAAACTTCAGCCTCTCACTCTCTCCGCCATCCTCATATCATAGGGAAAATGGTACCGCACAATCTGTTTCTGAGGAGAAAGTATTCATGATACAAGCCATCGTGATGACTTCACAGGAGTGAATAAGGGGAATGGATTTAAATGTAATTTCATTTGATAGTTTGTGAAGACAACAATGCAGATAGAGCAGGACTATCATCCTGAAGCATTCAGCTGAATGCTATGTGGCAAAGGAAATCTATTTTTAGTGTTTGTCTGAGGTATTTGGTTTGGTTGTAATATACCTGCGTACTTTTCCAGTGAGGAGCAGGGCACTGCAGACTAGTGTAGAAACATTTGCTTTTTAAGAGGGTGTCTGCTTATATTAAAATCTTGTTTGTAGTACTGCATGCAACAATGAATGAGAAGTGCGTATTTCTGACTAATCACGATTCGAGTGATGTACTGTCTTGCTTAACTACCGATTATTATATTAAAATGTGCATCAGAAAAATTCCTTTCATACTCTAATCTTTGCCCTCCTTAAACTCAGCATGCAATGTTATTAAGGATGTGCCTTAACTAAGCTAGTATTAGCCAAAGAATAGAAAAACATCAGAAAATAGAAAAAAATTATGCAGATTCACAACTAGGTGGTAGCTACAAAATTAGTTGTTGTTGTTATTAAGAATCTGTCTGTGATTGATAGGGAAAAAATGTCTGAAGCTGTCTACTTGCAATGCAGTCTACATCTTTAGGTTTGCTACAGATAAAATAAATACAAGTGGATACTAGCGTAACATGAGGATACTAAATGAATGTTTGCTTGTGCCCAAAATTATTCTGGCATAGAAATTTACTTTTGCCTATTAATACCAAGAGGCGTCACTGTTATATGTCTAGCCTGAAAGTTTGGCTTTGCTCTTCTTCCCAGCTTTCTGTGAGATCTTACCCAGTTACCAGTTGGCAGTTTGTTATTGCTAGAGATGTACCAGAAAGCTAAAAGTGCCACCCTGTTATCCTGGGTAGGGTTGTGAGGCAAAGCTTCCTTTGGAAATGTGAGTTAGTTCCTTTCAGGTGAAGTTTCCCAGGTGGGTGTAGGCAATCCATTGCCTTCTGAATTACCAAACCCAAGAATGAAGTGTTTTGTCCTGTGGAGCAATAACGTACCTTGCCTGTGATGCTTGCTTCCCCATAGTTGCTATATTGTCCAGAGTGGACAGTTAAACATGTGGATCCGGAACTGTTGTTGGTTCCCGTCTCCCTGGTGCAATAAAAATAGGGATAGCAGAAGAACCTTTTCCATATACAATGATTTCTTCTCACGTTCACCTGAAATAAAAAACCAGAGAGATCATGTCCTTCTACCGTCAAACCATTCTGAATTTTATTTTGGGTTATTAGTTTTTAATATGAAGCTAATTAATTATTTTCCTGATCCCTGAAATTGTTGTATGCATTGACTTGGAAGCCGATTTCAATTAATGAAGAATTCAATGCCAGCTAAACCCAGCTGGTGATGACAGAAGCCACCTATGCCCTCCAGGTTATGAGAGGTCCTACTTACTCATTTAAGCTAGTGGGATGGTGTGACTGAAAAATCACAGGTCTGGTAATCTGCAGAGCAAGCTCAGAACTATCAGCAGTTAACCTGGAGAGTTCAGGGATGATAGGAAAAGGGTAAGCACAGCCCGTGCCTTAGAGAAAGAGTAGCTGGGAATTATAAATCTTTCTATGTAATTTTAATCACTGCATAAATTATGGAATAAATAATCACAGAAGCAATACATAGGACTGAAAATACTTACAGACTTAGAAGACAATATGCAGATGAATAACAGCCAACTGGTTTTGTGAAGAACAAGGCGTACCAGGCCGGTCTAATTAATTTCCTGAGCCATGTGTTTTAATAGGACAAAGCTGGCATCCAAAAAATGGTGCGTTACGGTGGGCACTGGCTCTTCTGTGAGAGGAAATAAGATGGAGGAAGTGCGATTTGACAAGAGTGCAGACATGTTTGAGATATGGGAGAACGGTAGGCTGTGGTGTGAGCACTTTGGGGACAGAATAGCTTGGAAAGAGAGCTGGGTTCTTGAGAGGTAGAAAAAATTGGGAAATGCTCAAAGGAGGTCCGCAACAAGAGCAGGGAGGCTGTGAGATGGGAAACTTAGAGCTTTGCTTGGAATAGGGACACACTGTGGTGGCAGAAACAGTGTTTCAGAAGCATGAGATATCCTGGGATCCAAAAGACTGTGCTCTCTGGACTGAACCCTATATGGGCCTGAAACACTTGCTGCTTCCTCTGCTGTGCGTTCTTTTTGCTTTGCTGAGCCTTAGCAGAGTGAAGGAGCTATAGCAGCCTTTAAGTAAAACGGTCTTGTGCATTCTCATTGGAAAAGATTTCTAGGGTGGCCAAGGGAGACAGTGCCCTTTTTTACCTTTTCATGATATAGATATTTTCTGGTTTAAAGATAATGAAAAAATCTTGAATTATTTTTCCACTGGAAGATGTTTTACTCGAACAGAAGTATACAACCATTTGTTTTTGAAATTGTTTCCTGCCTCATGAAACGCTGCTTTTTTTTTAATGCAAGAATTTATAGAAAATGTTAAGAAAAAGTCATGTTGTCTCTTGGTTAGGAATTATCATTTTACAGTTAGTCCGTCAGAGGTGTTATTGAAGAGGTAAACCCAAAGTTCATGTTTACACAGAAGTCAGCATGCGAGTGCAGTCCTTCACAAGGGGCTGCCCATTTGCAAGAAGGAGGTCACTGTAAGTGGATGTAAATGCTACAACAGCCAGGAGGAAGAAATGTGTCTTTGATCTTTCTCTTAACAGACTTCTAAGCCCTTTGGGAGCAGTCGTCACAGTAAAAGTAAGATCATAGTGTGCAAAATGGAGCTGAGGGATCTATATTGGACAGAGTCTGGCTGCATTGTCTGTTATTTAGCTCCAAATGCTGCAGACTTTCTGAAGAACCCAAGGTAGTCCGTCCTTATCAACTGCAGTCAGCCCAGCTTTTTCCAAACATCATGCCCCAGATACCTCCTGCAAGAACGTTATCTCATTTTTAATGATTCCACTGGTCAGCCATTCCAAGGAGGTGGGCTTCTGATTTCTTTTGCTCCATGCTGGTGTTCACCACTTTCACTCTTTCTATTCCTTTTCATCTGCAAGGGAACAGCTATAAAGGAAAAGTAATTTTTTTTTCCTAAGTTCCAATTGCTCAGTTTCCAAGAAAAGTTACTTTTTTGGTTTTTAACAGATAAGCAAACTAATAAATTCTTGCAAGAAAAACGTGTCCCAAAGAATACGGAGTTAATGCTTTAAAATGTAATTATACTGAAAATCTGTAGCGAATCAGAGTTCTGCTGGGTTCTCAGTTTGTCTCTATGTGTTTTATTGTTCCGTTAGATGATATCCCAAGGGACGTAAATTAAATCTCAATTTCTTAAAGGTTTTTGAAACGTAGCAGGAATTTATGAAACTACAGACAAATTTCAGTGAAATACTTATTCCCTATCGTATCTATGATGTTCCTGCAGTCCTATGATGGACCTACGGGTCCTCTGCCTTCTTGGAGAAATGCTGCCACATGCAGATGTTTTAGACAACAGCTGAAAGTCTTCTTTTTGAGGACCATCTCACAAGCCTTCAGGCAGTGAATCTGACGGGTGTAATGCAAATAGGCATCCACACACTGTCAAATGTAGTTTAAGGGAAGTTCCCTACCCCAAGAAGTTGTCTTAATCTAAATAGCCCATCCAATCCATCTAGATTGCATTCAAGGTCCCTGTAATGCAAGCATTTCTTATGTGATTGTTTAAAATCTATGTCAGAATCCCCAAGACAAACCTTAAATATAAAATGGCAAAGAAGAGAAGATGAAGGATCCAGTGAGGTAGAAAAGCCTAACCTAACTTCTCATTTTACGTGCTAGTGCTTCTTTGCAACCAGCCAATATGTTCCATGTGTTGGTACAAATTTTGCAAGGTAAATATGCTTAAAATGAGAACCCACCTTCCTTCTCGCTTATCTGTATCTTACAGTTGTCGTCTTTTTCTTATAAGAAGTCTTTTCATCCCAGATACTGAGCCTGGTGTCATAACATTATTCTCTTCTGGAATTCTTTCATTTCTTCATCACCTTTGTGTATCAGTGCAGCTTGTCCTTTAGTTAGAAGAACAAAGTGCAGGGTGCAAGGCACCAGGTTTTAGAGTCTAGGCTTTTATAAAAGTGAAAATAAACATCATTTCATTCTAGCTTAGGGTACTTACTGACACAAGAAAGACACTGTTTCTTTGCTACAGGAACTCAGAAAGTTATATTAAGTAAGATAAAGGGCTTCTGAGCTTTTACCTCCGTTGGCTAAGATCTGGTTTCCTTTGAATTCGCCTCTTATAAAAGATTACAGAGTGCTTGGTTGCTCTGTTGATATGAAAGGGGACGGAGGGTAAGTAAACCTCCTGTCCTGGTTTGAGGTTTTATTGTTCTCAAATGCCCTGTCAATGCACACAAACTGTCACAGTTTCTCCATAGCAATTTGCCTAATCTTGGCATGAAACTACTGTTGTCATAAAAGACCGCTCAGTCAAGATCAAGAAGGAAAGGAAACTATTCTTTCTTTTCAGAGATGGGAACTGGAGGTTTCTGTGTGTTGCTTTTGAAAACAGAATTGTACACAGAACATGGCAGTTTTCTTCTGCCTCATCTACAATATTGTCCGTTCACCTTGTCAGCAGAGCCAAGGCACTCTATTGCTTTATAAAAAATCAGAGGTTAGGACAACAGGTAAATAACGTATGTAAGAGAGAGGTTTCTTTTATGGTTGGTTTGGCATTTGAGAATATCAAGCTATTCCCTTTTTTATTGCAAATATGTAAATATTCATGTGTGGTTTGTTTCTGCTTCTGTTTAAGATGCAATAGGTTAGAAGATGAGTACTCTATGTAATGTTCAGAAATTCTTGGAGGTAGTTGTTAAATCTTAAGCTACTTATCAGTCATCTTGCTTTGCTGTTCAAGAGCCTTGCTGACAATGACTAATTTGTCCAGAAGTTCTGTTGAAAAGTCTAGGGCTCCTTGAAAGGGCTCTACCTAATAATGTATTACAAACACAATCCCATCTGTTTAAGCTCAATGTATCTTTGGCCTTGTTACGGCTTCGAAGTAGTGCATTGCTGGAGTGATACTGCACAAGCAGGTTCGTATTCAAAGATGATGTACGTTTGACACAGATAGCAAGTTCTTTTGTCGTCTTAGGTATCATTCTAGCTTGATCCTTGATGATTGAGAAAAGCCTTAAACAATATTATTATTTTGAAAACATAAAATTTGTGAATTTTAACCTTCTTATTTTAACTTACTCTTGATTGCTGGCATTTTACCAATAGCCTGAATTATCAAAAAAAATTTTAAAAATTACAGTGGACAAGTTAAAAGATGGATCTATATATTAATGGATAGATAGGCAGGTAAGAATCATGAATCCTACATTTTAATAATGTCAGCACCTTTCAATTATCAACAGCTACCTGAAAGTAGCTTGATGTGGTGTAACTCCAAGTTAATCTTGTCTCAGCACAATCTTATTCATCATACTTTTAGATACCAGTATATGTTGGTACCGGCCACAGTATTATCTGATACGTTTTCCCCATACTCTGATTTTGTTGGCTGTCCAGTTTACCTCTTTTGTTGTAGCAAATGTCAACAAAACAATTAGAGAATCCAGAGAAGATCGATGTAATATAGTTTGCCATTAGCGAGAAGGCATTAGTCAATTCATTCTTGAGATACAGGGTATAACAAAGAAAGAAAACTGCAGAGCCCAAATCAGTTTCACTGAGAGGACTAAAGCAGGCTTTAGCTCATTTTTGTCGTATCTGAGAAAAGCTAATGTAGAACCACAAGCGACAGAACTGGAAAATATTCGGTACCATTATTTCATTTCTGACTCTCCCTGTTGAGCCAGTACAATTTTTTTCTCTCTACACTAATTGTTAATAAGTTTCTTCAATATATTCTTCAATATACTAATACTTGCTTCTGTTAGTTGGCTTTTTAGGAAAACTCTTCTCCATCAGAAACACTGTGTATAATCTAAAACTAAGCTTGCTTTACTGAAGTGTACACATGCGACGTCCATCCTACCAGTTTGATTTGAATAAGTTCACGTATAATTTTTGAAATGCAGTGACTATATTCCCTTGATATTTTACCCATGATAATGTATATTTTAAACCCTTTGCATACTGCCTTGCATCATGGACATTTGACGGTGAATATTTGGTTCCTTCAGTTTGTGTCCTAGTGTCTCACTCTTGTTCAGCTATTTAAAATGTAGCTGTGAAAAGAAGTTTGGATAAATCCTCAACTTACTCTTGATGGATGCAGACCAGAACTCACACGTTCATACCTGATATCTCTGAGGTCATTATGTTTTTCTCTCTACATCTTACCGTTGGGCATATAGGTCAAAGGAAAGCTGTTTAGAGATTAACTTACTTGCACAAACTCGATTTTGAGTGGGTCCAAGTTACTTATTGTTTGAAATTTCTGTGCTTTGAATGCCTCGCTTTGAATGCCAAGGAAAAATAATAGAATTGATAAGACAGGTGTTTTTTAAATGGTGCATTGGCAGCCTTTGCAGCCTCATGGAACCTTAAATTTCCTGTTTAACCATAAATGGGTATGTCGGAAGTGTTGGGTTTTTCTCATTGTATGAGTTTGTGAGAAAAAAAAAATTGAAAAAAATTAATGGAGGAAAGAAATGGAAGTGGCAGTAATGATACTCTACCACGTAAGGAAAAAAAAAAGTTTGGAAACAGAATTACACTGTTCCATTCCAGTAATGCTGGAACATAGTGCTTCAGTTTGATTTCACTAAGTGGAATTGTGAAAAAAATAAGACATCCCTAAAGAAACCATAGATTTCAACAAACAGTATTCTCTAAACCAAAAAAAACTCTCAGCTCCTGATATGACATTTAGATAGGCAACTATACATTGTGATGTTACTGGGAATTTTAATGACCAAGAAACAGAATAATAGTTAGAAATGTTTATTTCGGAGAAAAAGCAAACCTTGAATCAGGAAGGTTAGATGAAAATATTCCTTGCGCAGATTATTCTTGTAACACTGGTAGGCATGTGCCATCTTTAGCACCATGGGCCTTGGGGGATCTCCAGGTTGATTTGATAATGCTTCCAACAACATAAATTCTCTACGTGGGAACGTGAGGCTTCTTGAGATCTCGCCTGTCCCATTCCTATTATTTTATAAATTCTTTTAGTGAACTTCCTCCATGCTTTGAGCCTTCATCACTGCATATAAAGCTCAAGTGCCTTCAAACACAGTTCTTTGCTAAGGAGATGCCCCCCGTGACACTCATTCTTCACTGGTACCAAATCTTTTTCTCACTGCAGCCACCAAAGCTGCTCTTTCTGGTATCTTTCTGGATTTAGGAGAGTTCTCCCAGACTGGTCTTCTAGGAGGTCTCTTGTGCTTAGACTAGTCGGGACCCAAACTTCTGTGATCTAAGTCTCCAGTTCACTAAAGTTAGCTGGTGAGTACTCGACTGATCCACTGTTTGCAGCTCAGGAGGAGCCAAAAGGCAGGCATTTCCAGTTTTCACAAGCTTTTCCAGCCTGAGCAAATCTAACAATAACACTTTTGTGGTTCTTCCTAGATTTAGTCTTCTTAGACCTTAGAAAGCAAGCCACACTGCTCATCTTCCAGCCTTACCCAAGAAATGCTTTCAGCTCTCCTCAGACAGGTGCTGGCTATCTGTTTCCCCCAGGAAATTCCTCTACCCTTTTCTATTTCTTTTTCCTGGGCACCACCTTCTTCTAGTCCTAAGTGCAGGTTGGGCATCACTGGATTGATGAACCTTGTGCGTTTAACGCAGATGAGGTTTGTGTAACATGTACTTGGCTTAGTGTTCAGACTGGTCTTCCCATTCCTATTCAACATTAGGCATATATGGAATGGCAATTAAACAGAAACACAAAAAAACCAAACTCCCCACACCAAACAATTCAACAGCAACAATGATAAAAACAAGAAAATACTCTTCCTCCGTACCTCTTTTCCTTGGGAGACCAGGTTGATCAAGCTCAGCTAGGTCCCTATAATCGTTATACAGCATAATCAGAAATATAAATTTACATGATCAATTCTTGGCATGTTGCAGACTTGGAATATTCATACCAGAGACTGGCTGAGCATATGGCTGTAAACCTCACTTGCTCACCAGCAGGATGTTCCGTATGTTCATCAAAATCTTGCAAACCAGATTGGGCAGATTTCTTATCTTGTTTTCTTCAAACATTTCAGTAGCGTCAGTAAGCGATAAGCAGGCCCTAGTACAGAGCATGTTCTTTGCTGGCCATCACCAGGCTCATCCATTTGGTCTTGTCTTCATGGTATGTCTTGACACCTAGCATAAAGAAATGTTACTATTTTGCTGCCAATTTACCCTAAGCAAGCATGAACTTGGCTTTACCATTATGCCACTTGCCTTAAGATGGGAGAGGTTTTAGTATCTTTGCATATATGAATATTCAGACACAATTTCATAACATTAATTATTGCAAAGACTTCTAGGCCTAAAGAAGATGCAACATAAATAGGTCATTATATGTTTTTCCTTTAGTATTCGATCACTGTAAGCATTCCTCTAATTAATATCCAGTGAAGTCTATGTAGCAAAGCTGTGAGATTCACCTTTGAGTTACCTCTGCTCTAGATATTGCGGCAAACTTTTCAGTAAGGCATTTTTCTGTGCATATCCCAAGTAAACGTTCTTACCTTCGTCCTTGTGAATTTGAAGCAAGACTGAACTAGAAAGTCCTGTAGGAGGCTGTGGTATTGATAGTGTATGTTTTAAGTAGTAAACGTGAAAAGATGAAGGTTTTGAGCAACTTCCCCAGTGTGGTTGTACTGAATGTTAAACCAGAAAAGAAACACCTGCACAGTTCACTGAAACATATACTTCACTTTCCCTTACTCTTCACTGAACACCTCAGCAAAATGCAGCTTCTTACTTGGTTTGGTAACAGTCTAATCCCAAAGGAAGTTGCTTTTAAAAGATTTCAGCAGGCCATGTGGCTAAATACATGTGCCTTTACATCTATAGATAGTTTGCAGTGCAGTCAGTTATGACACATCTGGACATATCTAAGGACAACAGCTGGCTTTGTCTTTTAATTATAATTAATGCACATTTATTGATATTTCTGGACTAACCTGTAAGCATAGTAAACTTTCCTGAGCTGTACTGCTGGCATGGTTTGACCATGCCGCAGTGAGAACACATAAGTAGGAGGTGAATTTAAAAACAACATAAACAAGACTTAATTATTGTAGACTCTGACAGAGTGAGCTTTAACATGATCTGAGGCCAGATTTGCACCAGTGCCCAAACGACACTCAAACTGTTGCAGTAACTTTATCATTGAATACATAATCTGTTCTGAAGTGTCCCTGATGATAGAAGGTGCCAAGCAAAATCTGTCAGTCCAAGCAGGCTTGGTGAGGTCTGTGCCCACTTGACCCAGGAAATGAGTGGAGGTAGCTGGACCCTCATCACATGTTCATAGCTGCCATTACCTTTTAACTTAAAGCTGCCATAGCTTTTGGTATTTGGAGGCCCACCAGCCTGAATCCCTTTCTCATTCTCCCTTTCTCAGTGTATGGAGAGCAAGAGGGAACTCAGCTATCCTCTCCATCTCCATATCATTGCTCCTGTGTTAGGGAGGGTGAGGAGCACCAGGCTGGCACAAGCACTGCAGAACTTCACCCAGTGGAAGTACCTGACTCCTCAACCAAACCAACACCGCAGCCATGTGTGCAGCTAGGCTTTTGGTCTGGTAACAAATAGCTCTTTGTCCTTGTGTTTAGGAGAGGTACCATCAGGCTAGAGAGATGTTTGTTTCCTATCTCCACTGCCTTGGCTGTGTAGACTTCAATTTTCTCCATTTTGAGTGTGTGTCTAACTATTTGCACTTCTCGAGAAACAGAATTGCTTATACGTTAACATGCATTGAAATGATTTTGACTTCTGTTTGATATATGAAAGTGTTCTGTATGTGCACTTTTCATTCTCGAAGCCTACTGTAACTTTAATTAAACTCCTGCAAGCTTTAAAAAAAATACTCTTAATAATAAATAATTAATTAAAATAATAAATAAGTAATTATAGGAATTATATACATGTGCTTCCCTTGGGTCTCTGCAGTTCTATATTAATTAAGGCTAAGGTCCCTATTTGAATAAATGAATGATAATAGGGATTTTTTTAAAAAATCATATTGATTCCTTCTATATGGCTTTTGCGCAAATAAAGTTTATTAAAAAGAATGGAGTGACTCTGGTAGGTTTTTCATACTTGGCAAATGTAATCTGTGTTCTTTCAGAAATCTAATTTTCTGGATTAGTGAATCACATCTGATATCGAAAATGAGAAAATGCTTATTACTTCGATAGCATAGCATGGAAAACAATGTGAATACATGGATGTTTTTTCTTAGGTCAGCATTTCATTAGTATTAGTGCCTAATACACTGCAACTATACAATGCTTCTGAATGCTGTGTACGCATTTAGTCTGAATTCTGTTTTTTTAGCAGAATAAAAGGATTGTTTATAAAATACAGCAACATCATTAAGCTGTAAAATGTAGCAGATAAGCCTTCAAGCATTTGCACTTGTTTCTTTACAACTTGGTTATGAGAAGAAGTAGATGGATTCATAAAAGCCATAATGAAATCAGAGAATTAAAACTGGAAGGAGATCTCCACTGCTTTCTAGACAGCACTGGAATGCTTTGCTTTTAATAATCTATCTAACCTGTGTTTTATTGAGCTGTGATTTTTAGATGAGATTGGATTTGTGTTTGATACTGTAATCTTATGTCTACCCTGCAGGCTGTTGTGTTGTAGCATTTGAGTATCCTGAATATCAGAAGCAGGCTACCTTTGAGCTAATTAACCTGCGATAAATTAGCCAGTAGAGAGCTCTACATGTCTGCAAGTAGACTCCTTGAGAATAATTCAGATATTCTGGGCTGTAGCACTATTAACTAAGAAAACTGAAAGGCTGAGCAATCACCTTAACAGTTAATTCTGCTTAATGTCTCTGAACTGAAAATCCCAAAGATTGAGCAACCAAGTAATTGGATCGGTTTTGAGAACATGGCCTTGCAGCTTTATCTCAGTAGTAAGACTGTTTTGCTTGGTTGCAAGCTTGTTTTTCATCTGTTATTGCTGTCACATCTGTTTTGTTTCCTATTACTACTATGTATGACAATGTGCACACAAGTGAGATACAAAGGCATGGGATAGTAAATAACTTCTGCTTTAATGAGCGTGGTTATGGTTGATGTATATATGGTTGTCTCTTCCTTTTATAACTGTGACATCATTAGATCTTGTCTATTAGGTATTTCCTGTGAAACGACTTGGAGTGGTCCAGCCCTTTGAGTAGACATCTCAAGTACCATTGCCAACGATGTCTCCCTTCAGCTACTGGCTGTGCTCTGTCTTTTTCCACCAATCAACAAACATCGGAGTCCACACTTAACTTTACACGTGTTATTAAGTACTTAGCTAATAAGGGATTAAGTGGAAATACGCTGTAGAACTTTCATGAATCAGGTGGTGCCCTCTCTCATTTACAAGCTCCCTCCACATTTCCTTTTAATATTATTCACATATCATAAAATGAGTTTTTTCTCATTTTGATTGCTCTTCTAGCCTTCTCTCATAAACTCAAAATCCTTCCGTCTTCAGCTGTAATACCTGTCTAATAGTCAGTCTCTAATGTTTATGCATTATAAATGTTACATCTGTATTATTGACCAAAACCCTATATTTTTAAGATTAACACCTATCAAGCGTTCACATAACACTGTAATAATGAAGTGTCTTCATAGAACAATCTATACATACAATGAAAAGAGATTCAAATGCATTAATGTTTAGAAATGAGCAGTTAAAGAATTTAGGCCTTTTAACAGGGCTGTCACAGCATGCATGTTAGAGCAAATGTTATTGACCCAATAGGAAAGAGATAGGATCAAAGGAAAATAGGACTGGACAGTATTTTAAGCGATCGGTTTCTCCATTCCTTTGTCTGAGAGCCAGATCTTCTTCATGTAATCAATCCTGACAAATGCCTACTTAACATATCCATAAAATCTTCAGTGCTTCAATGTTCTTGATCAGATTTTCCTACTATTTCACCTCAGTCTTTCTTGCTGCACTTAGACCCACTACATCTTATAAAGGAAACAAAGTCCTTGTCTTTGTAAGTGCTTTTTATGTACCTCAAGATTTACCGTGTCCTTCTTCATGATAAACATCATCCTTGTTTTAGGTTTTTCTCTAGAGGTGCTTTCCAGACCTGCAATTCTGTTGTTTTCCTCTGGCATCTTTCAGGCTTTCTTTCATCTTTTCTCTGTGTCTTTAAGATACTATCCCTGAACTGAACAGACTTCTTGGGCTACAGCTCTTTACAGTAAATAGAGTAGAAGAATTATTTCACTCATCCTGCAGCAGTGCTCCTATTCAGATGTCCTAGAATAAACTTAGAAAAATATGCTTTGCCCAAAATATCCTTTGGTTTCATAGTACTAAATCCAGTAAATAGCATGGAGAAAAATGGCTGGGGAAATTGTGGGATTGTTTGTGGTCCTAAATTGATGAAACGTATTTTTCCACAATGCAGATGCAAGCAGAATTTTTTCTGTGATTGATAGCTCAATCCTATGTGCCTAACTTGAAATGACCTTTGAGTTTTATTGCTGGTAATGGTTTTGTGGTGTTTTTTTTTTTTTTTCCAAAAAGAAAAAGTGCATATTTTCTGTTTCTGATGGGTTTTTTACTTAAATTTCCTCTTGTTGGCCATGTTTCATAGTGAAAGAAGATAAAGGAAAAAGCTAGTGTCTAGTGCTTATTATGAAATAATCTGTAACATCTAGCTGCATAAGAAGAAAATATGAAACTAGGACTAAAGCCTTCTATGTTATGAAGACAGATTAAAAAAATAGTCTTTAAAAAAGATGAGTAGATTTCAGTGAACAGGTTTTTTTCTGTTTTCTAAAAGATAAAATTTAGGTGCCCCCGTTGATTCTTGGAGGCTTTGTGGCTGCATTCAGGAGTGTTGGCTTCATGGAGCAGCTGAAAGGGCAGAAGAGTTGGATGTGGTGCCCTTCTTGGGGGGGGGGAAACACCTCTCTCTCTGCAGTAACCCCGAGGGGATTATGCCCTGCTAGTTCCCTCATGCTGAGATATGCCAGACTTTCCCCATGCTTACTATGGGAGGCAGGAAAGAAACAATACTTATGATGAAGAGATGATTGAGAGAAACTAAAGCAGTTTAATCCAGCAGTAGTAACAAAGATGTATAGATGGAAGAGATAAAGTAAACGATAATAAATGCAGATTAGAAATGAAGTTCACATTTTTAACAGTAAGAGGCTAACCACTGAAATAGCATAGGGACGTAGCAGATTTTCAGTCTGTAGTAGATTTTCAGTATGTTTTCACAAATCTAAGCACCTTTCCAGAAGATGTGTCTTTGCCACAATATGGGTCTTGATACAACAGCATTAACTTTATGGCCTGTGCTATGAAGCTGGTCAGGTGTAGATGAGATAGCACAGATATCAGAGCAAACAGATTTTGCTGGTCTATGGTTGGCCTTGTCCACAGGCCTGTTTAGCTTCAAAGGCTAAGCTGAGGAACAACTAAAGGCTGACAAAGGCTAACTAAGTGCTTCCAGAGCTCAGCATAATCATGGTTCATCAGACGATGTAACAGATTTTGCAAACTCAAAAATATTGTGGCAGGGTGGCTTGTTGTTTCTGGGTTTGATTCTTCCGTCAATCCCCATACTCTCAGTAGCAGCTGAGTTTCTCACCCTGCGAGTTGTGCACAGGGCCACTGAAATCAGTAAGTATCCCATGAGGTGGCCCTGTCCTTCTGGTGTGCTTTGTAGGGTCCAGGCCCGTGTCACACAATGGGTCAATATGAGCAGTAATTAAAAGCTTTTCATATTCATGAGTCTCTTTAACCTTTTTACCTGCTTGTTCTAACAGCTGTTGCTGTCCATGGGCTAATGTTTAGTATCAGCTTTAATTTAATCTTTTTCTTTTCCTTTTTTTTTTTTCCCCTTGTAAAATGCACTAGCCTAGACATATTTTGTCCTTTATTGTCTATACTTATGTAGGGTCAATTCTGGTCACTTAGAAATATTGAATTACTAACTGATATTTGAATGTACGATGTGGAGTTCTATATTAACATTTAGTCCCCTAACAGGAATATGTGGATTAAAATGTTGAAAGCATTACAGAGACATGTGTAGTTTTAATCAACTTCTGATCATTATCATCACATTAGCATTATTGAACATGATGACGCTTTGCTTTGGATCATGGACTGTATCTCAGTTTTGTAGTTTCCAGAAACTTAACAGCTCTTCTTTCGGTGTGAACTTTTATTATGAGTAAGAAATTTTTCAAGCATTGAATAGCACATCTTCGTAACAAGGAAAAACCTTTTCTCCAGCTGTGGTTCAGATTCTGCTCTTTATTGTTTTGGTAGCAACATACTTGGCTTTTAGCCAAATTACTTTGTTTGTAAACACACCTTGGCAACCACTAAGTCATATTTATTACAATTATTTTTTAAAAAATCCTTAAACAAACTGGCATAATTTTCATAACGTTTGTATCACTGCTTCAGTTTAACAGCTGTAGATCAGTTATCCAGGATTCAAAGCTACTAATCTTATTTATTGCTCTCCACCCTGTTACATTTGTATCTCTAGTTCTGTAAAGGACCAGGGTTCAGTCTAGGAACTGAAGCTGTGTTGCTTTAATAACAGCCAAAGATCTGATCATCTGAGACTCGGAGCCATTTCTGAACTTTATTCTTAGTTCATACGATGCCATGACAAAACCAGTTTAGAACATGAGAATGGCTGTGCTAAGTGAAACCAATGGTCCACCCACTCCACATCCAGTGTCTTGCAGAGGCTGTAGGTGAGTACCTTGGCTGGGGAAATACAAGGCAAGCACATATGATAGGTGCCCTTAACAATCTCTCCTCAGCAATTTTCAGATCAGGGACTTAGGGAGCTGGATATGATTTCTGTGAATGT
Source organism: Stercorarius parasiticus (assembly GCA_013396915.1). Taxonomy (NCBI): domain Eukaryota; kingdom Metazoa; phylum Chordata; class Aves; order Charadriiformes; family Stercorariidae; genus Stercorarius; species Stercorarius parasiticus. The sequence goes on along the minus strand of VWZL01006137.1, from coordinate 75,796 downwards.
AGTAAACCTTTATACATTTCTTTTGCATTAGTTAATACAATATCTCCTAAAGCTCGGATAAACTTTCAACACCTACAGAATCTTTTAGCAGAGATGGCCACACATCTGCTGTTGCACACAGGGTGCAGAGCTGCAGGAAATGTAGAAAATATCATGCTGGCTTTCCCATATTATGGTGTGGATTCATCATTGTGTAATGTTGTGTAGATATCCCATCCCCAAAACACTAGAAGGAGATTAGAGGAGTAAGGATGCAGGTTGCAAACTCTTTAATTCATAATTCTGTATACAGAGAGAGTGTGCAGAAAGGCTGTAAATGGTGCATTTTTCCTATTTTGTCTTATAGCTCCCAAATGAGACACTTAATAAAATGTTATGTTACTAGACAGTGGAATTTGCTGGGATTCGCAGTGAGGATTACAAAGATATCTGGAGTTACTAGATGATAACTTTGGCAGAGAATATAAACCCCTTTATTCCAGGACTTGCGCTGATCCCTTGCCCACTCCAGCTCATTCCTTTCCCTGATGTGGTGGAGAGGTCATACCGTATAGAGGAGGTTCTTGCAGCTTCTTCAGAAGCACCTGTTGCTTGGGTGAATCCTACAGTGAGAAATTAGTTGCTCGTTCTGTCACTCTTCTTTTGGCTTCTATACTTTTTAAAAATTAAAGTTTTTGGAAAAGTTTTTAGAAGCCTTTTATAGGTAATGCAAAAGAGTTTTCAGATATATGCATTTAAAACTTTGGCAAAATAAGCATGTGAAATGAAAATGCCAAAACTTTCCCAGCTACTTTGCATTCAGCACCAGCAGAGCAGAAGATACTTTTCCATTAACTCTCAAATGAGAAACAAGTTTTGTAGTTATGAAAGCGCAACATAAAGAATCCGCCTTTTCAGGTCACAATACACGATGTGTACTGCAGTGTAACAATTTGAAAAAGCTATTTAAAGACTATGAGCTTACTATTGCTATTAGTACCTTCCTGCAGTTTGTAAAATTTAATTTGTGGCCACATTAGCAAAGATACTTTCCAAAAAACAGCAGTGGAAAAACCACCTGAACACTGTGATCTTGAATTTACTAATTTCACTATCCCACAGCGTTTTAATGCATGGGACAAAATATGTCATGGTGCCTGTCTAATGATAACAAGTACCATTATATGACTATTTTTATTTCAACTGTAGTTTTTCATGTGATTTCCAGCTGACAGGGAGAAAATACCTACTGAGTGGCACACTGAATGTGTTCATAGTAAAGAACAATTTATTTCCTTGAAAAGGTAAGATAAAGGGGGCTAAGAATGGGCAAAGGGGAGATGGGTTTTTGAGAGAGAAATCAGTGAAATGCATAAAACTTCTAGGCAGAAATAAGGAATGTCTCGGGGGTTTCTGAAAGTGTCCAGATGAGCAGGTGGCCTACCATAGCATACTACAAGCACATGTAAAATGTAAGGGTAATGCCTTCACGCTCATGCTGTTCCTCCTACTTTAGTGTCAGCATGTCACAGGTGAAAAGCTCACAATGCCAGAATAGTCCTGCTGGTTGCTGTTAAAACACATTCTATAATCCATTTGCTTCTCCTTTCCAGCATAAGCATATTCACTGCCATCTCATAGGTAGCTGCCCCTTAAGCTAAAGAGTGCTACTTTTTCTTTTTGAGCTTTGTCAGTCTCCTACTGTCCTTCTAAGGTACGTTCATCCTTCATGTTGTCAGGTTAGACAACCAGAGAGATTTTAGTCCAAAAGCTTCTTGCAAGCTTTCCCAGCTGGACTAGCCTAGGGATGCTGCAGCCAGCAGACCAAGGTCTGAAGAGGGGGAGGCTGGTTTGCCAAAAAGGAGCTGTAAAGAAAATCCCCCCCCCGCTGAACTATTGTTAGCCCTGGTCAGAGATGTACAACAGTCACAGTGCTTGAGACCAAGAATGCTTTTATCATTCTCTTAGTTGAAGCTGTTTTCCAGCAAGCTCGACTACACGCCTACATACTGCCAATAAAAAAGCCAAAACACAAACAGACCTCCTTATCTCCTCTTCCACGTAATAACTTCATTGTATCAGTGGCCAGAAGAGCAAAATTGCCATATTCATTTGCTAAGGTATTCCCATTTTGCATTTTGTACATGCAAAACCTCCTCTACTTAATTAGCCTATGCTATGTGAACTCACTGATAACATTATACTACTACATGAAACTGGATGGAGGAAAATTACAGGCAAGATTTTTTCAGCAGAACGTATCGTTCAGCTTCACAATGGAAAGACATAGAGGCCGTGCACTGTGCCACACAGAAGCGTTAATTTCTTTGCATTGATGGAGCTGCATCTTTTTTACATAGTTGTAAAGGAAAGAGGGTTAATGCTGGTTTCTACTGTAAGAAAAATGAAGCCATATTCTGATATGATGTAAATCAGCCTAAATATGGATTTAGAGCAATATGCATCACCTAAAGAGGTTTTTTTCATACCATTTAAGTAAATACTTATGCTAAGACTTGAAGTTTCACTGAAAAGGTGCATTTATCTTAGTTATGAAATTTATCTAAATAGCCTATTCCTCTTAATCATGTTATAGGAAGATATATGAAGTTTAACCATACCATTAATCATAACTGGGTACACAATGTGCTAGTAGAGAAGTTTTATTGCTCTGTCTCCACTGGCAATTAATGCAAGTAATTTTGACATCTTGGAGATACTGGTGTTTGAGCAATTAAAACCTTATTGCCAGTGCAATCCTGTGATAAGTGAAATGAAATATCATTACAAGCCTAATTTTATCGGGGTCTCTCTTACTTGAAAGAACATTTTAAAATTTTTACAGGAAAGGCATTTAATGAATATTACACTGATACCCTTAGCAGCAGATCACACAAAGCTAATAGTAATGTCAAAACTATCATTAAACACTAAAATGTCTGCATGCACAGAGTATCTGTTTAACTGGCAGAAATCTGCTCATTGTCTCTCCTTCATTTCAGAGCAAGCAGAAGGGAGAATGAGATTTCCTGAATCACTGATTCAATTAAAATCTTCAGGAGCCTTAAAAGGTGCTTTCTCCCTTCCCTACTTCTTTCTTTTATGCCCTTTGACAGAGTGGTGAGGAGAGGCTGTACCTGAAACATAGCCTTTCATTCCAGGGGCCAGAAAACTACCAGGTAGATTCTTAGCATTTTGCTGGTTCCGTATTTCGTGCATTAGACACATGAACATAAAGCCTGTGTTAATAAATCCCAATGCAGTAAATACAAATCTGTGCAAGTGAAGTATAATTACTCAGTGATGCATTTAAGTTGCCGAGAGAGAAGAGCACTGCTTTTAGTCCACCTAGAAAATGGATCTGGGTCGCTAACAAGGATTAGGTCTAGATTTCAATATAAATTCAGACCACCAGCTTCAGGGGTCTTCAAAGTTAGAGGTTCAGATTGAGATAATCTGAAAAGCAAAGTGGAAAAGCAGGTTTAGAGATCAAAGATAAACTTTGAAAACAAGAAAAACAAACAAACAAAAAAAAGCACCCAAGCCCATACTCTATGACCTATGCTTGCTTGTCTAGTGAGCAATTTCTATGTCATTTTTTAATATTAATCCCAGAACATGAGGGTCTAGCCATTCATAGATTAGTAATTGAAGAGAGCTCTTGGATTTTTCAATGTGAGCTAGCAAAGTAGAACTAATAAAAAATCAAAGTGCATAGCTGCTGCCAAAATGAATCCATTATCTTGTCATGTTTAGCCTTTTAATGGGGTATAATGAGCAGGTCATACTGTGAATGTAAGAAGCTAGATGTTGAAGGCACCAATTTATAGTCCAGTGGTTTTCATCAAATGCTTCAATTTCTAAAATGTGATAATCAGAGAACATAAGGAGTGCCATACGTGAAGCAATTTTCTGTTAGGCCATGTGCTTTGAGGCTGTCCTGCTGCCTGTTACATACTTCCATTATGAACAGAGACCCTGAGCCCATTAGTCTCTGGATTTCTGTAGGATAATCAAATGATTGTAGCACTCCAGTTGTCTAAATCAGCTATTTAGGCATCTATCTTTGATTGACTCGCAGTAGTGATAGACAACATACCTTTCGTGGTGCATAGATTTGTGCTATCCAATAGCCAAACTCCCAGTTCAGGGCAAAAAGCGAACGTATGGCTAAGTGCTTTGTTGGCTATGGGCCACAAGTGAGAGAACAAAAAAAATGGTGTTCTGTTTCTCCCTTCGGTGAGAATTATACATCATTAGACAATGACTTTTAAAAATGAATAGTTTAGTCTTAGAGTGGTTGAGAAAATGGTATCTATTTACAAAACATATATATGTATGCATACACTGTTGCAAGAACTGAAGTAGAGAAAGTAATACACAATATTAAAAAAGAAAACTAGCAAGTAAATGAGGTCTAAAGGTGTAATTGTTGGGAAAATTCAGCTCTGTGTTTGTGTTTCACATTACACACAAAAAATTGCTGAATAGATTCAGAATTTGATTAGTGCGTGTGGAACAATGTCATGGTCTTGAAGTTGCTAATGTAGCCTAACTTCTGATTGCACTGAAAGTAGATTTGACAGTGAGGACTGTGGGAACAAAGAGATTAATTTGTATCTGGTTTCACACCTGGGCAAATCTGTTGGCTCTATTGATGTAACGGGTTGATGCTGCCATAATGAGGCTCCAAGGCTTGAAAATACAATGAATTCATATTTCAGTAGGTAGGTCCAGATGTATTTTTCAAAGACCTAAAACTGGGAGCTATTTTTCTCAGAACAGAGATACGTTCACCCTGCAGACTGCCAGATAGCGCATAGCAGTGGGTTTCAACCTGTGGACAAAGGAATCCGTGTAACGCAGCTGAGAAAAGCCTATTGTTAGTAGAGTAAATTTGCTCTCAAGGGGTTGGGGTGCATCTCAGTTGGAAAATTTTAGGACTTTACAAGTCAAGAAAGACTGAATACTGCTGGTTCAGAGTCAACCAATGTTAGCTTAGGAACCAGAGGCAATCTACCTATGACTATAAAGAGCTTTGCTTTATCCTGTGTCTTGTCAGGAAAAAAATAATCATTGAGGGAAATAGATTATTTGAAAGTTGTCCAGGAATAGAGACAATTTTACTTGAGATACTAAATAACCGAAGGCAAAACTAAAGGGGAATTCGTGCTTCCTAGTGGTAGAAAACCACATCTTCAATGTGTAAAAATTGTCATAGTTGCTTTGACTTTAATGAAGCAATGAAAATTACCATGCACGGAGAATTTTCATTCTTTTATTTTCTGTACAATGCTCATATTTCCCAGGGCTCTGAATTTTCAATCTGTAAAATTCTTTTGTTTGAACTGCAGATTAGTTATTATTTATTGGCTCCTTTCAGGAGCCAAGGCTGGCAGAGTAAGTCCACAGCAAATTTGAAAACAGGCAGAAAAAGTAAGAGTTTATGGAAGAGTGAAGTAATTTTCCCCAACATCTCAAAAAAAGTCTGCGTAAGAGATGGTATTAGAAGCAAACCCATGTGCTCCAGGTGACTCAGAACCTAAGGAGACATGCAAGCAAATAGAAAAAGTTGTCTTTCCTCAGACTACAAGAGATCTGAAGTACCAGATACCTGCTGTACCTCACAGGAGGACATTAGAAATTTCACCCTAACAAGAACCCCACTGAGCTGTGGCTCCATGCCATCTTGGACACACAGCGCCTTCCTTGTTTATTTGGAACCTCGCCTGCATTTATCCTAGTATTTGCTTAAGGAAGCATTCCTTTAAAAATGGTTATGGAAAACAAGCTTTACCCTGAAGGCTAGCAAACATCCCAAACTAATTCACTCCAGAAAGCCTGCGCTTTAGGAAAAAAAAAAACCTTGATCTATAGACTTTAACAAACATCTTAATTGGTGAAAGTCAACCCGTTCATCTTTTTTCTGATATATAACCTTCTGTCTGTTCCTCCCATTCCTTCTTTTTCCGTACTTCTCTTCTGCAATTGCCTATCCCAGCCTGACTTTGCACCTTTAACATCTCAAAACGTGTTTGCAGTGATCCCTACCACCTAAAGGTGATGAGAAGCAGCTCTAATGGTAATGAGTGCTGCATGGTACTTGTGGGTGGCTTTTCTGTGGATTGCAATAAAATACTCTGATCTGTGGCCACTTGAGGGAGCTGCTATGAAGTATGTGAAAGAGCTGGAGCTAGTTTGACTTTCTCTGTAGAGGTGTAGGAGATGTACAGAGATGCCTTGTGAGTTTTTACAGATGTTTATACAATATAAGGTATGCTGTGCATATCCAGATTTTTTTCGTAGTTGCACTTCTTATCTCTATGAGGCTCTGTATTATGTCACATAGTCTACAAAGCCTGCATGCTTCTTACTGATATCTAGTTTGTTTTTTATCTGAAGTTAAATAGATATCTGTCTCAAATATCTAACCAAATTGGATCAAAGGTCTACATTGCTGGTCACAAAAATAAAAGATTTGGAGTAGTATATGGGAAGGGAAAATTGTTGACTTTTTAGCTGTGCTAACTCACTCAAAAAAACGTATAATTTTTTACATAATTTAGTTTTTTTCACTCATTTAAACATGAAACCATTCAGCATAATCCGTATCTAGTTCAGTGTGGTCTGCTTGCAAATCAGGATGATGACTGCATACTCCAGTAGTGGTGATGGATGTAATGGCAAATACTGTAAATTATTTGAATCACCAACCCTTGAAAATAGTTATAGTGTAGTTTGGTAGGCTCCACTCCTCAGGCAAACTTGTGTGTGCTATCAGGCACTGAGCACAAGGACATAAGAACATGGCAGTGGTTATGCGGGGTAAGACCAAAAATGAAGCTAACCCAGAAGTCTGAACAAAATGTTGGGCTGGGACTGTATTACACCCTTCTACTGTGAGTTCATGCCAAGCACTCAGGTGATCAGTGAATTAGGTGTGAAATGAGTGTATGAGGAACAGGTACTTGCTGTTTTAGGCAATTTTTGTTTGGGAATTTAGATGGAAAAACATTCTTTTCGTTTTGTTCAGTTTCAATAGGTCGTTGAAGGTGGAAGCACATCAGCTTGAGGCACCTTGAATGAACATTGAAAGTGCTCGCAGCAGCTTGGTGAAACTGCATTTAGCTGTCCATGGCAGTAGTGATCTGTGTTGCTGGTCCCATAACTTGCTTGTTCTTGCTAGATTAAATTGAACCCTTTGAGCTGCCAGCTCAGAAACTAACCACCCAAGATATTAGAGAGGTCTTTCTGGTGTATTAGGCTATGTTATCCTTTTCCTTCACAATACCAATGTTTAAGAATTTCAAGTTGTCAGGAGAAATGCTGTTTAATAAGTATTCATACAAGCTATAAAAGTTTAGATTTAGGTTAAGCTTTCCTAGCTTCCTTTTCTTCTTTTTCCCCTCTCTGCAACTTTTCAAACTATTGAAATCTAAGTCAACAAAAAACCCAAAAACAGAGCCCTGTAATTGACAGTCTGATTTCCAAACTTCTCCAACAGTGTCAAATTTTGCACTGGGGGAAGAGTAAGGAAACTTTATAATTTAATGCTAAAAAATATGGAAAATAGAAAAAGTCTAAATTCAAATTTTTATATACTATTAAAAAAGGTGTGTTTTTCAGAACTGTAAAAGAAAGGAAGATTACAGAGGGAACATAACTTCTGTTACCTGTTTTTTCTGGCGTTCTCTTTAAAAATTGCCAAAATGATATTTCTTCTGCAAGGAATTTCATTTTTTAGCAAATTTAATTTTGAAACATTAAGTATTTTTCAAAACGCAATTTCTAGACCTGTCTATTTACCGTGGTACTTTGATTTTTAGAATGATCAGCTTGTGGGATACTGTCGATGGGAAACCTGGCAGGAATTTTTTGTTGTTGTTGTTGCTGGTTTTTTGCAACTGGGAAAGGGTTTGTTTCCCTTTATACAGGTTACCTGGGTGGACTGAATCCTCCATGAAACCCTGTGTTCTGCCCTCCGGGACGGCAGATTGTTTTGAGNGGGGAGGAGAGGAGGAGGGGATGGGGGTGCGTGTGCAAAAAAAATAACATTTTTTTATGTGGTTAGCAAACATGGTAAAAATAATAGCAACAATTCAAAAAATGTGTAGCAGTAATTCCTTATTTCTGTAAACAGCTCCACTGGAATGTTTATCAATGTCCCAAACTCCCATTTGGATTCATAAGAAAATTAATAAAAAATAATGCTGTGATTGGAAATAAGCAGATCATCTGTTGGCTATCTTCACGGGGAAAAGGACAGTGCTGACTTACCATCAGGACCATGCCCACTAAAGACACTGTTACGGTGGGGAAACACACGTCTCTTATCCATGCTGTCCACATTCTGTGGATTAATGAGAGATTTCATGCTCAGCAGTTGTCAAGCCACGTGTTTTATAGGCATTAAACTCACCGTGCGAAACTTCTGGTTTTGCACTGCTTCTCTGCAGGACATGCTTGGGCTTAATTAATACACCAGAGGATGGTTTATTCTTTGCAAAATATGACCCTGTTACTGTCACTAAAAGCTCTGACATCGTGGAGATCTGAGTCACATCAGTGAAAGCTGCCTGATGCTAATTTAACCTTGTGCACTCAAGCTGAAAAATAATTAATAAAATACTCCCAAGTGTTATGTTTTTCCCTCCCCCCAACTCAACATCTTAATTACAAGGGAGTAGGTACAGAAAGAGCTGCTCTCTTTGTAGTCTTCTTGCCTTTCTTTGCAACCTTTCTCACTGAAAAATGCTTGTAGTCTCAGACTAAAATACCAGTAGTGATATCACGAAATTAATCCCAGATTTATTTACATAAGAACTCTATTCTCCTTTAAATTGCAAGCTTTGGGGAATTACTTCTTGCTCTTTATCGAGTGCCTTGTATAAGTAGGACCCTAATCCCAGGTGAAGCCTTAGGCACTATGGTAACAAAAATAATAATGGTAATAATAATATCCCTACTGTCTCTATATGGACTATATTTAGGCAGCCCAAATTCTACCTGAGTGCCCGTGTCTAGTCGAAGGAGAGAGCCAATTAGCTGCAGAAGTGATTTGGAGGATCCAAGCGACATGATAAGATGGAAATGCTAGACATAATAATAGGCATGGAGTTGTAATTGTAACTTTTTCAGTTTAATCATTGCTGTTGCAAGACAAACAAAAAGTATTCAAAGTTTAAATAAAAATTGATGAATTATAATCATGGAGCATAAAGGTAGATTATTCCCCCAAGTCTAGAGAAATTTTGATACTTGTAGAAATATCAAATTTAGTGAGTAGTCACAAGTTCTACAAGGGATCAGCAAAAAGCAATGTTTTTTCTATTTAAAAATCACCACATTTTTGTACTGTCTCAAGTATAAAAATGAAACAGAGAGAAAGGAAGGAGTATAACTTGTCTATCAGAGCTCTAAATATAGCAGAGCAAAAACTTTCTATCAAAAAAACCCCTTTTTCATTGGACAAAGGTGTTTTAAAAAAATCCACATTTTTTTCCTAGTTATTAGTAGAAGTGTTAATAAAAAGGTACATTGTCATGACTTTTTTTATTTGGAAAAAATCTCTTCTGGAATTTGAAAAAAAAGATTAGGGGCTGTTGAATGTCTGTATTCTACTACTGAAATCATACTGCAGGGGTAGAAAGTAGGTGAAATATTAGTTTCTATTTCAAATTAAAAAGTAAAGTTGCTGACGACTGAAATCTGCCACCCTGCATCAAGCATCTTGTATTTTATAATGTGAGAGCTTGACACCTGGGACATTCACATTTTCTTTCTAGGGTCTCTATCTTAGATCCTCAAGTATGAAATCTCACTTTTTGCGTGAAAGAGGTAAGAGAGGTTGTTCAAACATCTAAGTGAGGTATGTGTAGCCCTTCATAGATTATCTGGAGGCTTCATCCTAAATCCTCACTTCAATTAGATTGCTGAAGTGAGATGGTGTGAGTACCCCCCAGAGTTCAACTATGAAGGAGACATTTTGATCTAAGTGTCACAGCAAGGGAAGGTGCCTTCATTTACTAGAAGATGTTGTGGATAATACTAGATATCAGCTGTCATTAATGCCTGTAAAAATAAGGTAGACTGTTTCAATATGTATGCTGTCCTGCTGTGCGATATGAGCAAGAGTGTTTGTGCTGACACAGTTATTAATGTAAAAACAGAAGCAATATAGGAATGAAAAGGTTTCACGGTAAACCAGAAATTGGAAAGAAAACCTAAAATTCTGAGGTAGGACCTTGGGAGGACCCATATCTGGTTTCTGAAGCTGGTTTTCCTCCCCGCCCCCCCCATCCTGGAATCCTCTTTATGGAGAAATCCTATAGGATTGGGAATAACGGAATAGATCAAGGGCTTGAGAGTTTATGGGAGGAAAAAAGCTAAATATGTATTCCTGATGGTTCCAAGTTTTAGACATGACGTGGCATAAATACTGTGGTGGAGGAAAGCCTGGAGTTAAAACGCTGGGAGCATATCCAGTGGAAGTACAGTTTCATGCTCGCCCCATTTGTGTATGCTTTCATGGGCATTTGCTGTTACCCGGTTTTAAAGTTAGGACCATGGGGGTTTGGCCTCATCCTATGGGATTGTTCCTACACTCTTAATGCGGAAGGGGAAGGAAATTCATCCCAATAGGTCAAGAGTTGTAATTCAATCTACCAAACTTGGTGCTCCATTGTTTGCACATCATGACTTGTTTTAGAGAGATTTAGACAGTGAAGGAGGTCTGAGAGCTTTTCAATCAGAAAAAGATATTGAATGTGTGTGTTTGGAGAGGTCAGAGCTTGTGAATAGAGTAAAGAGATGCATCATGAGCAATTACAAGAAGAGAAAGAAATGTAGATGAGCTCCAGATTTGCTATCAGAGTGAGAAAAAGGATGAGAAGACAAGTGAGCAAGAACGTAAGTAGTGAAAAATGAGTCAGAGAAGAGGACAGACTACTTGTGCTAGCACTGGTTTCATGGGTTACCCTATAGATTTTACTTCATTATTAGGTCACAGTCATTGAAAACAACAGAAGTTACAATTATTTCAGACAACACCAGAGTGTTTTTAGCTACTGCTAACTCCCAGAGACATTGCCTGGACACTGGTAAATGTTACATGTCCCTGTGGTTAAAGAAATAAACAAACAAGCCTGACAAATGTTGAATAACTCATCTGTTATTTGCAGTGGAACAAATAAAAGCAGAGTGATGCCTAAGGGGAATTTGGGTTTGAAGACAGATAGAAGGGAAAGTTGTCGAATACCAAATGCAGCATCACTTAGGAAGTTATACACAGGACTGAGAACTGCTGAAAAAATATTTAGCAGCTGAAAAGAGAAGGCTATTTAGGCTGAGCTCACCTGCCTCTTCCCTTTAATTATCAAAGAAACAAATGATTTTTTTTTTTTCCTATGGGCTAGTATAAGGCTGTGTAGAGTGTTCCTCGTCAGGAAGGAGAGCTTTGAGATTTTCATCCCTATCTGCTGCTCTGTCACCAGCTTGCTGAAAAACCCTGGGTAAGGCCACTCACCTCCCTGTGCTTCAGTGGCTTCAACTACAAACATCCAATGGTTAGTTCCTCTGCAGGGTCCCTACTAGTGAAGGATCACTTTGTAAACAAGGCAGCAAAATGCACCAATGGTAAGAGTCAGATAAAGCCTTTGCAATATGCAGCAAAGACTGAGAGCGTTGCCTGACACAGAGTGAGGATGCAGCAGCACACACTATGGCACTGCGGTGGCACAGGGGTCAGAGCAGTTCCCTGGGGCTGCTGCAAGGGGTCCCCAAGGGTGCTCAGTGCTCAGCTCCTCCTGAAGGCCAGTGTGGACTGAGGAGCCTACCAACAGTAGGTCTTCTGGTTTAAAACTGTCTTTGGTGGTAACCGTGAAACAGAGCCTGTTCGAAGGGAAGAACACCTGAAATTAAGAAAGCCTGATCCAGAACTGGCGCTTGCAGATACATAGTCCTCAATCTGTGATGTTGAATTGACAGTGATTTTGCAAATGATTCTAGATAAACATGGTGGAAAACATTTGTGTTGCCAATGTGAAGGGTAGGATTCTCTTGACTATAAAAGGAATGGAGAGAATCAGCTCAACTGTAGATACTTACTGTGTTGGCATGTAAATTTGGTCAAATGGATCCTGACCCCAATGTTTTGAAATAGCAGTGAAGATGTGTGAGGTCTCCAGACTCCTAAGCTTGGACTTTTATATGCTTGTTGTGGTTTCCGTGCGCTTAGGGCTGACATTTCTAACCTTTCCTCTGCCCGAGTCTGTGCTGGGAATCTCATGCAAAATAAAATCAGAGTGCCTTTTGTAATCACCTGAGGCCAAGACTGGGGAAAAGTAAAAACCACTTCACTCAGCCAAATATTGAGAGACTTTGCACTATAGCCAGAGGATCTGACAGTGCTGAAATGTTGGCTTCACTTCAGTTCCCCTCGGCTGCATCTTCGTCACTTGCTTGCCTCCCAAGGTTAATTCAGACGTAATCTTGAAAACAGCCACATTTTACACTAGTGAATAAAGATGACAAGCTGCCTTGTTCTCCTTCTTCCTGATTCCACCTTCTATTGATTTATTAAATCCCTGAGTTTTGATGACAAACTATTTTTCAGCATACTTCTCTGAAGGGACATTTATCACACGTAGATCATTGCTGATGTTGATCCATGCCTTCTCTGGAGAAGAGTTCTTGTGGATTTTCTTGCTCATATTTATACTTGTTCACAAGCTATTCTGAAATAAACAGTACTCATGCCTAAGTTTATTGACATGATTTTCATGTCATTTTTGGGGTTGTTGTTTCCCCCCCCTTCTTGTTCTGAATTGTTTTGTCATTCTCTGGATGAGTGTTGGTTGAGGTATGAGTCAGAAATGAAACGGTATTAGTGCATTCTTTAGTGCTTTCAAACCAATCACACTTAATAGAACAATAATGCATTATGTTGCGTATTGTTCCATAGGCTAATTACCTAATCAGATAGTATTGGGGAAGCAAACTTGTAGCAGACATTAATTATCAGTGCATGGACTGGTAGCAGATGGCAGTATTTGCAGTGGAGAATAAGCTGATGGTTCAGTGGATTAATTAAAGCTTACACAACTTCATGCCCTCCACTCAAAACCTGGTGTAATAATAACTGTGTGCTTTTTAAAAAAGGAAAACAGTATTTAGCTCTACCTCTTTAACTGATTAGATTTTCCTGCAAGTAGCAACAGAGAGAAAAAAGAATAGTCGATTTCCCAAAAATAACTCTAGTGGTCTCTGCCTCAGGAGGGCTCAGTATGGATTTAAAATAATGAGTATTTATTGTAAAGCATATCAACAGTTCTGGGAACAGGGACTAGGTGTATCTATGTGCTTTTCTTTCCAACTGTTGGGCTGTAGAATCTGGCTCCATTTTTCTTTGTCTGTTGGCCAAATTAATCCATGTTACTTTTTCTCGCATCTCCCTCCTGAACTATATGAGAACACTGAGGCCTCTTCCCTGCAGATCAGGGATAGTGTGAACTGTCTCAGCACACACACACACACAAAAAGAAAAGATGCAACTTTCGTCTGGCCAAAATCTGAGTAAAAGCCATTCCAGCTCAGATCTGAGGGAAGGACAGATGTGGCCCATCTTCTACCAGGAGAGCATTTTCTGTCGGGGAGACATTGACCCGCCATCATGAGTAATCCTCAATGTGTTAAGTGTGAATACTGCTCGGCAGTGCTTTGTCTGCTCTGAGAACCGGTACTTTCCTCAGGGCTGATACACAGAGCTGTGGTGCTTTCCGGGAGCTTCAGGAGGCTGCTAGGACAGGTCAGCTAGAGCCCTCCCATGCCATGCTGGCGAGGGAGGGCATTTGCGGATGCTGCATGGGCAGCTGTGAATGAAACATCACTGCACCAGCGAGGAGGTCCAAAGGGAAGGGAGTACCAGAGCGGTTTCCGATACCCAGATACCAGGGAGAAATCTGTGAAACAGAGTGGTAGACATGTTGTCTTGGTAGGCTTGTTTGGATAGCAAGCCTCATCAGAAGCAAGTATTAAAAAGAAAAGGGCTATGCAAAGAAATACCTTATTGCTGTTACAACCAGGTTTGCTGTGACAAATTGGTTAGAAGTGCATGAGAGAGGCATGCTATCATGTGATCTATTCATAAAGGAAGAAAAAGCAATAACTGCTCTGACACTAATGAGGTATAAAATATCTCACCTGACAGCACCAACACATACAGGTCTTGATTTTTCTCTCGGCAATATGAGCTCAGTCTAGATTTTATTATCTCCTGCTGGCTGTAAAGTTTATGGGAGAGACAAAATCGAGACACTAGGCTCCCTCTGTAAGTTGTAAATAAGTTTAAAGATGCAACAGTTTAGTTTATTGTCACTTTTTGAACTTTTGACAGTGAATATCTGATTTGGTAAGCAATAAACTCACGGTACCTGGCACTTTTATGTACACAACTCAGCTTTTGTCACTGCTGCTTTTGCATAGATCACATCTGGAATCTAGTACCTTGGCTTTCCACAAGCCCCAGTCCTCCTTCCACAGATACCAGGGTAAATAAAGAATAACTTTACCGAGGGTCATAATACAGTACTACAAAATATTTGAAAGGACCGGATAATTGGCCCAAAATGAGTAATACTTTTATTTACATAACGTAAGCTTATAAATCCCAGTGCCTGGTCAGTGGAAAAGAAATCAGTGTTACCTCAGAGTCCAGAATAATCCCACACAGAGATACTTCCCTTCTAATTTAACAAACAAATTTTCTTGTAATTCTTTTTTTTTTCTTTTAATTTTTTAATTGCCTCTAACTCACCCTAGAAATGAAGGATGGATTTTCCCAAGTAAGAGGGTTGGGGTTTTTCCCCTGTCTGTCTGCTACCTCCCATGATTTTAATGCATTTGGATTTCTTGACTAATTTGTGGAATTTCTGTTTCCAAATCACCTACAATAAAGAAAACCACCTACAAATAAAGAAAATAAAGAAAATTTCAGGGAGACGTTAACGAGATTTCTCACAGTCCTTGAATTTTATCTGTGGAAGGTTGGAAGCTGTTCTCTGTTGGCATGTGCTGAAGTGTTGTCACCCTGGTTCTCTCAGCCAGCTCCCTGAAATAGCATTTCCAGTGGGATTTCAGAGGCAGATGGACTAAGGGCGATGTGGAAATGGGACTTGCAGGACAACAGTGCCCTGGAGTCACACGTATCAGTTGCTAATAGGGGCACTGGTAGGAAAACTTTTTTGGCTTTTTCCTTGGTTCTAGTTATGTGAGGAGACCCCATTCTGCACATATAGATCTGTCCCTATATCTTCTAGTAAATGTCTGGAAAGTTAACTAGCTCTGTGTGAATAAGGGCTGGAGGAAAGCTTAAGATTTAAAAGAGATACTTAAAAGACCAAAGTCTTGACAGTTTGATGCCATAGGCCTGGATTGCTTGGAAAATATTCACAGTCAAAGAGAGCAGGAGTTATTACCATTGTGTTCTGACTCTCCGTTGTACCCATTTCTGGGCAAAGATCTCCAGCTGCGAGAGCACTAGTTTGATTAGTTGACTCTAGTTTTATTTTCCCATTCTATGACACAGAGCTAGTCCTACAAAATCAATCCCAGCAAGGCTTGGTGGCACTTTCCTGCTGACTCCCTGGTGTTTCATGACTGCCTTGAGGCTAAGGCTTCCTGGTGTGGCTAAATCCAGTGTTCAGCTTTAATTTTAAAATATTGTTTCTCGGAAGTTCATTCAATATATTTCTCATAGCTTTCACCAGTTACAAAATGTGTTTCCCCAGTAACAAATAGAGCAATGTAATTGCCCATGCACCCTGCCATAAATCCTTCAGGTGGTGATTTTTAAAAAGTGGATAGCATAAAGACTTGGACAACTTTGCTGTTTCAAAGTAAACTTGTAGATTTCAGAGTGTCAGCCAAGAGATTTCCTACTGAGTTTCACTCAGCTGGAGATGTGAATATGTCGCTGAGGTAACTCACACTCTGGGGTTTTTTTTGTTGTTGCTGTTGTGTTTATGTGTCTATCCTTCCTCTTCCCTATGGTTGTACCAGTGGGTCAAGTACAGTCAGATCCTGCGCAGGATTTGCCAAATGGCCAACTGTTCGTTTGCTGTCATGAGCCCCAGCAAGGGCAAAGGGCAGTGAAAGAGCAGCTCTTTCCCCACTGGGGAGCCAGGGTGGTGGTCGTAGCTCAGGGAGAGGAAGTGGCTGTAGTCTCACTGAGCTCCTCCAGATGTTGTAATCACTCCTCCAGTGGTGCATGTTCCCATTTAAACAGGTGTGTGTGTGACCCCTGTGTATTTGCAACAAGCAACAGGTAAAAACAGTTGTGAGTTTTCAAGCAGATTTCATTAAAGTTTGGAAAATAAGGCTGGACATATCCCTGAGAAGTCCCCTAGACTTGAGTTCATTCTACGCAGCAAAACCTCCTTGGGAATTTCCCTCACTACCACCCCTGTTTTAGACAGCCATTTCTCTGCCCTGCTTCTGTGGAGTTCTAACTGTGGAGAGTCCCCAGCTTTTCTGGGTGATTTATTATAGAACTTGCCAATAAGTAGAAGCAAGGTAGAAGGGTTTTTTCCATACTAACATCTAACATAAATCTCCTTTCTGCAGCTGAATTAAAATCATTGGATTGACAGATTATTGTGTGTATTTGTGCCAAGGACTGTGTGATACTTCCAGCAGGCTGGATGAAAATCGGGCAGTTCAGAAGCGGCTTGCACAAGGCCCATCTCAACCTTTGCCATTGAGCTCCTGTAACAACCCAGTGAAGACACGTAATTGTCAGCTGGGAATTCACTGCATCTCTGCCAAGCAGTTGTATGTCATTCTGGCAGCACTGGCTGCAGAGAGACACAAGATGGTGATTTGTCCAGTTTGAAAGGCAGGAGTACTGCTGGCTTAGACTTAACTGCAGCGGAGTACAATATTCCAGTCTCCATCTCTATTAGGTATCTCTCTGTTATACTGAGCTGCTACATCAGCCTGTCCTTTAAACCCCCTTTCTGTGCAATAGGAGATGAATGGGCTGGGAAAAGATGCTCCATATAAGGATTTGGTATCACTGTGATAATATATATGAGAACAACATTAAGTCTAATTTTTAGTATATTAACCTGTCTCCTGCCCTGATTACTAAAATCCTGCCTGGATCAGTAGAAGTGTTCATAACAAACAGCTACATGACAAGCACATAGAGTAACAAGAACAAGAAATACATGCTGGTAATCCATTTAAATGCAAATAGCTGGCTATTTGAACTGAGATGGAAAAGTTAAAATATGTTCAATATTAGATTCATAGATTAAACTATCAACAACAGTAGTTTAAAAAAATATGTGTATATGCTTCCTCAAGCAAAGTATTTTAAAGTTAAATTCAATAAGTTTTAGCTGCCACAAAGAGAAAGCAGACTGTTCCTTATTAGATTTAACTAGGGCACAACACTTAGATTCATGCAAGTGTTTTCTCTGAACCCCCAGCTTTTCTTTTGCTTTCAAAAAAACCCAACCTCAGAACAGGGCTATAAAAGGGATGACTGGTTCATTTAATTGATTAATGAACTTTTAAAAGTAGTGTTACCTAGCGTAAGTACTCAATAATCATGAGCTGAAGTGATCCTCTAGGCTCAGCTTCTGGTGCTTTTTTTCACTGGAATTTGGAGTCATTTTCCATCTTAGAGGCAGAGATTTTTCCAAATTTAGAGGGTCTGAACTCTCTCTTTGAGTGCAGTCTGGATGGGGTTATTACTGCGTGCCCAGCCAAAATTGGGGGCATCTTTCTCCCCCACAGACCCAACTACACACCTCTCACCATCATTTTAAAGTCTGTTACTTTTGCTACCCTCCAGCAAGATGAGGTTGCTGCTGAGGAGAGGAAATAATGAGCCTTACTGTGGTGCTGTCCAAAATCCATTTCAATGAGTCTTCCTTTGCTGCGAAGACTAAATTCACACAAGAATTTCACTTGAGTATGTGAGCACACCTGGCCAAGGTAATTAGAATATAATTCTTTTGCCATAGCTCTGTTTGTATGTTAGAAAGCGGGAAGCTGGAAACCAGGGAAAAGGATTAAATGCAAGTAGTTTCTGTTATTGCAAATACAATTTGTTAGCAACGAGTGTTCCTGAGGCTCCCCTGGCACCTGACTGTTTATACACTCGTCTTTGCTTACAATGTAGATACACAGACGCCTTCCAATTTATAAAAAAAAAATACAACAATAGCACATTCTTGACACTAATGTAATTTCTGTACCCTTGGGGATAACACAAATATCAATTTGTATTTTTAGTGGCGCATTATTTAAAGATATCTGAAGTCTTCATGGAAGACAGTGAAATGCTTTTCTTGAAAACAGATGTCTTTCAGAATAGTTTCTCTATTGTTCATTTGTTAATTTTAAGTGGACTAGTTAGGTTTGGAAATAGCATTTTTTTTAACAAAGTAATCATCTGGTATAAATGACAGTGGCTGAAAAATTGCTGCAGGCACATTATTTGTAAAATTCCCATGATCTTGAAGGTAAGGCACTTGCCCCTGAATGATGTGATGTGAGATAGAAAGTCATCAGCAAGGAGTTTGCGTATGCTTCTTGATCACATGGAGCTGGAAATTCTCCTGCTTAAACATCTTTGAGTCCTCTGCTTTCTTACCATGATTCTGGCATATTTCACTTGCGCTTACCAAATGAGCCATGCTCCCACTTACTCTGGTTACAGCCCTGTTTCCAAGGACAAGAGGTAAGTTCAGTTAGGAAAGCAGCATTTTTCACGCTGCTGAGCACCTCATGGCGAGCTCTCTGCAACCCTGGTTAGACTGCTTCTGCTACACAAGTTATAATAGCTGCTTGGCTATATCTACCTTTTACTGCTGTCTCCAGTGAAGTGCATCGCTTTTAGGGCTGGGTGCTGCCTGGGTGAGATTCTGAGGGATGAGCAGTCCATCGTGTTAAGTAGCAGAATCCTCTCAGCTGTGTGCCAGCTGGTGTGAACTGTGGGAATAAAGTTATCTCTCTCGATCACTGATTCTTCTACCTAGTATAAAATAACCTTTTGGTTAACTTGCCATATGTCTTGTTTTCTGAAGTATCTTTTAAGCGATGCCTTATAACCCCGTATCTCTACATCTTATGAGAGTTATCTCCAGACTTTTAATGAACAAGAATGTGAAGCATAACCATGTAACAACCTGGCAATTTCTTCAAGCTAACTATATAGGACAAAACTTGCTCTCCTGAAACACTGAGCACAGAAAGGGCGGAATTTTTGTAATTGTGAAGAATGAAGTTGTCCAGGGGTAGACACAGGCCTAATCAATCTACTTGTGTTGACAGCTCTGGAGCTATACAGTCACAGCAGCTGAGCATCCAGGCTGCAGTGATGGCTGTGGTAAAACTGGCTATGTAAAGGTGACAATTTTTGAACGAAACAGCAGGAAGGACGTAAAGTCAACAGCACAGGAAAACTGGACGCATTTCTGGTGCAGGGAAGTCCCCTGAGAAAAATGTCTTTACACATAAGCTTGCAGTATGGTAGGATGTGACTTAAACATTTTCTCCTCTTGTAGCGAAAGTGTTCTTGAGAAAGGAGAAAATTGTAGATCAGGGTGTCTTCTTGCTTCTATCTAAAACTTTTCGTATCATCAGCTGCCAAACAGCAAATCACCATTCCCATCCTCTTGCCCAGAGCTTTCACTCATCAGAAAAGCAGCTTTCCCTCCCTCTCTCCTCTAGAGAAAGCATCTCTGACACACTTTTCTTACCAGCTTCCTCCAAAATAACTCTATGGTCCATTAACATCTGGAGTTTGAATGGGTACACAGGATGTTTCAGGAGTGAGCTTTTTAAGGTGGAAGAGTGGAACTGCTATGTTGTATCTTTAGGATATATACTGCTGGCTTAGTCATTGCAGATGCCAAACTAAAACAAAACTGGATTTCAGATTTTTTACATTATTATTCAGAGTAGTATGTTGCTCTCCGAGCACAGAAAAGAAGTCGACAGAATGTGAAGAGCTTTCATAACTAATGATTTTATCATTGGTTTTTGACTGGCTTTTTTATTAATGCAGACATTATGACTCTGGGCAGATTGCTAGGTGTTTCTTTGGCCTTTGATTTGCATGAGTAACCCCTGTTAGCCCTAACACCTTTTGAACTTCCAATTCAAATGTTAATTTTGGAAAGGAGGGAGTTGTGAGCAGCAGGGACAAGGGAGAAAGGAAGAGGCAAGCATTTCTTCATGCACACAGCACTGCAGCTGTGCCATCCCAGCCTCTCAGGCTTGGCACACAAATGCCTCATGGGCACACAAACGCACTATCCCCACTGAGAATGCCACATACAGGAGTAAGAATTGAACAATTCAGTATACCTAATGCCTGTGGGTTGCTTTATCCTTTTCCCTTTCCACTTTTCCTGTTCTTGCAAGTAAAATTGCCTACAGAAGAAATGACTACAGACAAAAAAAAAAAAGCCACTAATTTGGGGTAACCGGGGTCAGCAATCCATACTGTGATTAGTCAGTGCAGCTCAGCATGACAGCATCCCTGACCTGTTCCTCGCCCACTGATGGCTGTCTCCCTCTTTCTAGGCTGTGCTGGTATGTGTGTAAGTACAGGAGCAGCTTTGCCTGTTGTGGCGGTGTGCTCTCCCCTTTCCTCCCCTGGCTCCTGCTCAAGCCATGGTCATCACAGGGGTTGTTATGAGTTGCACTTGAACTATGGGAGTTGGCTGGCAACACAGTCAAAACACTGTCGGGAGTGGGGACCTAGGTATCTTGTTCCTTTGCGAATATGACTATAGGTCAATTATCTTACTCTATAAATAGAGGACAGACTAAGAGCCCTTTGAGCTCTCCTGCACGGCAGTGGGCTGCATGACAAGGGCAAGGATCTCCCCTTGCGTGGGGACACTCGCTTAAGATTCTGCTCCTCGAGGTTGAGAGATTCCTTGCAGCAACAGATTCTCGGTAAGTGACTAATAGCATGCTAAGCTTTGAAATCTTAGCTAAGTGATATAAAGCATTGATTGCGCATATATAATCTTTTAGACATAAACCGTTGACCAAGACTGCGGCTAGGATTGGATCCAGCCGCAACTAGACTCCTCTCTGAGAAGTTTAGGAAGCAAAGGGGTCCTTTCTGAACCTCGTGACTCAATGGGAGGGTCTCCCTGACAACTTGTCTGACCCTGGCCTCTATGTAGCAAATAATTAAGTGTAACCTGGCATCGAATCTCATAAAACACTGTTGCGTTCACTACTAACTTTGTTAAATCACTGTTTTATGTTAATAAATATTTCACTACTACTCTCTTACAAGTGAAGTTAATCACTCTGCCCATGACATCTATGAATATTTGAGGCAAGAAAGGCACGGAGCACTTCAGCCTTTCCTGTGTCATCCATCAGTCCTGCCTTCTCCCCATTCATCAGCATACCCAACTTCCCAGAAATTCTTTTGAAACTATTGTATCTGTTGAATCCCTTCTTATTGCTTTGGGTGTCGTTCACTAGTTTTTCCTCCAGTTGGGCTTTGGACTTCTTTTCAGCCTTGCCAGAGCAGTGCTTTCATATTTCTGTTGCCTGTCTTTTTTTCCCCACTTCTTGAGCTCTTTCTCTTTCAGTTGTTTGTTAAGAAGCCCCTTACTTGGGCAAGTAGGCCTTCTGCAGAAATTCCCAGTCTTCCTATGGAATGAAATGCTTTGTTCTTGAGATCTCAGTAAGTTTTCCATAGAAGTCAGCCAGCAAATCTTTCTCTCCCATGGCTGTTTCACAGATGATTTCTTTCAATGAACAGTGATGTGGAAATCTTGGATGCCTTTCAGGGTTTAGGGGAGATATCTTTTCCATTGCATGTGTGCTCTTCATTTTGTTCCCTTCAAATTGGCCCCTGATCTTTTTTATTCTCCATGTGTCTTTGCTGTTTGTGTAAAACAATGTGTGAACGCATCTGGTTACTACTCATAGCTGTTGAAGGAATTCACTTGAATTGAATTTGGTGAGGTTGATTTATTTAAGATCTGTTTCCAAAGCAAAAGATACTGTACAAGTGTTATGTCTGCAAGTTTCATAGCCTAGCTTGAACACACTTACCAGATAAGCCAAGTGAACAGGTGTATGCAGAAACTGCAACTATGTCATTTTACCAGTCCCAAAGGAGAGGACAATTGAAGGTGCAATCTTCAATGTCTTTGTTCTGGTCTGTTAACGCTGTTGGGTCCCCTATTTTTTAGTGTTTGTCTTAATATTTCCCAATAAAGTGCCTTAATTTTGCTACGTAGAGGTACCAGTCCAATGACTGTGGGTCACAGGACCTGTCACCATTCCTCATTAACTCCTTCTGTAATACATATTCAGTTTAATTTGTTACCACAATGGATTGTTTCAGCCCACCCTTATCTTTTTTTTTCTTGACAGTCTTTTTTTTGTTAATTTCCAAAACTGCAAAAACACAGTTTCATCAGGAATACTTTAATTTTATAGAAAACTTCCCTTAGTAAATTAATTCCTGCCTATTTGTAGTTCATAAAAAACTTGTGTTATTAAAATAAATGTGCAGTTTACTTCATAACTTGTTTTTAAAAACAGACTCCACAGAATTGTTGATACATTAGATTTCAACATGTGGTGATGTGGTGAGCAGAGCTCTGAGACTGGACCAGAGCATTATGCTCTGGATGAAATCTTTGGAGGTTAGAGTAGCAAAATATGGAGTTTCTAGAGAACGTGTGGCGTGTAAATTGCTTCCCCCCCGCCCTCCCCAGTCTTATAGCTTGATCAAATTTGGACAGTTTTTTCACACGAATGGCAAAAGACATTGACAAGAGTACATTCTGTTCCCAAATGTAAATGGCTTCTGCAGAAGGTGGGGGGAAAGTCAGTGTTCAGAGAAATGAAGACCACGATTCTTCACAACCCAACTACTATAATATATTTTTCCTTCACCATGATTTTAGCAATGACAGAAGAATTGTTTTGGTTGAAATTGCCCACACTCTGTCAATCCTGGGTGGCCAAGCAGAAAGACATTATGTAGAAAACTTCATCTCCAAATGGTGGCCAAAATTCTGAATAATTTATAATGGGCAATGGGTTCCCACAGCAAATTCAATCTCAGTGCTGTCAGCTGTGCTTGCAATAGGTGTGTGTACCAAGCCATTAGAGGACACTTACCTTCCATGTCCTCAGTCAGGGTATTACACAAGTCAGGGTAGTACGCAAACTGCCAAGAGCTCTGACTAGGAGGTTAAATCCTATGTTGGTTGCTAGAACAGAAAATCAAATCTAAAATTTCATGGTAACACATACTTTAGTCATTTATGTTTCACTGCTGCCAGGGACTGCAGTAAAATTCGTTTGCCTTCTGATCTGTTGATGCCCCTTTTTAATTAATAAGGTACTATCCTCTTTTAGATCTCTTTCTTGTTCCTCAGGCTTGCTTTCCCGTGTAATAAGAAAGATGAATCAAGTGAGACTGAGTTGATGAAGAAATGGCACAATGCCTAGCTAAAGCAAATGAATGTAGCTTCAAAGGACGGTAACATCTAAGAGGTTTATATGAGAGCTGAGCAGGGATTTGAGGATATTTGTATATCAGAAAATACTGATTTTGTTGAAATTTAACCTGCTGTAGGAAAGAGCTAAGGTCAACACATATTCCATTTGAAAATTAATTTGATAAATTCTGCTATGTAGCTCTGGAATTGGATCTACTTATGTCACTGAGTCCTTTTCCAGCACAGGCAAACAGTTGGTAGATTCCTGGTATGCAGGAGACTAGAGAGCATCTCTGCACATCATCGTACGTGTTGGGCTGCAAAACAGTCTAGTAGGTTTGCATCAGCCTTTCTGACAGTGGCATCACATCAGCGCTCATAGCCTCCTCTGATTGACCTGTCTGTCAAGATACGTTCTCTTCGTTGTGGCTTTCAGGTTAAAAGTCTGATTTTGTGACAATTACAGCCAACCTTAAGGCACGTTGCTTTCAATTTCACATGCCAGTTCTTTCAGTGAGCTGATGTGGAAATGATCCAAAGCTTGATTTTGACATACTAACCAACCAAAGATTTTCTTACACTCTGGAAGTACTTTTTGCTTTGCTTTTTGTTTTAAAATTTCTTTTCACTTGCAAAAATAGCTTCATTTCTGGTGAAAGGCACAACAAAGTATGAAATCAGGCAAAATTTGATATAGTTTTTGGGGGATTTTCAGTTTCTGAAAATTGTTATGTCTTTTTTTGTGTCCTTATATGGAAGGAAGAAAAGTTTCAAAATCTGATGTTTTCTTTGGGTAAGAAAATGCTTTCCCTCTAAGTCCTTGTTCAGGTCACGTACTGCATGGTGAGGAAGGGAGATGGAATAAATGATTAGGAAGGAAAGATAACATTCTCCATATTGTTTAGACATACAGTGTGAAAACTACATCCCTTTTCTCTTGGTTTCAGTTGGACTTGGTGGTTATATTGCAGCTATTAAATGCATAGTAGGAATATTAGCTTGGTCACAGATACTGCACGTTCAAAGACAGTACAGACTGCTGGCAATTTGCATGTGCCAAATTATTTTCTTTTCTGTCTTGTTGGTTTGCTGTCATGCATACGGCAAGACTACTCTTGGTCTTAGTAAGAACCACTCACTTTTCCAATGATGTGAGTCACTCGGTCTTCACAAGGTCAGTCCAATATCTCAAATGTTCTCCAACTCCACTGCAGCAATCAGCTCACTTGCTATTGCCTGGTCAGAACATGATGCCTCAATTGATCCAATTTGTTGTCCTCCTAAGGGCCAGACCCTAACCCTGAAAAAAAAAAAAAGGGAGTAAGTCCACTGCTTTCAACTGAATAAAGTAGATCTGGTTTGAAGTTTCTAATTCAGTCTCTTTAGCAGAATCTATCATTATTTTAAATTCTTTCCAAGCCTCCAGCAGCTTCAAAGAGTGTCAGGGACATGCAGTACAAAGCTACTGCTATGCAACTCAATGTACAATATAACATGTCAGAGGAATATTGATTTTTCACAGAACATGAAAAACAGAAAAATAGGAAAACACTTTAGCATGACCTTGGCCTTCTGCACGAATAACCTAATGTTTATGTCTCAGCTTACTTTCCTCTTACTTGTCTGAAGGCCTTTGTGGAGCTTTTCTAAAGACAGTGACATCAGCTGTAATATGGAAGTGATTTAGCAGCTCCCCATAGATTTAGGTTGCTATTTCATTTTCAAGTAAGATTTTTCCCTAGATGAACTGAGATGCATTCTAGGGCATTGTAGGATAGTTTAGCCTCATCTGAAACTCACTTTAAGGTCACACAATCAAAGGTTTGTCTCCCACTTGAGTGCTGTTTGTTTTGACATCCTACTTAAGGGCTTCTGGGAAAGAAGCAGAAAGGGCAGGAAGAGAGAGAGGCCTGAAGAAAACAAGTTTAATGAGACCAAATACTTAGCAAAGTACTCTAGTACTGTCATCACTGGAGTCCTCAGGCTGCAGTTTTGTGATGGCTTTAAGCTAATCTAAGCGTGGGTAGCTGCAATCCTACCCCATTCACACTTTTGAACCTACTGGAAGTCATGGCAGCAAAATCTGAGTGTTGGGCTGCAGGGAAGCCCGCCTTACTACTTCAGAAAGCTGACATGAGAAATGGAAACTCTCTGGACAGCCCAGATGTCTCAAATATGATTGTAGAGAATTGGTTGTTTAATTGAAATAAAGGAAAATTATTTTCCTTGGTTAGAGTTTGGAATAAGTCCATATAGTGTCCTTTATACCTAATGTAACATCAGCACTACTAAAAAAATCCTTCACTTGCATTATTTTCAAACATGATTTCCATAAATTAGCCTGGATGAAATGTGCATTTCTGAACTTTGTGCTATAGTGTTCCCAGTGCATGGGATGAGGTACTCCAGCTGTAGACCAAACTCCCACAGATGTCTCCCAGTAAGTCAGAAAGAATGGCAGAGGATCGTTAAGAACAGAACCACTGTGGGTGCTGAGAGAGCATTTAATCTCTGCCTGGTTCAGGTACCATTCAGCTTCTGCTGTCTTCAAGTCACTGGAGACTGCAACATAAAATATTATAATGCATATAAAGGAATGGAATTTTGTGTAAATTTCAGTAAGATGAACTTTAACACAAAGTTCTGGGACGCTACATTGATTTTTCTATATGGAACTGATATATTTCTTCGTGTAGGCTTGTCACTAGAGACTGTGGTTGTGGAAAACTATTTAAATTAATGGGGGAAGGATATAAATCTGATGATGAATTTTTTTTGGATGCTAAATCAATAACTATTTGTGCAGATTAAATGCATTGCATCATTTAGGCTTTATTTTGTACATAATGAGAATGTAAAGAAAGAAATGAAAATTAAAAAGTAAAAGCTTCCTGTAGAAGTTTCAAAAGGAATTGTATCTGTTGTCAAGGTTGGATGAGGAGCACAGACACACTGTTTTTATCTTGGTCAAAACTTTATGTTGACCAAGATAAAAAAAAGTACAATTGCAAATTATTTATGAATTTAGCTTAAAATTAAAGATGGAAAGATGGACCTAATCAAGCATTAAATCTGCTAGTACCATCTTACCACTCAGCTTAGGTCGTGCTGATAAATCAACGGCAATTCCTGAACTAAACAGAAACATGAGAAAGAAATGTGAGCTGAGTGGAGGATGGAGAAAACACCACTCCTGAGATTTTTTTAATTTGATGCTGAAACCAACAGTACAAACGGGTAGAAATAAATAACCTTCTCCACCCTTTCTGCTCTCCTTCCAAGTTTGTTGAGACCACAGAATCCACCAGAGTATCAGTCAGCCTTTATTTCCCTGACCTTCAGAGAAACCCTGACCAAAGTGTGCCACAAGAAAATTTAATATTTCTCACCTGGAGGATTACTTATCTTCCCACTGCTGCACAACTCTGAGCGTGTGCTCTTTCTGTTCTTGAGTCTGTTTCCTTTCTTCCTTCTTTGCCTTTTACAAAAGAAAAGAATCTAGTTTGAGCAAAAAGAGTGTGTCTTTGTACTGCTTTCAGCCTGTGACCAGGAAGGCGGCTATGGCTTAAATAGCCTGACAGCGATGTATGTTTATCCAGTTCTGGGCGGCGGATAAGGATGTGTACTGAGCCCCTTTCTTACTTACATAAACGCTTTATGCAATTGTCTGCAGAAACAGAAACAGCACATTTATCTTTGCCGTTCTTTCTTCCTCATTCCCTGGGTATTTGTCTTATTTTGCCTCCAAGAAAACATATTCATGCTCATAAGAGAGATCAACAGCAGCAGCTTCAGCAGCTCATTTTGGCTAATGTTGTCCTGAAAGAAGACAATTAACGCCACCTTCATTACCAACAGAAAAGACAGTCAAAGAAGTGGGATCATCACAAAAATTTCTGTGTACCCAAAGAGAAAGGGAAGAACTAGTGTTAAAATGAAAGCTTTCCTTATCAGTTTAAACTTTAAATGTTTTTTCCGTCTGGGGTTTTGTTAGTTTGCCAGAGATGCTTTTTCTGTTGCTTTAAATAGAAGGCTATTAAAAGAAACACTTGCCGTGGAACTAAGCTGACCAAGGTTTCAACTCAAAGTATTCAACCTTGTTTAAGGGATATTTGAACCAACTCTTTTGATCCACTGCAGATTTTTTGATCTATTAAAATTAATGCAATAATTGACTCCACTGTATTACAATGGGTATTGGGGGATTTAACCCCCCAAAAAGGGCTTGTAGTCTCAGCTGGATGCAAACGGTTTGGAACATTCCCTAACCATAAAGCAGAATGTTACGTTCAGAAGAGGAAATTTGCTCTTGCAACTACTGGCACTATTTTTATGTAGTACCAATATGGCGTCTCAAACAGCTCTAAAGCAGCCATCTGGATTTCTCAACAGCCTGCGTAACTGCTGTTTAACTAAAATTACCCTCAAGTCAAGGAAATTTTAAGAGCAAAACGGTCACACAGCAGAGCTATATGACACCATTAGCCAAAAGCCCTCTTTATCTCCAGTCTAGTAAAACACCAGCAGAGTCTAAAAGATTATTTGCAACAGGGCATCATCTGGTCAGTGAAATTTAAGGCCAATAGGAACAGGCCTAGATTTGATAAGTCTTCCCAATAATTCCCATCACTAAAAAACTATTCCAGGGACTGTTGCCATCCATGGGAAGTTATCTGTGAGATTTCCTTGAGTTTTTATAAATAAAGATTATTAATGTTTAGCTAATGTGCAAATCACATATTTAAGAATTATTATTATAGCTGTTGAGACTTTAAGATGAAGGATATGAAATGAAAAAGCTTTGTGCTGATTTTTTTTATCATTGACATTGCAGCTTTGACATACTCTTGACAGTCCCTGCATGCTTCCATTTCATGTCTCCTTCCTTTGTGTTTTCACTTATTCTCTAGTTAAAAATAATCGCTGTGCAAGGATTTCAACCCTGTATTTCTTCTTCAATAGAACGTGTTAGGTTGTGACAGATGTGTATGTTTCTAACCTGAGTCTTGATGATGCTGAAGTTTGACGCAAATGGCCTAAATTACATGCATCACATTTGAATAGCAAACTCTTTGGCAAAGTAACGCTCTCCCAGCTTGTTTTTATCACGCAGGCATACAGACTTGGAGAAATAAAACCATCTCTCTATCCCAGGGGTGTTGCAGACACGAATGACCACTGAATTCAGATGGAGTTATCTTTGGGTGCTCAGCTGGAAGCTGCCAGTTATTTTGAACCCAGTGTATTGTACTGCTATACTGGCTGCGTGTGTGTCCTCCTATTTCTACTGTATGAAATGCATATCTTCTACATGTCTGTCAGGTTAACAATACCTCTGATGGTAATGGTGACTCTCCCTCAAAGCAGTAGGTAACAACCGCTTTTTGATCAGGCTATTCTTTGATCATGGAAAGGCTGTGCAGCGTTCAGGGAGTTAGAGGTTTCACAGCTACCAAATCTACATACCTGACTTATTTTTCACAAGCAAGCCCAGTCTGGATTTTAATTAATAGTGAGGGAACCCTCAGGTTGTTTTCTCACTTCTTGGACAGTGTAATAGTCAGTGCTTTGTCCTTTTTGGCTTCTGATCAGCTGAAGTCAGGAGTCTGGTGCAACACCTAGAGATTGAGTCTGCCTCCCTAGGCTGGCTATAAAGAGTGGCTACAGGCTCTGGAGAATCTTAGTGCTACCTGTCAATTGGGCACTTAACTTATTCCACGAAAACAGAAAACTTTTTTCTTATCATGACTGAAGTTATGGGTTCTTCCCAAGATTAGGAATGAAATGAGAAAAATATTTTGTGAGTTAATCATTTTTGTGATGGTGGTGTCTGCATCTACCAGATGGATCTTGTTTTTCCAAAGCACAGTCTGCATACAGCTTTGGGAACCTGGTTGGGTGAATCAGCCAAGCATAATGCAGAGAGCCAATAAATGTACAATCAAAATAGCTTGGTATGTTCTGCTTGAAAAAAAGAGTGGTTTAAATTTTCACTGATATTTTTGCATTGAAACTCAGATGAATATTTCAGAATTTAGGAGATCTTGGTTTATTTTTTTCCTGATAAAAGTCCATTTTCTAATTGTCTATAATGAATATCTATAAAACACCCTCAAAATTATTATTCGTTATTCAAATGTGAGATTTTATTGCCAAGTACCTTCAGGTACGTGTACATTGCTATCTCTTCTTGGGTCAGAGGTGTGCTTTTGAAGCAAATTCCACTTGCCATACTTTAATTCACATTGCAGAGCAGTTTCAGAAGATGCAGGCTGTTTGGGAGCCCATCTGAAGTAAATCTCCCCGAAAATAAGCTCATTGAAGATGTCAGGTCCTTAGTACCAGCTGTTTTGCTCTACATTCCCACCATGAGTTAGTATAGAGATAGACATTATTCAGAATGATTAGAAGGATTTAGTAGTTTATGTCCAATTTGCACAACCAGCAATGCGAATCTTTGTCCAAGCTACCCTCATCTTTCAAGTTCCCAAAACTCCTCCAGCAGTTTCACACCATGCTTTCTCATGAGATTTACCATGTCTGTGTTCCCAGATAGAAATACCTTCAGAGTTGCAGTGTCTCTTTGGTTCTGATTCTGGCTGAAACCCAGAAATACATAAAGAATACAAAATGAGGAGGAAAGCTCCATCAGGATGAAACCACACAGAAGTTAAAACCATTTATACAGAGGTTAGAACTATATCCTTGCAGATTCCTTTACAGAAGTGCAGTGACTTGAAAGCATAGATTAGATAGATTAAGCATAGATCTTTAATGTGCATGTTTGGTACATTCTCTGTTATTTAGAACGGCATGCTGTAAATTGTATGGGCTTTTATTGCTATTAACATGCACTGCACAAGCCATCCTTAACTTCTCTGCATCTCTGCAATGGGCTGTATACCACGGCTTAGAATAATTATGGATGTTTCTGCTGGACTTGTTCAACCTCTTTGTAAACTTCACATGGTTTTAATGACCAGTTGAATGAGCACAGAATACACATGAAGAATATTGCAGAAGGACTGAGAAGTGTTTACATTTGTAGCATCCTGGCTTGTTTGCTCTTGCCTTCCTGTTTCTGTTTCTCCTTTCATTTGCTTTTATTGTATTGTCATTTTGTTTAGTCTCAGAGGTAACTGCTTGGGTGCCTTAATATGTTCAGCATCTCATAGCACAGATATATGCTTTCCCTCCCTGATTGCACCAAGCAGATACAGAGATTAAACTGCTATGATCCAATTCTCCCTTAACACATTGAGAAATACTCGCTGCCATTTCTGCAGCATCGGCTCTGACTTGCTGTCTGGAGAAGCTTGTCCTGCTATATCAACTAAATTGGGTATCCTGGGACACTAGTCACCCAAGCTGAATGCCTAAAATGTGCCTAAGTGTGTCTCTCTTACATATCTTGTTAGTGGTTCTGGGCACAGAGAAAACATTTTCTGGAGATATGTCATAATTCATTGCCCATTAATGGCCTGCCATATGTGTAAATGTCTCTGGACAGTCCCATGTGTTTAATCTGCTTCCTTTATCATTCAAAGATGTTTCCTCTGGCCTGGCTTACGCTTTGCTGTGATTACACTCGAGGATAAGAGTTTTTCCCATGACCTTTGTTTTGGAATTAAGGCATTGGAAAGATCTCAGCATTTCTAAAATATTGTTACCAAATCAAGCCAGAAAAGGGACTATAAGTACAGATGAGAAGTTGCAGAATAGTAGTCCATGTTGGCCAAGCAAACAGGAAACCCTGAAATACAGATATAGTATTATCAAAATCGGATTAGATATGAAGACGTTTCATGTAGGGGACTCACTGTATGTTCTCTTTAGATTAACTGCCTTTGCATAGGTGTCATCAAAAAAAATTAACCTAAAATATTACTGTACTGATGAGTATATTTAAAGGTGGATGAAAAAGCCAAGGGATTTCTTGCAAAGGCATCTTTGCCTACAAAGGACTTGAGAATCTCCCTTTAGAGACGCCCAGACGATACTTTGTCACAGCTACGACTGTGAGAAAAAAATGGTCTCTGGAATAAAATTACTGGTGTCACAGCTGTCAAGACTTCTGTGTAGGAGCAAGCAAGCTGTTGGTCTTGTTTGGCTTTAGCTACTTTTATGCTGATTTTATTCAGGTGCATCGATCTGGCAGTACTGCCATAGGTCTGACTCCTTTTATGCTGCAAGTATCTTAGCATGTATTTATATTATTTTTTAAAAACCAAAGACTTTTAAGAGAGAGGGAAGCTCAAAAATATCACGTCAGTACTCTAGTGCTAAATTGGACACACTCTCGTGGTTAAAGAAGAAACAAAAATACAAGATCTCTCTTACTGACACAATCTGCTTTTTAAGACTAAGTCTTTCCAAAACAAAGGACTTCAGCAATGGATTAGATGTCTGTGTGAATATATCAGGACAACCTCCCTATTGCCAAAAAATTAGGGTGGTTAATACTGTTCAAATATCTAGATAAGCAAACAAAATCATCTTTTTCTTTTTTTTTTTTTTTTTAAATAAGGAAGTCAAAATCAACCAGGAACAAGAAGTTTTCTGTCCATTCTCTTCTGCAGCTAAGTACCCAGAGAATTTAGTGCCTTCTCTAGGATTTTCTGACTGTCATCTGCTGTACCAAATACATTGTGATATTTCATGACAATTAGGACTCTCTCCCAAAAACCTGCTTGTTCATCTTTCAGCTGGCAGGACAAGCTTGTTTACATTGTTTCCTTGGTATTTCTTCCTTTTTGACAGCATTTGGCAAGTTGTCCAAATTGTAATTTGTCCCTGGACACTAGGAATGACGCCCAGATGTTTGTGGAAAGTGTAGTGCCTTCTTTCATGTCACCATTCTGTTTTCCATCGCCCCTGTCAGCTGGTGTCTGCAGCATTGCAGAGCTCCGCGGAGGAGCCGTGCTGCCAGTGCCACACATCTCCGATGGTCCTTCTGGTCTA
Organism: Stercorarius parasiticus; assembly: GCA_013396915.1. Classification (NCBI taxonomy): domain Eukaryota; kingdom Metazoa; phylum Chordata; class Aves; order Charadriiformes; family Stercorariidae; genus Stercorarius; species Stercorarius parasiticus. Next base: position 43,352 of record VWZL01006137.1, on the reverse strand, counting down.
CTTTGCAAAATCTGGTTTCAGCTTTTTGCATATTCAAACATCAATTCAAGTGCTTATTTGCACTGATATGTTCTTTACCTCATTATTCTAATGTTCATTCAACTACTTGAGGGCTTGATACCGTAGCAGCAGTGCCTGACTGTATCACAGTGTAAAAGATGTTTGCACAGGGACAGGCACATAGCTCAACAGAGTCACAGTGCCTTTTCCGTTTCCCAAGACAAGATCTAATGGTTCTTCCAGAGCAGTGTCACATTTGTCTTCAAGGCTGCTCTAATACAAACAGTAATCTTTTGAGAAGAGAGGAAGGCGCGTCTCAGAAGAGGAAAAAAGTAACTTCAAAATGAAGAGAAACAACCATCTTCCATCAAGAAAGACAAAAAAAAATTGAGAAACAATCTTTTCTTCCTACATGAACTCATGAGCTCAACAGACAGCAATAATATTTTTGAAATATGCTTTAGAAGTATCTTTTCTTTAGTGTTTAAAGGAAATAATTACGTTGGAATATTTTGGCAAAGTGAGATAGTGTCTGAGGCAGAATATTTTCAGCAGATTATATTAATGGAAAAAATCAGAACTCCAACATTTTCAAGAGTAAAGTCGCATTATGTTTGTCTGGAAAACCACAGAAGACTCTTTTTCTGCCTCTCTGTCTCTCTCCATTTTTGAAGGCATATTAAGATGTCTTTCTAGATCAAAAATATTTCCACCTTGTTTGTTTCTTTTCAGACAAAAATTGTTTTCTCTGATGTTTTCATGTTTCTTTAGAGAACAACACTAATTGGCTTCCATCGCAAGAAAACATCTCTCTAGAAGAAAATAAATGGTGGCTGCTGTTCCTTTACATCAATTTTATGTTTCTTAGTTACGTCAGCACAATAGATGACTTTGATTCTTTTTTTTTGAGAAAGGGTATAGTTCCTGCCTATTTTTTTTTATTCATTATTACTTGAGGTAGATAAGAAACAAATAGAGGTAGTTGAAAAATTTGATTTGGGGGCTGTATTACATTTCATTTTTTTTACTCTGAAATAAATTGGTTTTGTAAGGTTTCCTTTTGCTCCTCCAGGCTTAGTTCTCTTCACTAGTCACAAGAAAATGTTTGTGACACAAAAACTGAACATGAAACAGACTGAATGTCTCCCACACATAGACAAGAGGAACATCGAAGTTCATGTATGTAGTAAGATTTTTTATTATTTTTTTTTAACATTTACCTTGGACATTTCAATGCTGCTTTGCAGAGCAGATGTCATCTGAAACCAGTTGTTCAGAAGATGTGACTCAGCCCCAAATTTTTTATTAGGAGCATTCGATTTGTGGATTACATCTTGCCATTTTGTGGTGAACCCACAAATCACTACTCTTAGAGTTTCTCTTTGAATTTGTGACTGAGCCTTCATCTATCCTACAAAGTGCTGTGCTGATATACTACTACAGGTCCAGAGACCTCTGTAGCTGTGTCAGCTCAGCATGGTCTGTGCCTAGACTGATGAATTTCAAAACAGGGACAAGAGCACACAATCTTGGCATTCCCAAGAGCTATAACCCTTCTCTATCCTGTTTCCTATTTGGATAATGGGATAATCATCATCATAATTTCTCTATATACCTTTTGGTATGTCTTTTCTATTTAGACCCTAGGTGGCCAAATGGTGGCTTATTGGCTCAGATCACCCTGGTCAGCTGAGGCTCCTTTTTAGAGTTACATCACAGAAATGGCTGAAAGATTCCTTCAGCATGATGGTGGCTGACAGACCTGATCTCTAACCACGGAACGAAGTGAACCAGCAAGGGATGAGGAAGCCAACGGTGTGCCAGATGCACGCCCAACAGTGAAGTGACGGGACCCTGGAGGAGCCATTCTTCTCTTCTTCTGGCTGGTATTCATTTTTTACAGGGAGGTGGTTCGTGTCTTTTCACGTGACATTTATAGTCTGCATACTGAGGAGGTTGTCCACCCTCGATTTCAAACAAGTTGGGAGGTTTAAGTTGTAATGATTGAAGTTCAATACAGGGAGCTTGACGACTGTACAGGCAACACAGGCAATGCAATCACGACAGTGTAGAGAGAGCAAGTATCAACCACTCAGTCATATAGTCTGAACTTTTAGCCTCGCACCACTTTAATTGCGAAGGAAATGCCAAAGCAAATGTCTGTGTCTTTTTTACTTATCCTTTGTGGTCCTCTCTAATTATAACTGCTTGTTTTAAAGTTGGTTGTTGTTCTCAGATTTTGATACCTTTCTCCAAACACTTTTGGAGAATATCTCTTTACCAACCCAGGCCTTCAAATTGTACCACTCATTCAGAAAAATGAGCAGAGTGCTGGACTTTGGCAAGATACTATGGATGCCTCTTGTGCCTCTGTGATGCATTCTACACTAGTCAGCAGGTAAATGGGACTCGAGGTACAAGCAAGTAAAGGCCCTTTATCCATTCATTCTGTGCAGAGTCAAAAATTCAGCTGGCATAAACTAGAGTAGCTCCGATGAAGTCACCTGCTTTTGTCACATTAGGCTCAGTAAGTCTCTGCTGGCTTGTGTTTGCCAAATATGTGACCCTGCTTTTGTAAAACTGCTTATTCCAGAAGAACTTAAAGATTCCTAAACCTTTCACGTTTCTAAGAGCACACACTTGAAAGGAGGTGAAAAGGAGAGATCAAGCGACTTCTAAAATGCCCACATATCTAAGTCTCCCAGAATTTGGTCAGATATTTGACTCTGTGCTAATACGTTCTGAAATTTGGGTACTGCTCTGTTTGGCAAACTGACACAAAGCGTCCTTGCTGCTGAGAATTGTCACCAGACTTTTCTCAAGGTAGGACCAGACTGAAATCGGTTCTGTCTTCATGCAGGAATGCTGAGCCTATCGAAACAAGGGCATTTCTAAACCACAAGGTAACACTGGTTCATTTAATCTCTGAGAATTGTCAATGCCATTTGCAGCAAAGGAAGATGAAAAATTGTATCCTTGTCACCAATTATTCCAATCAGAATAAAATTAAAAGGTCTGTCACTGTGCGCTTGGGTATAAGTTGTTCAGAGGAAGGAATTATTCCTGAACTCAGCTGGTGTTAACTTCATATCCTGAAGCACAAAATTTGATAACACTTTTGATTTTATACCAGCTATTATAACTGCATCTATCCAACCCTTTAATCTCTGCCATGACATTTTCATATCTCATTATTCTCCCAGTCCTTCACAGTAAGTCAGATGATCTTCCTGCTCCAGGTTTATGGCCATACAGAAGCCTTGTGACCAGCTGAGTTATTGGATAGCACACCAGAAAGCTTGTTTGTCATCTCTCTAAGGCAAAAATTGCTTTGTAACAAAGGAATGATATTGCTTTTAGGTTTGATCTTTAATTCGGTAAAGTGTCGGAAATATCATGAAGTGCATTAGTGTCTCTGCTACTGTTAATGATTTATATAGGACAAATAACTAGAAAAAACTCCAAGCGAGCTAGAATTTTGTAATTACATGCACGCAAATTACCAACATCCTTGAACAGCAGAAGCATTAAGACAATGAGAAGCTTTCAGCATAATTTCCTTTAAAAAAAACCGAAAACCAGCAAAACCTGTGTTGGACCTTTGTAATTTTGAAAACAATAGCGAAAATGAAGAGAGATATAAATCAAATGAGGAACATTTGGGACATCCTTGGGAAATCATCTTAATCACTTGGAACAAATCCTCAGGCACATACTGCATGCTGGTTGATTAAGATAGGCAGGGCTGATTACTGTTGAAGAAGTGAATCAGCAAGTGGTTGTTTCACAGGTCAGTCTGAAAAGGCTGCAAAAAAAAAAGCTGCAAAAAGAACTTATCACAGAGCAGAAAAATAGTATCAATATTGCAGTAGTACTAAGTTTGGGCAAATTCTGTTCAGGTCAGATAAGCAATGGACTACATGAAACAAATACATTGGAGGGAGTTAAAAACGAGCCACATGAAATTATGAGGTGATTCACTCACAACGGGAAAATACTTAAAGAGATCTAGACCTTTGAAGACCATGAGCTCAGAGAAGGGTGGTGAAGGGTTTTGTGAACTGTACCAGGAGACAGCTTGAAGCAAAATAATACAAATAAAGAAAAACAAATACAGGCCAACTGTTTAAACATTCCTGAGGGTACAGCATTTTGACATTAAATTAGCCTCCTCAGGCTACTGAGAATAGCAATATCATCTGGATATTTTATAATGAGCCTAGACAAAGAAGAATAATTAATAGAGACTAAAAGGCTAAATAAGCTGCATAACTACAACCAAAATAACATTTTGATATTTTAGGATAAATTCTCATCTGACTTAACAATTTGGGGGTGGGGGGAGGCTGTTCATATTATTTCTCCTGTTCTGCAGATATGTTTCCATATAGCATTGTAAGTTCTTTAAAGTCCCCATCAAGGCAGTGGAAGAGCTGGGGGAAAAAAAAAGTGGTCTCCTGTGTGGTGCCCCTCATCTAGATTCCCCTGTGCTTTTGTTTCTTTGGAGCTCTGCTAAGGAACATGAGCTGAGTTTGTCTCACTGCGTAAAGCACTGAGAGATCCTTGGATGATTCCTCTCTGTATGTATAAAGGAGGCCTAAAAGGTTCAGGAGGCTGAATCTCACCGGTCTCCTGAAACACTTCAACGATGTTCCATTTTCCCAGTGTTCAGTTCTTGCATAGTAGACTTGATGGCCAGCAAAGCTTGCGAAGCCTAATTTCTTTCACAGTTGTTACTCTTTGACAGAATGTATTGCCTTTGTGAACAGGTTTTATCAAAGAGTGGCTGAAGGGCACTCAGGCTATCTAAACTTCACTTGAGGATCCACCAAACTGTGTGTGGATGAAGGTTTTCTCTGGCCCATCAAGGGGAGCTGACTGCAAACTGCAGAATTAGAAACACGGGAAGAACATAAGTGCAGAATTGGGCCAGGATTACAAGGAAGAAAACACTGTTTGAGGCAGTATTTGTTAAAGATCCTTAGTAGTAGTAAATAAGAGAAAGTACTGTAGGATGAGTGATTAACAATAGCTTGATATTTGGCAATTCTATTTTTGAGACCATTTACATGAAATTTCCAGAACTATACCTAAGCTGTTAAAAGGAGTAGAGAAACATGCTGTATCTCATAGTGCTACATGAGCTGGATCTGTCAAGTGGGCACTGCTATCTTTTTTAACCTTTTTACTTCCTTCATTAATGTTCTTCCTGTTGATAAAATTTTGTAGTCTGTGTTACAGGGACAGCGATGGTGTCAATTGAGATAATGACCCTAATATGGAAGGTGCTGTACAGAAGAGGAAAGTTGCTAGCAATCACATCGTAGCTAAACAAAGGTGAGCAAAAGACAGAAGTCTTGGCCCTGCTCACAGTCTGGCAGGCTCACCACCAAAATCAAGCTCCATTAAATGGCTTAATTTTTACAGAGAATCTTGATATAGTCAAAGGTCAGCCTTTGAGACCCAGAGGAACCCCATCGTGAGTATGCCTGTGTCAGCATGCTGTGGGTACAGGCACACAGGCCGACCTACGCATGGTTGAGGTGGGGAGTATTTGAGGTTCCTCATTGTCAGTAAAGCTTTCTATCCCTTGTAATGCTCACTGGCTATGTAGACCTTCACTTTATGCACAAAGCCAGTCAAGCTTTCCACTCATTCTGTTATATTACCAGGCTTCCTTAGGAGGACACATTACCCTCAGAGCAAGGAAAAACAAACTGGAGAGAAAGCATGCCAAAGAAACCCGCAGGTGAAGAGGGAGTGAGAAGAGGAAGGAGATAAATTGAGCTGGATGGCAGTTAGGGTCTGGAAAGGCAGAAGGTACGTCATCTGTGGGTTTTTTTCCATTTGCAACGCTGAATATTCTGTTGTATTAATCAGCGTCAACTTCACAGCAGCCACTTGGGTGTCAGCAAAAAATGAATGGCCAGAGTAGTACTGGGGGGATTTAATCAGTCTCTGAAGCACAGTAATGAATTAATTTGTTACACACACAAAATGTAAAGCCATAGAAATATGTTCCCTCCTCTCTTTACCCGAGAAGGGTTTTAATGTGTGAGTTCTCGTTAATATTCACTTCTCTGTCAAATATAAGGGTTATGCAGCTTTGCTGGGTGATGTTGAAATGTCACAAATGTGCTTGCATTGCTGTCCTAAATCAGTGATTCTCCTTGCAGTCATCAAGCCCATTTGTATATAAAGCACAGCTTTGCTTTGAAACTGAGGAAATAACGAACCTGAGAAATTCCCAAATGCTAGGCCAACGCAGTATATTCTGTCCCCTCGCCTTTGCATCATGCTGTCATTTCTCGCTCGAGGAATTAGACATAGAGGTTAATGAATGCCTCTGCTCCCCGTTCAAATCCTGGTATGGCGGTGTTATGTTCCAGTCCGACTACGTTGGGCCTGGGAGAGGTTGACAATGATTCCAAGTGTGAAATTAAGATGCAAACGAGGTCAGATGCCGCTCACTGCAGGTTTGCAGGTTTATTGTTATTCCCCAGCAAAAGTCACTAAGACAAGCGATAAAGGCAGAAGTAGAGGAAAGGCAGAAAGGAGAAGCAGTATTATGGAGTGTAGCAAGGATATAGTCACTACCACAGGCCCGACAATGTCTCGGCAGTCCTCCGGAAGTTCAGCGGCGTCCCATTGATCCATGGTTGATGGTGGTGGGGATCTCAATCCCGATTCCCAAATTGTGGTGGGTCGCCATGCCAGTTATAGTCCAGGTAGCCCAGGTCAGTCCGTAGTTTGACCAATCAGCGTGATGGTGGCTTTTGCCCAGCTAATTGTCATTTGACACGGTCGCCGCATAAGCTTTTCCTGCCCCCTTGCTGTTTGGGCAGTTCTTGGCACAGTCATTGTGCTTCAGCAATTTTGGAGTTAACAACACAGGCTCGGGTGGCCCCCGGGCTATGCAGGGTCTGGCCACTCTGATAGCCAGAGGCCTACACCCTTTCCCGCTGGGGGAGCAACACACCGTCTTCAGCTGGTGGCAGTCTTGGGTGGTGACTGGTCAGCAAGAGGATGGTCTGCAGAGGGTGCTAAATAGATACAAGCAAGATTCTTATCGGCCTGCGAGCCTGCTGTTGATTTGCAGAAGCCTAAGCAAGCTTTGAGACAATTATTTTAAAGTTCCAGTCTTTCACAGCCGGAGGCATTAAGGAGAAAATATGAAAGCTGCACTCAGGGCAGCGTGTTTAATCATCAGTGTCTGCAGGTGTAGCCATATATTCCTGACTGCTGAAAAATGCAGCTTCATATAGCTTTTTGGTAGTTGCTTCCCCAGAGGTAATCTGGTGCCTAGCTGACTTTCTAAAGCAAATGTCCTGGTTCTCCCACAACGATGTTGGGCTGAATGTAGAGCTGACTGGGTGATATTCTACAGTTTGTACTGAGAAGAGGTCAAACAAAAGAGCCCTTCTGCCCTTAAAAAACATGTGTGTCTGTCTCAGAGGTTTAATCTGTGCTCCCATGTGTCTCTTGAATGTCAAATAGTGGTTTTATTTGTATTATTTATAGTGTGGTAACAAGCAAAGGTTGTAGCTGTGTTTGCCCTGTTTTAAACACCAGTAAAGTAGACAGCAAAGTCTCTGCTCCAGTGTACTTCTATTCTACAACCCCAGTTGGTGAGACGAGAAGAGAAAGGGACACCTGTATGAGAGAGAAGAATGGGTAAAGGGAGAAAAGTAGGAGGAAAATTATCAGATCAAGAGCCAGAAAGACTAAAAGGAGGCTTCTGGAAGTGGTTAAAGTGACAGAGCTATTTCAGTGGTAGATGAGAAGAGAATAAGACGAATTGTCCACTTTTCATAGTCTGAGTCAACTTAATGAGACTGTAGTGGATGACTTCTGAAATATCAGTCTTGATGACTGATTTCTCTGAAATTCAAATGCCCTCCCCAGTGGGGCAGCGTGACAGCCATGAACATGCTACCGTAGTTTATGGCACTTGCAAAGGTATTGTTATTACTGAAGACCAACACACAGTTCAGGCAAAAGTCTCTGCCATGTGTTTTTCCACCCTTTGTGGTGCTTGAGGTGCCAAATGGTGTTTCATCATCTTTAGAAGAATCTGCTTCAGTGAATTTATGATAGTGTGTCTCTGCTTTCCTCAAGAAGGAGACCTTCTTGGAACTATTCCAGGAGCAGGAAGACTGACCAAAAAGGAAAGCAGATTTTATCGCTAGGGATCAGCTGTAGCTCAGGTTGAGTTTGCTGCTATTATAAATGGCTTGAGATTTATGCAGGCCAGCAGTGCAAACAGCTGCTCCTTGCTATTTCAAATGACTGCTACCAGTTTTATTGTTCCCAGGCAGGTAAGCACAGTGCTGTGAAAAATACTAGCGTTTCAAACCTGGACTGCTCAGATAATGCAAGTTACAGAGACTTCTCATTACCTGTCTTTGCAACCAGCTGGCTAACGGCTCTTCTTCCCACCTGTAAAAAGCAGGGGGCATGTGTGCACCTGTAGTGAGCAATTCAGCAACCACGGCCATGCTGGCTTTGCTGCCTTCTTGTGTGTGATGCTGCTGCTGCTGTTATCATGGCAATTCCTGATAGCTCTGTTCGAGGGATCAATCTGAGATGCCTCAGTTTCAGTAAATCCATCTGTACCATGAGTGAATTGCAAAAACACGGACTGTTCATGGACTGCTCATTGGTATTGCTTTGTCTGACCCATGGGTTCCTCCACATGATGTCTCACAGCAAGGTGTGTAACAAGGGCCACCTTGAGAACAGGAATCACCCAATTTTGGTGAAAAGGAAGTATAACTAACAGGTTTGCCCAGTGGTAATATAGTTCCTTTAGAATCTTCTTGTGGCCTCTGTGGCGGGCAAGTTCCTGAGCTGGGTGAACTTTTAGTTTGTTCAAATACTATTCAATGTGGTTTATTCTTACGTAGTCATGGAACAGCCCTAGGCAGCCTGTGCTACTGTGCCACTTGGGGCTGGGTCATTGTGCCAGCTGGTCGGAGGTGCTGGAGTCAGCCAGTCACTGCCAGCGTAACCTCAGGAAATGTGTCAGGAAAAGCATTGGAAGTCACAGCAGCACTGCCTGGCTCTCAGGAGGCTCCACACTGGTGTGTCAGTCGTTACTTCGAGCCGAGAGGTCCTGAGGCACAAGGATCATGCTTCAAACTGCCCAGCAAAGAGTTCAGCACCAAACTCGAGCACGCAGGTGCCCCATTTCTCCCTGTGCCTCATTCTGGTAAAGTTTCAACACCAAGAGTGTACCTGGTAAATTACATCATCTTGGTGAGTGTGAGGGCTGAGGGACTCCCAGGGGTGCAGCAGAAGGAGGTTCTGCACCCAGCTCAGCCATGGGCTCCTCTTGGCTTTGCCATTTTCTTGCTCTGTGCTCCAGTTCTTCCTTGATGAGGGACGGATAAAAATTGCTTTGTTCCTTAACAAGTGAAGTGTGTGCTGACTGCAGCTGAACGGCACCTCTTTTGCCCTTTCCAGGACTGTGCTCAGGATGGGCAGTTAAGGACACACAGTGGCACTACTTCATCCACATTTTTATTATATCTAGGTTTGGATTTCATCTCCTCTCGCAGAGTTTTTGTGGCAGCCAGCATATGGTGCTGTAGTACCTCACAACCCACGTGCTGTACTAACTGCCTGGCAAAACTGCTGCTGCTACTGCTGTCAGACACAGTATTTTTGCCCTTTAGCGTTAGATTGTTTAAAAAAATCTGACAGGCTGTCACCCAACAGCTGGTCTTTTCACAGATGCTAGAAAATTAACCTCCAGAGGGATCCTCATCTCCATCAAGGAGTTTGTAATAAACAACTGTTTAAAGCAACAGGACCTGAAAGGGGGAGAGCTCCATAATAGGGCAAGCGTGGCCGTGGACACGTGTTCAGTGCTCACCTCTGCTACACAGCCAGCCTCTTCTTTCCATTGCTTTGTACATCAGTGGTGACCAATTTAAAGCAAACTCATTAGTCCTGCTGCTACAGAATTAAAATCCCCTTGTTGAAATTGCATATTTACCCACATCTTAACTTGGAAATAATCACAGTGCACTGCAGAAGTACTGTTGATTACTTTGTCTGATCACATCCTTAATTAGTGTTACGCAAATTTAGCGGGTAACATTGAGACTCCAGGACATGGAATCATTCAATAGAATGAAGCACAGGACCAGCCTCCAAGGAGTTTTAGCACTATGCAGGAATTCACTGAGCCTGGGCAAGTCAGCCACATTGCAGGCATCTTTAAATACAACATGGATACTTCTTTACCCCAGAGCAGAACAGAGGAGTTAATTCCATCTTACACCCTGCTCTGATCGTTGCTGAATTAGAAATCCTAGATAGTGTTATCTCAAATTCTGATAAATATTTTTCTGTCAACCAACAAAAAAAGGGAGATATGGATCTTAATCCTCTAACCTGTAAATGACTGATGAATTTAAGCATCCACAATTTCAAGTCTCTCAGAAGATGTGGTTTACAGAAAGTCCTGAGGATCACTGCTGAAAAATCCAGCCTTTCTTGTAAAAGTGAAAAGTTTCCACCTTTTAACTTCCCACTCATGTTCTCTTCATGTGTACTACGAGTTTCCAGGCAGAATTGCTTTGCAGTTCTCTCAGCCTCCCCTGTGAATAGAGGTGACTAGTCAGAGGAAGCCAATAGCTCCTCCTGCTTTTTCATTTGAGGGCCACCTTCAATTTTGCATCTATAGGGTAATATATGAATGCCTTTACTTTGGACTAGTTTTATCGCAGTCACAGAAGGTGTCATTATTGCCTATAGCAACGGCTGCTTCCCTCAGCAATGTATATGATGAAGTGTCTCAGTGATTTGCTTTGAGGAGGAAGTTTGGATTTTGAAAAGCAAAATCAATTTATGCTCTCATGCATACTCCCAGATTATGAGAGTATTGTTATGAGATCACTCGTAAGAGTTAGGAAACAGATCATTAGAGTAATTCACTCAATATGGTTATGCCAAAGTTAATTCACTTTCCACCCATGTAATAAGGTCCCATAGGATCATTACTTCTTTGCTACATCATCAAAAATAATGAGATTCATTTTTCTCAGTTTATGTGGAAATAGACACTGTCTCTTATCATCCTTGGCTGAGTGAAATCGACAACTGCCGCGGTTCCTTTCTTGAGGTTTTCCAAACTGAAAAAATATTATTTAAAACGTGAAATTTGACACATTAATACAAGAGGTTCAGATTGTCTTTCCCTGACAGTTGAAAATTTTATCACTAGCAGGATGTGTAGATGGATGAACAACTGTGATAATAAGATTTCTTATATATTATTTCTGAAAAATAAAAATGGTATTTGTCAGGTTCATTAATAAGAGAAAAATAGGACACAAAAAATTATGCTAAGATGAAAATTGATTGCTATCACATATAGTATAAATCACTATCTTTTGCTTATGTGCTTGACAAGTACCGTCTTAAAACATGAAGTAAGGCAGAGAGACCATAATTTACTTGAAGGTTCTATCAGTTCAGGAAGGGCATATGCTGGGCTCTCAAGTTACATGTAGTTTCACCCATGGAAAGTCTCACATCCCTTTGTGTAATAGATTCCAGACTGCATTTGAACAAAGTTGAACAAAGACTTTTTCATGATCATTTTAGGAACATGTGCAAGCATAAACAAGAACATTTAGAGTTTAAACTGATGGGACAAAAGATCCAAATAATTTTATAGATCTGGCTGCTGCTGTTAGTTTTTTGTCCATATAGGCAATTTTCCAGCCTTTGCTCTGTTATCTGCCCTCCTGGTTTGTATGTTCATGTAAAAGGATGGACTTGCAACCCTCTCCTGGATTTTCTACCCTCAGTATGGGAATTACAGAGAGAGGGGGACCATGCTTCCTATGGTAGTCTTTTATTGGTCATATTTATGCAGTTAGACAAAGACTTATCCGGGACATGGTGCACAGAGGGTGAGATAATCTTTGTGTATTTCATCTTACGTGGGTACACAGGCTAACTTGTCATTTGAAGGTGTGATTTTCCGTGCTGTATTCCTTGCAGTAGATTCAGGCTAACACTTGTTAAACTTGTATAGCATCAGTTCATTGCTAACAAGCCTCAAGCTTATAGAAACCTTATAGTCTTGTAATATCTACATTGGTATTTCACCTTTGTCAGGCTTCAGTACTACTCTAGTGTCACTGTTTTCTGCTTCTGTGGACAAGGCTTTGAGAGTATTTCTGTTATAATCCTCTTGCATTTCAAATGACTTTGCATTTCCTCTCATAAACAGCGTCCAGGGTTGAACCCTGGCCCTAGTCAGTGCCTTTTTGGTTTTGTGACTAATGCATGACACTGTCATGGTGCAGTTAGTAACTGACTGGCTCCTTTGCAGTAGTATACACTGTTCATCTCTTTGAGGATGCCTAAAGTATAGTAGCCCAGCTACCAGTACTGAGCAGCTGATTCACTGGAAATGGAGGAACTGAAAAATACTGACATTTTCAGGTAAATAAAATGTCTGTTAAGAACAGTGTTCATTTTGATTAGAATAGCACTTCTTTTTATACCATTTCATACTGTACAGGACTGTGTCCAAGAACCTACGATTCAGCCAAAGGTTTATAGAGACTGAGACCAGTATTTATTTACATTAAAGAAGCATCCTGAAATTACATTCACTGTCAAGACAGAGAGAGACGATCCTAGTACAGAAAACACAGAAAACCTTTTAGTCTACAGACAGGAATAGGGCAGGGGGTGAAGATAACTGTAAATACATAGAACATGTGTCCTGTCTAGCAAGGTCATAGCAAGTATGAGGACAAAATCTTGATTTCATGTCTTTTATTTATCCTAAGTGTTGGAAGGTCTAGATTTGGGGGCGCTGCTGGCAGAAAGGCCTCCATTGAAGGAGAATAATATTTATAGCAGCAGTGAAAATCAGAATTGCCTGAACAAAGAAAGGCTCTACAACAAAGGGACTTGGGAGACTCCTTATTTCTGTGCAAGGTATTATTTGTAGGGACTCCACACAAGACATCACTGCCTCTCTGCCCACAGAGCGAACCTGTCTAGGCCAGGAACTGTGGCTCTTGCACCCACCAACCCATTTAATGTAGTGTTAGGACATACTCAGGAGGCTGGTTAATAATGTGCCATAATGTCTTTCCACAGTGCTGTCGTTATGACCTGCAGGGGGACCAAAGGTGCATAGCTCTTGAGACAGGTCTCTGAGAAAAGTACACAGGGTCATTACTGTAGTCCTTAGTAGCAACTAATATATGGAGCCTCCTTTTTACTCTTCAGTTCTGAAGAGCAGGTGGTAAAAGTTGACTTCCTCTAGTAGAAATCCAGCAGAAAAGCACCTGACAGCCAGACTCCCTGGGGACAACCCATCATATTCCCAAAGATCCCTACCTGTCTCCATGCAACTCAGCCTGTGCTTCCCACACTAGCAATATATATAATTCAAGCACCCAAGATTCCTGTGTTAGCATCAAGAAAGCCTTATGTAAATTCCACTCTTGTAGGCAACTTTGTGAACGATTCATTGTGCATGAGATTGCAAATAAGGAAATCTGCATTTGAATGGCAAGTGTGTCCCTCGTGGTAAAGTCCCATTGAATTTTAGTAAGTTGTGTCAGTTTGTGCTCATTAAGGAACTGATTGCTTCAGTTTGTTTAGTATATTTCCTAGCCTAGACAAAGCTGAATATAAAAAACCCTCCTTGTATGTCAGCTTAATTAGAAGTGAGTAATTTAATGAACACAGTGTAATTAATGTCTATTATGCCATGCAAAGATCTTATTTCAACAAACTGGATAGATTTTTCTTTCTCTGTAACTGTAGCAGCCTGATTGCATTTGATCAATGTAATAAAAGATACAGTTGCATTATATTGTTTGCAGGCCTTCACTGGGAACCTTAATTGCCTATTTACTAGTGCCCAGTGCATTGGGCATGGACATCCTTAACCACAGTGTTCAGCAGTGTCTCAGTGAAGGTTTACACGATGTTCTAGTCTGAGACTATTTCTCCATGAAGTTCTGAATTCAGGTGAGTCTTTGAAGAGAGAGAAATAATAGAAAGAACAGTAAGTACAAAGAGCTTGCAGTGTATCAAGTCCATTCAGCCTTCCCTGTGGAAGGGAAAAGGACTTAGTTTGCAAATGTTTTTAAGATGTGACCTTCGTTTCAGAATAGCTAATTTTTGTCAACATTAAATATAAAGAAAACCACAAGGTGATGTATTCAAATTCCTGTTGGGCTTAAAAGCCATCTTGAATAAACAACATGCAAATAGGGGAATCATGGAGGTAAGAGCAAGGATTTCTGTTTTGAACCCTGAATTATCTATTTCTCTCCAAATATGAGAGTAATGCTATAGTTCAAACTCAATGCTCAGAATAATTTCTTCTAGGCTTTTTATCTGTGAAATCTAATATCCTTGGTATTGAAGAATGGGAAAACTAGTGACTAAATGCTCTTAGGTGTCTGAGTTTCCTAGAAGAGTGAGCTTCAGTTCTGTGACGCTGAACATATGCTGTTGGCTTTCAGGGTCTTTTAACAGAATTATTTTGTGACAAATTAGCCGTCCATTAGGCTTGATTGTATTCTCATTTAAACTACAGTAGAGAAGGAGCAGCTGTTTTCAAGACAAGGAAATTTCATTGATGTAAAAATAATAAAAACAAAGAAAGAAGCAGATCTTGCCATCTCCCACCTCAGTTCAATGGATTCAGGTACATTACTGGCAGGATTGAAACATGAAATTAGAGGGGGATAAGGAGCTCCTTATTTTCAGATGTGGAGAAAAAGAAAATTGTGCAACTCATGCAAATCATAAAACACCTCCAAAGACCAGAAGATCACACAATGAAAAAATGAACTATATTAATGAATAATGTGCCTGAACAGATCAGAGTATAAAATGAATATGTATTAACGTCATAAATAATAAATAATAAATAATAAAGTCACCACAAGTGTTATCTTTTGAACTAAGATGAAAAAAGAAGATACTTAGACATGCATACAAATGTAAATAATGTGGAAAAGCAAGTACCTCAAGTTGTACATGCTAAGAGAGCTCAGATTCGGATAGCTTAGATGACACTTGATTGTCTTAATTTTCAACAATATGAAGATGTCTTTCAGTATTTAAGGACAGTTACCTTAACGAACTTTGATAGGACATATTTGTAGGCATTCCCAGCTTTTTATTGTTCATGTTAGATATTCTTGATTTAGGCTGTCTTGATACATTAGAAATCATTTATCCTCAATATGCGTAAGAAGGACTTTTTGATATTTTTTTTATGGCACATAATAATAGTCTCCAAAGTCATAGTTCTCCCTGTAGACTAAAACAAAGGCCTCATATCTTAAGGGCTTTATCAAAGGTTCCAGTGTTCTTGTTCTCACCACTATCTCTGAGGCTCTTTGCTTCCTTATAATTTTCTCAAAGTAACATCAGAACCAGAATGGACACCAAAATTACTTTCAACAATTGTAATTTAATTGTAAGCATAATTTTTTTGAAATAACCTATTCACGCTTAGCATGCGTTTGCAACAATAGTGAAATAGGCAGCTCTCTACAGTGCACCAAAAAATGTGCCTCCAAATCTCATAAAAAAATGTAGTGGTAAAGCAGCTTTTTATCTCTGCATGAACATGACATCCATTCAATTCAACTTACCAATCTGCTTTTTCCTAGAGATAACAGCAAAGTCTGTATTGACTACAATAGAATCACATTTGGCCTTTTGAGTACGTAGGCTCTTACTATTGCAAATTATGGTGGCAAGCAGAGGAAAGGACTCAGGGTAGGACATCATAAGACTACATGAGTAAAACTTGTTAAAGGATGTTATGAACAAAAGAGGAATCCTCCAAAACATGTATATTCTTGCTTTACATAGGGCCATAACTGAATCATGCCTTTCCCCAGTGAAGTCAGTTGAGTTTTGATACTCAACTTATTTTATATCTTTCTCACCTAAATGCACATACTTAACGTTACAGCTAATAGCTCACTGTGTAGCAGAGATCCCATCAGAATTGAAATCTCAGTGCTAGTCACCTGCTTCATTTATTTCTTGCTGTGAGCCTAATGAGAAAACAGCCAGAGCTACCCTGAGAAACTGAGAGGAGAAATATCACTTTTCGAGAGGTAGCAGGAAATTCAAACTGTTCTGAACACGGGAGCCAGTAAAAGCAGCTGAGCTATCAAGAAATATCATTGTGAAATAAATAATCATCTCATTCTCAGTGTGATGGGCTTAGATTGTGAGTGTCAGAGCCACAGGAAGAAAAAAAGTGAATTGGTCAAAAACTTACTCAAAGCCTGGTGAAGTGAATTAAAGTTTATCTAATGGTTTCAATGGAAATTGCATCACAACACTTTTATTCCCACCTTCTCTTGTGAGCAAAATTCTCTCAGAGTGTCCAAATAAAGTACACTCTCAACGTTTTTTACTAACTCCTGAGTGTGCAGCAGAATTGGTATCCAAGAGATAAGCAGTGTCACAGATGACTGTTTTGAGAAGAATATGTGGTTTCAATATCGTGTTTATGTAGGAAGATGGAAGTTAAGAAAATGGCAAACTTTGGTTGAGGGAAGAGTGAGGCAGCAGTTCTCATTGCTCAGTGGATCCCTTAGTATTGAAACTTCTTTGGTGTGCAAAGTCAGCAGAAGCCATTACAGGAAGAACTGATTGAAAGTTGTTTTATATTAAATAATAAAAATAGTTGGAAAATATTCACTTTAGCTATAGCTTTTGTCAAGTGCTTAAACTTTGATAAAAACTTTGACCATTGTTGATCAGAACTCAGCTTCTTTTGGTCAAGCTCAAAATACTACAGGATTTTTTAAAAGGCCTATATTCCTGTGGCAAAGACATTTTCTTACTGTCACAGAAAATTAGGGATAAACTGCTGTGTGTTTATGACTAGCAATTTTTGGTACTTCAGATAATCTAGAATTGTTCAGAAGGTTTTATTGTGAAAAAGCAAAGCTGCATGCTTTCTACAAATGCATTATTAAGAGCTCTCTAATGGTTCTCCACATCTGCCAAAAAACTAGGTCACAACAGAACTCTCTGAATATTGCCAACATTTCAAAAAAACACATTCTGATCCCAATTTGGGGAAGTGCAGGAAAAATTAAAATCAGGATTTTCCATACGTTTGACTCCATTAAAAGTACTGAGATGTTGCAATTCTTAGTGTTAGTTGCAATTGGACTTGGTGATCATTGTGGGTCCATTCCGACTGAAAATTACTCTATTCCACTCCATTTCATTCTATTCTGTTCTGTTCTTATCAGTATAGCTGGGTATTGGTTTAATGTGGAAGGCACTCAGACACTAGAGAGGCTGGTGGCAGCATGAGATGCCAAGACATCTATTGTAGCAGAACCGATTTCAGAGATTGTGGGAGAAAGCATTTCTCGTTTCCTGTCGGTGCCATTGTCTCCGTGTCAGCAGTACTAAACTTGAGCTTGATCAAAGGCCATCATGCTGAATAATGTAAAAACACAAAGGACTTTCAGTCCTGCAGAAGAACATTAGCAAAAAAAGGTAGGGTCAGTCTGATTAGATAGGGCGTGGAAGTTCAGTGATTACATTATTATTATTTTTAATGAGTGTGCATGTCAAATTGCATAGCAAATATAAAAAGTCATTTGATTGTGTTTTCCAGAAAAATATCTTATAGCAAAAGGAGTAATGACTGATTGTTCAACTGCAGAGAGGAAGGAGTATACCTGACCATGGGAATCCCCGTGAAAACAATATCTATTCAGGCTGTTACAAGCCTGGTGGGTGATCAAATAACTCTGTTGCGCCTCCCCTACCTGCGGCTTCATCTCAGCTAACACAAAACATTGCCTTTTTCTTGTTGTGCCCTAATCTTATGACTCAGTAACAACAGTCATTGAGCCAGGCTGGCTTCATGCAACCCAGCTTCAAGATGATGTTTGTCTGGTTGTTTCCACACTCACTTCCACTCACCTTATGGTGGATACCAAATGCAAGTGCATTCTGTTCTTGCTGCGTCAGTGACCACATCCTGCAAATTCTTAGGCTTGGCACCATGGGCCCCTGCATACGTACCAAGATTCCTCTTCTCTACAGGACCAGGATGCAATTAACACATCTTTACAGTAACCAGAGGTTGTGTTGTGTAGATACAAACTTAACTGTCTGATTTCTAAGGAAAATTTGTATCTCTTGCCCTTAATAGGTTTAAGAGGTAGGAAATTGCACAAAGGTTGGGAAGGAGAAAGGGAAAACCTGGCCTTAATTATTTTGAGGCCATTTATCATCTCTTCTCTACGTAGTTTTTTGCCCTACATCTAAGATGATGTGGTACTGAGTGGCACTTGACCAGGTTAGAATGACCAAGCCACAGGGAAGGATAAGGATTTTTACACTTGCGTCACACAGGATCAAAAGAAAAAACATTTTTATTTCACTTTCACACACTGTAGGATGTCAGGCTGTGCTTTATTTTAGGACATTTGATGAGAGAATTGAGTGCAGAGGTAATGGTGCCTCAGTGGGAGATGTGCCTCAGTGAAGGATGAATAAAAACTGACTGCAGACACCGAGGTGTATGTAAGAGAGACCCCAGGTTACAGCTGTGCCTGTGCTGAGATGAGGAAGGGCATGAGAAGTTTCCTCTGTTCCCAGGTGCATTTTGTGCAGCCAGTCCTGCGATTCAGCCCCAGTAGTTGTT
The DNA here is from genome assembly GCA_013396915.1 of Stercorarius parasiticus. Lineage (NCBI taxonomy): Eukaryota > Metazoa > Chordata > Aves > Charadriiformes > Stercorariidae > Stercorarius > Stercorarius parasiticus. The sequence goes on along the minus strand of VWZL01006137.1, from coordinate 24,652 downwards.
CATGAAATCCCACCTGCAAGAAAACCAAGAAAGGATGGAGGACTCAGAAAGTACACTAAGCAGTGCCTCTACCTATATGTAAGTCGAAGCCTCAAAATCTTTTCTAACAATCCCCCTACACCCGGGATCATTAGAGGTATTCTATTTCCCCCAGCACTTGCTTCCTTCAGTCACAACCTTTATTAGCTCTGGCAGAGTATCATGGCAATCTCTTTCAAAAAAGAAGGGAGAAGTTGAAGACAGCAGTTAGTGTATTCATCAATGAATAAAAAGGAAAGATACAGAAAAAATGGAGGTGAAGAGAGGTCCTGCCTTTCCTTTGGGAACATCGCAGTACTGATATCCTAGGATGTACCCAATGAATAAGTTTCTTCTTGCGTCACCAGAGGCGTCCACTAGCATTGCTTTATTGAATGGTATTGATGCAGCTGCCATGTGCCTGTTCCACATCTGAAGAAAATGAAGAGGTGTCTGAGAAGAAGACAGGCCAAAGGCATGCCTCTGGTGGAAAATAAATTTCCCCCTCCACCCTGAAATGTGGAAGAGGCAGATAATCTCCCTGTGGGATTTGCCATGCTTTTTATTATAATAAATGCTATCATTAGTGTCTACTTTGCCTAATTTCCAGAATGCTAAACATGAAAGAATGATCAGAACAGCATACCTGACCACTTTCTTGCCACGTATCTCTATGCTTTTGGTTTTTTTCCCCACAATCATCTTGATAGGAACCAGATTGTAAAGGTATTAATGTCGTTTAGCAGGCAGGGGAATGACAGCCAGGCTTGCAGAATGGTATCTGCTCACGCATTTGGAGTCTGGACGCTCCTTGCAGCACACTTCAGTTTAACTGTGTTTTGCTGCCATTAGTTCACTACTGTTTCCTATCATGGTGATGTGAAAGTCGCACCCCCATGGTTTGGAAGAATTCTTTAAAAAGTGACAGTCTCCCAAGTGGTGATGAGGAAATTTTCATATTTTTTTTCTGGCATTTTCTACCCGAGGATAGGAATAAACTTTAAATATTTTTATTATGGTGCCTAAGGCAGGAAGACCTCATCGTCCTTGCCTCCCTGCACATGGTAATACAGGTTTGTAGTTCAGATTCACTGCTGAATATTTCTGTGCTGCTGCAATCCTACTCAGAGAAGGTTCCAGGGGGAGCATGCTTCTCTCCGCTGCCTAGCTTTGCTTCTTCAGCCATGTACTGTGCAGTTGTGAGCCCTTTCTCCTGAACATTTAGCTGGGGTGAGCATGCAAAACCGAGGCCCAGAAACTTGAGTTTGATCCCAGGTTTCTCCATAGGTCCTCCCTGCAAGACCACTGCCTCACTGCGCGTTTGTGCAGTGCTTGGTGTGCTGGAGGCCCACTGTCCCTGATGCCTCCAGAAAACATTTGATAAACAGATACAAAAAGGGCTTGTTATTTCAAACCGTAGAGTCATCACAAACAATGGCTGTTTTTCAACTTTTCTGTCATCTTGCTGTAGATGTATTGTGAGGAAAAAACCTGAATTTTCAAGCATTCACACTAAAAATAATTTCTTAAAGCAAAATCGTTCATTTATCCTGTGCAGGATAAAGCTATCTAGAAAACAATAGCAATCTGCCTTTTGAGGCATCTTGTATTTTTTGACAGCCTTAGCCCCCAGCCTTTGATTAGATAAAGGCCTGAATATTGCATTACAGCAGAATTACCTACATTATGGAAGCTGCTTGTTGCAATTGTGTTGACATGACTAGCTTCTCGTGTGAATGTATTCTGGTCTTTCTAATCTCTTTAGCATCAGCAGCAGAACATTTTATTTGCAATTGATTTTTAAATTCAGGAGTAATTGGAGTTTAAGCGCAGTTACCTTCTTGCAACAGGGACAGGTTGATACTGTTTAAATCCTAATTATGCACTGATTAAAAGTGATTGCATTGCCAAAGTGAGCAAGGGCTACAATTTGTTTCATTCTTAAAGGCTCAGCATAGAGAATTAATTGTGTTTCCAGGAAAACAGATCAACATAAAGAGGAAGCAATTAAGAGTTCATTGTTGAATCATAAATTTCCTAGCAATTTTTGGAAGGTAGACAAGGTAGACTTAACTTTGAAAGCTGATCTTGTTGACAACAAGGATTAGCCATTTAATAGTTTTGGTATTTGATGATACAAGCTTTACCTACTGTCAGTCATACTAATTTTGCTTAAACATGTAAGGCAGAAATGGGCTTATTTTCATTTCATCCAGTCTTGTAGTGATCTGGTGTTTGCTTTGTTTTCAAATTTAATAATGAAATGACAGCCTGCAAATTGTTCTCATATAACAAGTAGGATAAACAAAACCAGTCACACTTTTCCTATGAGCAGGAGTCATTTCATAAACACCATAAAAAATAAGAAAGCACAACAGGGAAACCAAAGCAGCAAAAATCACTTCTACAATAGTGACAAGGTGAAACCTGGAGTCTAAACAGGTTAGAGCTGGGAGTTCTGGATCTGAGCTTTGTGACTGTCACAGGCAATGTCTGAGCCAGGTCTGAATGATCCCAGATTTTGGGAAACACGTAGTCCAGACCTGTGTCTGTACAGTATTACTTTTATTATTTCTTTTTACACAGGATGTGTCTGTCTAGCGGGCTCTGCTGTTGCATCTGATCTCTCATTGATGGAGTATCAGGATTCCCAATGAAGCGTACAGGCAGTATATGCCAGCATCGTGGTGGAAGTTGAAAGGTTATTTTTATCCTAATTATAGGGTTTTCTTTCCTCTCTCTTTCTCTATAGAAAACAGTGGTTTCCTTAATTTCTACCAGCCTGTTATTAGCAGGAGAAATTTCAGCAATGAACAACGGAAATGGCAAACAGAAGTTGCCACTGTGCTTTTATAATTGTCCAAGCTATTTGGTGCAATATAAACAAAGCAGCTAAAACAAGCAGGTACAGAGAATTCAGTGAATAAGGGATGTTTCCAGAGACACAGAGGGTTATGACACAGAAAATTGACGCTGCTTCTAGAGTGGCTGGAAGCAAGGAAAAACAATGTTCTTTCTAGAGGAGTAGAGGAGCCTGAAGTGGCATGTGTAACTTTTGATTCCTTTGATTTTCTCAGTGGGTTTTTTGGTATGCATTGTTTAGACAAAATGGCAGCTAAATACTACAGCAGCCTGCCCAATGCTTTTTTATTTTGAATTCAAGTAATCCTCTATCGCTTCTGAGCAGACACTCTTCGTCTATAACCCATGAAATCAAAGTGGTGATGTGCTTGCTGTCTGAAGGAGTATCCTTTGAAGTATACTTACTGTTTCAACTGGTTTCATGTTGGAGAATGGCTTGGGAAGGGCTGAGATTTTTCTTCTCGTCAGAAGAATCGTGAATTAAATAATTTTGCCTCTTCGCGCTCAGGTGCTGTTGACTTCATAGCCTGTAGTGACACGTCCTGGGCATACAAGGACACGGGGGCCATTGTGATCAGTATTTCACTCTGAAGATGGCATTGTGCAATATTCACTACAGGCCAACTAAAAACTTACTGAAGGCAACTTTTGGCCCTTTGTTTTCTTTTTGATGAATGAAGAGAATCTGCTGGAATAGGCGACCGTTGCCCACGGCACTAGCTCAACTCACTGCTGTTTCAGACAAGTGCTTCGCATCACTGCTAGGTTGCTAATGCTGGTTCCTCAGGACACAGGAAGCGCCAGTTTTTGTCAGATTTTGAGAAATCTCCCAGTATTTCAGTGACAGTAGTGCAGAGAACAGTACTACCACTGGGTTAGGCTTCAGTATGCCAACAATTAGTAGTAAACTACGTCAATATTACCCAGAAATTCAGGAGGGGCACACACATGGTTCATTCACAGGTTCCTACTTTTAGGATATTAAGATGTATGGGAGTTTTCCAACCTGTAGAACAAATTGTCACTGGGAGACCACTGTGCAACAGGAACTTTATGAATTCTGCTATCTTCTTCATGTCACTTTACAAAGTGATAGATACAACCAGCTCGCTCAAGTCCTTTCCCTTTTTTGTTACCGCAGAGAAAGACACCAGTTCATGACAATTGTGAAGATTAAGATTGTTTTTAGCCTGGCACCTTATGAAAGTATGGCTCACCCATTACTCTGCATGTCACCTAATGACTTTTGATCCCTTTTAGCCAATGTCTTCCCAGCGTAGCAGAGGAGCAGAGCTCCCAAAATAATTTAGTTCCTACAAATTTTTGCCAGTTCAGTCAAAAACAGTAGCCCAAATGTCATTGGCACCATTTTTTTCTGCTGTAAGGACAAAGCACAGAAAAATAAGAGGAGAAATTTACAATTACATAAGGACACAGTAGAAAATCTAAGTTTTATTCACTTATGATGGAGCACCTCTCCTATGAGGACAGGCTGAGGTTGTTCAATCTGGAGAAGAGAAGGCTCCGGCGAGACTTTATTGCAGCCTTCCAGTACCTAAAGGGGGCCTACAGGAAAGATGGTGACAAACTTTTTAGCAGGGCCTGTGGTGATAGGACAAGGGGTAATGGCTTTAAACTAAAAGAGGGGAGTTTAAAACTAGATATAAGGAAGACATTTTATACACTGAGGGTGGTGAAACACTGGCACAGGTTGCCCAGAGAGGTGGTAGATGCCCCATCCCTGGAAACATTCAGGGTCAGGTTGGACGGGACTCTGAGCAGCCTGATCTGGTTGAAGATGTCCCTGCTCATTGCAGGGGGGTTGGAGCAGATGATCTTTAAAGGTCTCTTCCAACCCAAACTATTCTATGATTCTATAATCCATTCACTGGGACATGCACATCCATAACAAAGCAGGCATAAAGAAACCTGTATTCTTTTTATCTTATACTTGTCAACTAGTAGCGAAATCAAAACCCAGGCTTCAAGTCAAAAGGAAAATCCTTGATTATGGACTAAGGAAAGGCTTGACTCATAGTAATAATGTGAAAAGCAGTCATCAAAAAGCATGTAACTTCAACTGAACAGTTAGATTTACTGGGGTAAATGCATAGCAATTCCACTGAAATTAAAAACTGGTCCACAAACTGAACAGTTAAATAGCATTTACTGCTTAAAATAGTCCTTCAAGAAGCCACTGTCATTTTGGGTGACACTCTTGAAGTCAATGAATTGTCTCCAGACGTATACTGGTGATACCGAAATGAAAACGTCCGTAATTCTGAATTCTGGTCATGAGTTTAGGTAGCAACTTCTTTCTCCTCAGTAACTTTCTATTGTGGTTGAAACATAAACTACTTCAATGGCTCTACTCAATACTTGTTTACTGTCTCTAGTAGAATAATTGTTCCCAAACTTTTCTTGGATCATAATGATCACCTAGGGAGCTTTGAATGCTGTCCACCCTGGGCATTGGCTCAGGATATTACCGAAAAAAAATTGATTTTCCCATATTTCTTTTTATGTGCATTGGTTTCTCAATTAGATGATTTATAGGATCTTTCAGGCTCAATTGCTGCATTAGAGAAGATGCAGAAAAAGAGCAGGTCTAACACAGGGTGGCGTGTAAGCCTAAATTTCTTTAGGGAATGCTGTTCCAAAACTCACTGAAATAAGTAGACTTTTTTTGCACTGTCTTCAATGGGATTTGTGTCAGGCTTAGAGGATGTTTACAGATCAGAGTGTATTGAATTAGAATCTTGGAAGTGTTAATGTGTAATATACGCATAATAATAGAATGATGGTTAGAAATCAATATTGGAGTTTGTCTTATGAAGAAATAATAGAAATCTGCTACTCCTGGGATTTAATGCAGAGTGAATACGAAAAAAAAACCCCAGAGCTAATATTTTTCTGTGTTCTGAGAATTAAGAGGATTCTAAGACTAATCAAAACCTTTCACACACTCTTTTTTTCCATGTTGCAAATGGATCAAAAGTTTGAAAATGTAACTCTGAGATTATTATGTTTGCATAAATGTTTTACAATCTGCAAACAAGACCTCTAGTTTGTAAGTAACTTCTTTGTGGAAAAAAAATCAATTTCCCATAAAGAATTCACAGGAAGAGCTGTATGTTCAAAATGTACTTTCCATTTATTCCACCTCAGAAGGTCGTCTGACCAACTTCCTCTTCAAGAAGGAGGATAACTGAAAACATATGCTTGGTTATTCAATATTTTTTTTAGCTTCTTGAATTTTAGTAGTAAGGAGATAAGTTTGACTCAACATAACCTAAGGATGGATGAAGACTTTTGATTCAGCTGTGAAACTTTCCACAGCTTCAGAGCTAACAGAACATAACAACAGAGCTGTTTCCCTTTTCTGCTTCTGCATTAGCTTTTTCCCCTGATTTGTACCTAGAATATTACGAAGCATCCAGCAGACATGGCTAAATCTATTAAAGAAAATGATCTGAGGTCATGGTACAGCCCAATATCACTTTGTGATGAAGCAGTTTCTCTTTACAGTCAGTTACGGACACTGACCTGGTATCGAGTGGATAAGGTCAGCATGGGGCTCTTTTGCAATCTTCCTTCTCATTTAATAGCCTTGGGTTCTGTTTGGAGAATCTGTTTCTTGTTAAAATGTTTGAGTACCCAAGCGTAGCCTCTTTGAATACTGCCACTTACCTACCAAATGTTTGCAGAACACTTGTAGGCTTCCCAAGACATTCCTGAATTGATGGTGGTCTCCTATGATTTCCAAGAAAATCCACACAACCGTAAAAAGTCAGATACCTTGAACTTGCAAGGACAGTGTTCACCAACAGTTTTGAAATGTGAATATACGTTGCTAGGCTGCTTTGAAAATAAAGCCAAAACAGCATTTTATTTTGACTTAACAATATTAGAGAGCTGCCTACTGAGCCTATTCAAATCTTTTCTGTTGTCTGAATTCATATGGGATGAAGTGAGAAAAACAAGCTCCTGGTCTACTTTTTTAGCATTACAGAGTAGTGGGTCTTTTATACAGCTGAACCCAAAGGCAGGGTTTGGCTAAGATGTTTTACTGTAAAATCTTTATCTCCTCCTGCAGTTTTTTCCTATCACTATACAATCCAACTGAGCAGACTGTATTAACCATTTAATTTTCTCTTTTGAACTGGTTGTGAATTTAACCACTGTTTGCCTTCCTTCAATCTTATCTGCCTGTTGCTTTTTCTCAAAAATAATTTTGGGATCCAGTCAAAACGCTGCTTTGGAATGGTTGTATCTTATACAGACTATGTTTCTGCTACAGGTGACTTTCATCCCAAATACTGCAGGTGAAATTAATCCCAAATCAATCCCCTGCTCCATCTAACCAGCAACCAGCTGTATGGAATTAAAACTAATATAGAAGTCGTCTTATAGTCTTGATCTTGCTGTGGTTGAGCCATTCACATTTAGGTGCTGGAGAGTGGTTAGTGGAGGCTCTCTGGGAAAATAATTTTTTATGGATGAGCAGTCTGAGTGACAATTTTTATCTCTGGTTCAGCAAGCAAAGGGAAGGGCTATGGAGACTCTCTGTAACAGATCATCAACTTAATTGTTTAATGGAAACTTTTCTCAAAACTTTCAATGGTACACCCTATGTTCTTAAAAAGATCTGATCCTACGTCTTTTGAGTGACAATAATACTAATGTTTTAGTAGAAGCCTATGGGCACTTCTTTCTAGGTAGTGCATACTCTTAAACAGCTGCAGAGAGTAATTGGCTTGTGACTAGTTGCCTGAAGCTTAAACTGTGTTCAAAGACTCTACCAGATAATATATGTTGTTCAGTGCAAACAAGAGACTCAATCAATGCCTTGGAAGACAATCTTAATTTCGGTATTTCCAAAAAAAAGCTTAGATTTGGAAGTCTTGCTATTCTTTAATGCTGGGATTTGGGTCCAGAGTTCTCCATTTTTATACTTTCTTTCTGAAGTCAGCACAAATTGTTCTGTAGCTCTGGGTTTCTGTATGTTCCAGACTATTGGCATAAATTCAGAAGGACAATGTTTTCTCTATGTTACATAGCAGAACAGAGCTTGGGAAAGGAAACATAAATAGCCACTCACGTGCTAAATCTAGCAGAAAATAAAGTGAAGGATTCTAGCCCTAAAATTGTGTAATTAAAACCTTAGCAAGTTGTTGGAGGTTTTTTTTTTAATATTTTATTTTCCCCTCATTTTAGCAATGCAAGAAGCAGAACATTTTACTAATAAAAATGGCTTAATAATACAAATCTCATAGGACAAGTTATTTTTAGGCCAGATTTTATTACAATAATCCATTAAAAAAGAAAGTCAAATGTTTTGATATATCAGCCTTTAAATTAATACAGGAATATAAACATATAATTTTGTTTCAAACCATGTATGAAGAACGGCTAAGCTTAGGAATAACAGCAACGCTGGGCTTCAACCTCAACTTCTGGCACCACCATTTGGAATGAAGGTTTAGTTGAAATAAACAGACAAAGATTCTTTTAATACTTACATCCATGTACAACTATTACAGAGAAAATCAAAACAATGAGTGTATGAAATGAAATTACTTTTTAGACAGGATCAATCACAGAAAAAAAAAACCACAACCCAGGCCCTTTATTACTGTTGTTATATGCCTGATCAAAGGATGATAGCATGTTAATTACTGTACAAACATATTAAACACAAATCAGTCTCTCTTCCAATTCTTACTCTTCAACAGGAAAGGTCAAAACCAGAAAGAGATAAAGGGAAATTAACTATAGAAACATGAAGCCAGGGAATAGATGATCTGCCAGGCTGGGTATGGACTTCAGTCCCCTGACTCTGTTTCCTGTTCCCTTTTTCCTTCTGTTTCATGACTTCATATATGGTTTAGTTGGTGGATACAGTTATCTGAAAAAGCCTAGTTCTTTCTATTACTTTTAGGAATATCTATATGCTATCCCTGCTGTGTACAAGACCGTACATCCCTTACTACAGGCTGTATGAGCCTCTCTGCGATTTGGATGCATGGGGAGAGAATCCAGCATATTGTTTCTAGCTTAAATCACTCTCTCCACCCCGGTAGATCTTTAAGGATAATTACCCCCTCTTAGCTCTGTAGCACAGGCTCACCTATGAAAACTCTCTTCATGAAGCCTCAGGCTCTTGGCTGATGTACAACCTGAGAAGTTGAAGATGGGTTGTTCTTTAGAAATTAAGCCACTTTGCTGATTAGGCTTGACTTTTGCGGCTCAGTCTGATTTTAAAAGAAAACATGATGTCTCTTATCTTCTTGGAAATTACAAGGAAGATAAACCCTGCAGTACAATGGGAACAAGTGACACATGAGTGGATCATCAATTTCTAGAACAAGATAGTCTGTAACATGTTTAACTAGTCCTGCACTTTGTGGTTGCTGTACAAAGCAAAGTGACAGTAAGTCCCAGGGGTGGCATCAGGGGAACACATAAATAAACCAAATGTTCTTATTTCAAAAAGACATTCCAGACAAATTAAGCCCTTGTAGCAGGATCAGATAAAGACATAGAAAGTGATTTCTTTTGTGAAAGACACTGGATTTCTGTCCTTATTTTTAATCTGTTATTGAAGTAATCACACGAAGCACTAGAAATTCATGAGAAGGCCATGATATTGTGTTATGTGAACCCATGGGTTTTTTTATTTTTATTAGGAAACAGCATTAAAAAAGATACATTAACATGTGAACTTACAGAACTCTTGGTCTGTGTGCATGCTACTCCCCATCATGACAATGACAATTCACCTGTGAAAGTAGCAGCTATCCTGTAAATTTATTCTGCCAGATCCCGCAAAGGTTGTTAGTCAGGTCATCCAGACTGTCTTCATTCACAAAAGTATAACTCGTGTTATATGAAGAATGATTGCACTGACTGAATTCCTGTCTACTTGGTGAAAAGATCAAATTCCTTGCTCTGGTGGTGAGGTCAGAATCAACTGCTATTATTTGTTACTATTTGTGACATGAGCTAACTCTGGAGATAACGGACAAATGTCCTTCCCACCAAAAGCCACTATTTAAACTGATGCTTTTGGTGGGAATATATGCGAAGGGATCAGTGATTAATTTTGCAGGAATGCCTTTGTACTATTTTAAGTTTCTTCTCCGCATGGGGCATTCTGAGCTGGTTGACCTAGCTGAATCCTAAAGACCTTTTACACAGCTAAAGACTCACAGTAGAGTCAGTCAATTGACACAAAAGGTCAAGAGATGCCATTAGAGCTGGAATTGGTTAAGAATGTCTTGATGTGCTGGAGTTTTTGTAGGAAAATGGGTTTTTTTCCAACTTGACCTTAGATAGAATTTCTCACTGAAACACAAGAGATGTGTCACAGAAAGAAACTAACCTCAGGATTAGAGTATTTGTTTAAGAAAAGGAATTGCAAATTCATTATTCAGACCAAGAATTTGAACTTGTGTTTTCTACATCCTGGAAAAGTATTGTCATTGTAGTCAAGTTATTGATACTAAGGTTTGCCTGTTTTTCTTGTTGAAATGTTCTGTTTGTAAATCATAATAAACAATGAACTTGAGAAGGCTTTCCCTCAGGTGATAGTTTTAATATTCAGCCTACACATCATTCTTCTTCTGGCCTACTCTGTCTTGTCAAAAACCATTTTTAATTGTCTCAATTTCACCCTAGCATAGTCTTGGATGGGGGAAAAAAGCCCAACCATTCATAGCAAAACCCATCCACAGCTATGTTACCTGGAAGGGTTTCAGTGTCTCAACAGCTAGCACTATGTAACATTTCAAAAGAAAATATATCGGTGCAAAAAGGAAACATGGATGAAGTCAGACAATATGTTGCTTTTATAGTTTGTCATTTGTTATAGGAAACATTATTATGACTCCAGGCATCTCAGTGACAAGTCATCTGAAAGATGAGTGAGGAATATTAATTGGGTCAGGGAGAGAACAAAGCTTGGAACCCAATTCAACTCAAATCTTGCATTTAGAAAGTAGGTTGTACTGTTTGTCTGACCTCTGGGTCTGAAGTGATGATGGAAATAGGTGGGCACTTCCAAATGATCATTTAAATTTCTACTAGCTTGAGATAAAATATAATGCTACCTAGAAATCTACATTTCTCTCTGCCTGCAACAGTATAGCTTTCCACAAAACAAATTTCCATTATAACTAAATCTGGCTGTGATTTTTAATGGTGTGGCTTTACAGCTCACTTTCAGTGTTCTGTGGAGCACCAGGTGAATCTCTCAGTTGAAACAAGGTCTGTTTACCAAGAAATAGCTGCAACATTTACTGCTGCTAGAGTTTGTGTTAGGGAAAACTATAAATCATCCTGTTACGTTACTTCTGAACACTACTAATTAAACTATTTGCCCTTGAACCCTGTCTTGAGCTTAATTTTTGTCCTGACCAACTCATCTGGAAGATTGTAGCGCAGAATGGATTCAAGGACATGACAAATCCACTAACCCTCCAGTAACTAAAGGTGAGGCTTCTTGACCCCAACCAATCCTTTTCAGAACGAGCTTCCTCAGCTTTTACAGAAGTTGTTTGTGTTCAGTTGCATTCTGCTGAAGGTATTTTTGGAGTGACCTTCTTTCTTCTGCTTTGGGGTAGATAAAGTTAAACCTGTTGTTTGTGTTTTTCATAGCATGGCCAGAGTAACTACATCCTGTCTTGTGGTGACAATTCAGTCTTTCCAAGATCTCAGGTAACTTTGTTCTATTTGAACACTTTCCATTGAACACCAAAAGTCAGAGCAGAAACATCCTTCTTTGGCTCCAAAGGCCTGCAGATGCAGCAGCCAGAATGTTTTTTCTATTGCAGACATACAGCGGAACCTCTTGATTGAAAGCCCTGCTTTTGTCCTTAAAGCTTAGCTCTATGCAGGGTGCTCTTGTGTGATGTGGAGTGATGATGGAAAAAGGGAGAAGCAGAGGTTGAGGAGCAAGCCTTCCATCACTGAGAAGCTGAGGTGGAGGGTTTGTTAATAACTTTTTAAAATAGCACCTATGAGCCTTAAAGTAGATTGATTTCACATATCATGTGTAAACAGAGTAAAACGCCTGTGATTTAATTATTGGCAATGTAATGCAGGGTGTCTCTCTTAAAGCTGCAACCCTAGAAGCCTTATGACTATACAATCTTTCTTTCCTTAAAAAAAAAAACAACACCAAGTTCCCAGTCCTCGTGTCTGCAGTGAAAAGCTGAAAGATACCTCAAAGGTCAAAAAACAGGTGCTCTGAATTTTGTATGGCTAATGCTAACTACAGCGAAGGTAAGAATGCCTTTGCCTTGGAGAATTTTAGTCAGAATATTAAAGATAAATTAAAGAAATATCATTAACCCAGTTTTCCAGATGAGGAGAAATAAGACAATGAGATTAAGTTACTTGCTGGAATTCTCAAGGAAATACTGTGCCAGAACAGTGAGCAGAGACACTTTCCTTGAAGCCGGACAAGCATTTTGACCGCAAGGTTCCCTTGCGTCACATGTTGAGAGCAGGTATTTGGCAGAGAGAGCCCCAGCACCCTACTGCTCTAGCAGCCACATTCTTTTGCTCTTTCAGTGCTGGCTGGAGAGTCTTTACCTGCTTTTGTAACTCATATTGCAGAGATGGATGGTTCATGTTGGAGGGAAGAGGTGACTAGTACTTACTTCTTTTTAACAGGACAATTATAATGGGAGAGGTTAGGGAAAATTTGAGGAACAACAGGCTGCCCAAGCATTCTTCAATCATTAAGTCTGAGAAGTCTTTGAAATTCTTTTTATCATTGGATACAGATTTTTCCTGTTCTGCACATGGCTGGATTGTTAGAGCAGGACTTTCTCTGCTGTTTTGTCTGCTTCCCTCTCTTGCTCTACCTCCTGCCCATCTCTTTTGAGCAATTTACCACTTTCTTATCTCCCTGTTTCTTTGTTTCTTAGCTTTTCTATACCACAAAGTAAATGAATCCTCATTGGGAACTCATTTTCTGTTTCTTTGTGCCCAAATTGAGACTGTCCCACAAAATATTACTTAAAAATTTTTAGTCTGGAAAAAAAACCCCACCTTTTATTGTCTTAGTTATTTCTGTGTATCACAGAAAATATAAATTCTTGCTTGCTGCATTTGCTAGTATCTCTGAGTGGTAAGAACATTCCGCTAGCTTTTTCTGAGAGATGAGAATATGTTGGTTATGATAAAATTGAGAAGTCTCTACATTTTTTTTTCTCTCAAGTATCTTCTGATTTTTCTTGGAGCAAAGGACAAAAGTCTACATCACAGCACAAAGGGAATTTCAATGAAACTGTTCACCTGCTCCAAGCAATTTTTTTGTTATTACTTTTTAATACTTACCCTTTAGCATGACTCCTTGTGTACTTTGATATCTAGTTTTAATCTGTGTGTAGCCATAAACATCAGTTCTATGCTTAGGTTGGAGTCTGCCCTAGTGCCCTTGAAGGAGCTTGCAGAGGTGAAGTACATTAGAGGAACATGGCAACAATGTCATTTAAGAACAGATGGTGAAAACCAAACACAATCACAAGTATTTTATTTTCCATCTCAAATATTAAGTTCTAATCCAGAATTCCCTGCATACGAAGCCAAGAAAGTTTTAAACTAGAAAGAAATTCAATTAATAAAAATATCTTTTTTGTTGTAATTAGGCAGGAAGAGATCTATGTAGCAAGCTGTAAATGTCAAGAGACCGTTGGGCTTTTCATTCCCAGGAGGCATGTGCTGAACACATGAGTTATTTGAATTTCATTCTGATGAGCAACTTATATCCTGATCCTGTCTAGGAGGCAAAATCAGAAAAGTAGGACTAGAATAGATCTCAAGAGTACATCTAGTGCAAGTCCCCTTCACAGAACTATAGAAAGGTTGTAAAGGACATCAAGGATCATCTGGTCCTACCTTTCTTGGCAAAAGCACAGCCTAGTCAAGGTGACTCAGCACCCTGTCCAGCTCAGTCTTGAAAGTGCCCAATGATGGGGAATCTGCCATTTCCCTGGGGGCTTTATTCTAGTGGTTGATTGTTCTCAGTGAAAAACTTTCCTCTTGTGTCCAGTCAGAATCTCCCTAGGAGTAACATCTTCTCAGACAAGATACACTTCATCCATGGCACTACTAATTGATGCATATCTAGTTAGTTCTGAAAGACTCCAAGGTTGGAACCTTCACCATGGATTTTGAAAAGAACTAAATACTTTCCTCTTTCTTACAATCTGCTGAGTACTTGGAGATCAGAATTATGTTCCTTAAGCTTCCTTTTGTTCTTCCCCTTCATCCCACTACTCTGCATGAGTAGGTCCTTGAAATATGAGTGGTTTAGGTATCACTTCTAAGTGCTCCTCTGTAGATCTGGCCAAGGATTTTATCTTAAAACACTTGTAGGAGTTTTTGCTTTTTTGTTGTTAATGGATACAAACCATATTTCAGAACCTGTATGGAGTTTTTACCACTAAATAGGGGAGTTAGACTCCTGTTTACTTAATCCTAGAGTATTTATTTTTGTTCCATAGTATTTAATTATGTACATAGACCTGAAGGCCAGAAGGACTATTTAGCATGATCCACCCTAGATAACATGTTTTTCAGAACTTCTGTCAGTGAATCCTTCAGTAGGAAAATTATTCTTCTCTTATGTAAGTTACTTATCAAGTCCAATAAAATGTGGTTGAACTTTATTTTTGCAAGCGATGGGGCGGTGGGGGGCGGGGGGGGAAAGAGGAAATTGACATAATGGGTACTAGCCTCTATATAAGCTTCTATTTTAAAAAATATTTTTTTTTGTACTTCCATGGGTTCAAGCTCTATCCAGAAACACCACAAAACTGAATAAAGTGTTTTTGCTGGTGAAACCAGTGGGTCCTAGAAATCTTAACAGGAGTTTTAAGGCTTCCATCATGATTAGAAAATAAACCATATTGGACTGAAAATGTCTAGATAAGGTTTAATAAGGTATAATCAACTTCAGCTTTTAATCTGAACTGGGAAATATGACACTGAAGTACATTTCTGTTTAACTGTTTAGTTATGTGTACACTCGGCTGAAGATAAACAGCAGTTCCACCAGCTGCTGTAGGATTTCTTGAATGCTGGCATTTAAGTGGATTTAAAGGACTTAAGCACTGTACTTAGTTATTTTATGTACTATGAGACGTTATTCTTTCCTACAATTCACTATTCTCCTCTGTCTTGACATTTAGTCTGTATTCCTCACAGAAAGCCTTCACTGAAACCTGTAGTGAAATTTTGGGGATTTCATGGAACTTCTGAGTTGTTTTTTGGTGCTAATCTTTGCATGGATAGGATTTTTTGTTTTGATTAATTTGTTCCTTTTCTTTCTCATAGATATCTTTTAGGCAGGAAAAAAAATGCTAGGGTCAAGGGAATGCTTTTTGGAAAATTATGCCACATTTCAAAATAATGGCCAAACTCTATGTTCAGATACAGTGTCAAAGAACTTTCCCTCAAAATCTCATATGCTTTGTCTCAGGCAGTGGGATCTTTCACAGAAGGATGGCAATCATATTGGGGGTGTGTGTATATATAGATATACTTCGTTCATACATCAGTCTCCTACATTATTTTAAATTAAGGAAGCCAGGGGCTGCGGGAGAGCCTTCAGCAGAACTGTGATACACACCTTGCAGAGGAAGTGTAAAGACAGCAGGCAAGCCCTGTTGTACAGCTGCACCAGTCTTCCTGATAATCAAAAAGAGGATCAGAGAAACCCTATTACCCAGATAATTTTCTGGAGGGTTCCCTCCTGCAGAGATCAACTATGTACTGCCTAAGGAAAGAGACAGAAAAGATGTACTGTTGGACTGATAAATGCTTTTGTCATACTTAATTGGGATTATTCATTTAGCTCTCTCCATTTCCCCTGCAGAGGTTAATCACCAATGCACACACAAAAAGGGCCTAAAATGTGATCTGAGCAGAAAATGCAAAATATCTTAGAATTACAGCAGTTAAATAGCTGTCTGATTTATCATCTGCATTGTCTCCACAGCGCTTGAAGGACTTTGCTTTAAAATTACGTTAAAACAAAACCAGCTAGAGCTGCCTTATTCAAAATGTATAATTAAGGATCTATTTGGGGTTTGGTTTGGGTTTCATTGTTTTTTTTCCTCTTTGTTCCTTGATCTTTCAAATCCATTTGTTCCTTGAAGAATATTTCCTGCACTGCAGGACAATTTCTGCTGCACCACACTGCACACCATTAAGAAAACATTTCTTTCCCACTAGAATGGGAAGAATTTGAAGACTTCAAGATTGAGGTTTTCTTCTGTTGTATTTTTGATATATCTCAAAGCTATATGATATCCCTATTATTTTCCCCCTTACTACTATTATTTGGTATGCCACTTGTATACTGAGCAGATAGTTCCAGTTCAGATCTCCGTGATGGTATCCAGGCCTTTCAGTCGTGGTTGTTGGTGGTTGTTTTTGGTTTTTTTTGGACAACCGACGTAGATATCTAACAATATTCCTTCAGAGTATGATGAATGTCGGGTTATGGTAGACATCTGTCACCATATGCTCTTTTCCCCAGCTTGATGAGATCCAGACTCAACAGTCCTGCATAGTAATTTTTATTCTAATCCTATCTCAAGTAACTTGTTCGGTCTGCAACTTTTCTTTAAGCCTAGATGATGAAATATGCTTCTCCACTAGCAGCACCATGTGGTGAATATGTCCATTTCTCTGATGTCCCAAAAGACATCCATCTGTCTCTCAGTGAGTCTTTTATGCTTGGTGTGAAACAGGGTATCCTCTCTGTGTTGGAGACTGTAATTCCTGGGTCCATGCAGATCTTCCAGCCGGTGCCTGTCACCTGTGTCTGGCCCTGATCTTTGTCCAAGCCAACAGTGGGAGCTGTCTAGTCAATACACTAACACTATATATTTATGGCAAATGTTGGCATATCTTCACATACAGCTATGTGGACAAATGTGTTTGGATGCCTGTATCCATGTTACTATACTGGTATGCTTGGGCTAATATCACCTAAGTCTCTGGCTTTATGCTTGATGTGGTAGCTCCGGCTCAACGCATTAGAAGAGTTGTGGATTGTGGTCCAGGACGTGCAGGTATACGGAGAGAGTGCAGGTCTGTAGTGTCAGGCTCAATGCATTGCTTTGTCAGCCTCCTGCTGCTTCTTCCAGGAGGCCTCAGAGCATGGTGTCATTTCTACAATCTCTTCTCCAACCCTTACAGCACTTCCTGAAAGCATGCTTCTGTCCATGATCCCCTATTACTCAACCCATGTTGGTAAGCAGAGGCACCATTTGTCATTCACTTCATGCTGTTCCAGAAGCTCTCCTGAGAAGATGGCATCTGGCAATATGTCTCTCTTCAGCACAGATACCATCTTTCCTCAACAGCTCTGTTATCCTGAGTGTTTCTGTGATTCATTGGTTATTGTTGTTGAGACTGGAGTAGTCAGATGCTATTTACTTGTTGATTAGTAAACAGAAGTTTCATAAATATAAACTAGTCTTTTCAAAGTAGCATGAAAGATACCTAATATTCCTGATACAAAGTCAGTTTATTACCAGTCTGTCTTCTGAGTAAAATAATTGGAAGGTCCCTGCTATGGCCCACTGTTGAGCACAAGTGACCTCATTTCTGCTTTGTATATAGAACTTGATGTTCTGGACTCCTGCTGCCTCAGGACTACATTGCATTGATCACTTCCATAATTCATTTTTTCTATGAATGAGATATCACTGTTCTGCTGCCAAAGGAACTGAGTGATATCCCTGGAGCTGATGCTTAAGGAATATCTTTAAGATCTGTACTCTTCCCAACCAATGGATAATTTATTTCCTTTGCTTTACTTCGTTCCCAAGAAACTCTCTGGCAGGAAAACATTGTGTTTCTTCCTTTTGATATTAAATATCAACAATTTAATTGTGTTATCAACTTCATTATGTTACTTGAGAGCTTGTAGTGTATTATCTGAAATGCAAGAGTGATTCCTGTATAATAAATTCCAAACATCCTCTCAAAGTTCAAGATGAAGCAAATTAGCTAACAGAAGTTACCAAGTATGCACAGGTATTCAATTTTTGATGGTGTACAGTGTTCAGTCAAGAATACAATGATGATACTTTTCTGGTTTTTGTAGTAATCATTTTTTTCAGGCAAGACACTCTGTATTATATATGACAGTCTTTCAGAAAGTTTTCTGCGATCTATTTATTTCAGGGAAAATGAGACGTAAGTATTAATATAAGTGCTGAGGAATTCAACCTCAAGACTACAAGTACTTTTCAGTTCAAGTAGGAAACTGATTTTGCCTATCTGCTCCACAGTTCAATAATGCCTTGGTTTTTTGGAAGGGCTGTTAGGAGGACCACAGCCCTTGTGGCTGGTTAGTGTGGAGTGCACTCCTGAGTGCACTTTTTGTGGGCCTGCATGCACCAGGGTCTAATCTAATACAGAGCTACAACAAAGGGACAGGACTCAACCCCGTGACTGACAAAAGCTCTCCAAATCCTACATCCCACCTGAGTCAAGCACTTCAAAAATAACCTTTGGATTATGTCTGTTGGTGATGGCTGAACTAACTTCAAACTGTCAACCAAAGGAAAAATGTGTAACTTCTCAGTCCTTTAGTGAGATGCTTCTGTCCTTCAATATGCTTAGTCCTTTTTTTTCCTTGAATGTGTTTGCCAGTCACTTCACATCTCAATACACAAAATGCTGCGGTTTGCTAAGCAAGCAGGAATTCTGTATTGACTTGCAAAGCTGTAGATACAATGCTGCTATCTAGAATTCAAGCTTTGGGGTATTTGCCATTGTTCTTGAAGTCATAAGCTACTTACCTCCAGGGGACAGAACAGAACAACTTTTTCCTCTGCATCGTTACACTTAACAATTGAAGATCTACATGCTAAGCAGAGTTTCTTTGCCTGGAAGCAAGAGCAATTCCTGCAGGCAATATATAAGGCTAAATAGGCAATATGTCTCATTCTGCTTACTCTAATGGTTCTCTGACTGTGAATTTTCTTAGATTTTACCATATGCTGAGTGGATTATGAATGTGGTTAAAACTGCGGAGTAGTAAACGTCAAGCAAAACCAGTAAGGCAATTTAAAAAGGGCTTAAATAAATTGCTGTTGGGAAATGTTGTTTTCATACAAAGAATACTTAAAAAAAAAAATCGAACTAGACAATTATGAACATCAAGTCAGAAGAAAGAGCTAAATTCTGTTGCTTTGAGTTCTGAGGTTGGTTAAGTTGGGGAGGGGTGGATTGTTTTTATTGGCTATATTTAGTTATATGAAGAGGGAAGGAAAGTATTTCTTAGTTTTAATTGCAGTTATTCATGGGCCAAACCTAAACATTAAATTAACCTATATCAGCCTATATACTAGTAGGCCTGACTTTTTTTTTTTTGAGTTGGTTTAGAAAGCACCTTGTAAGAGTTGCTGTAAAGAATTTAAAAAGCTGGATTCTGCAAGGATAGAGGAGGAATTACATCTTTGCCTTGAACATGTGCTCAAACCTTTACATGCTGTCTGCACTGGCATTGCAGTTCAAATATCTTTAGACAGTAGCAAGATTCCTACCCATTTTTTCCAAGGCAGAGTCCTCAAGTAAAACCTAAACTTAAGCCAAAAGTCTGGACTCGCGCTCAAATCTTGCTGAATGCTAAAAGGATTTAAAGTTCTGCCTTCTCATTGGGTAATTATTTTAAAAGGGAAACTATTGAGCTGGAGCCCCTGGGTCAGGGGAAGAACCAGATAGCCCCAGTCAGAGTTGCCAGCCCAGGTAATGTGTGAATATCCCTGTGTGCTTTTAGAATATGGGAATAGTGTCCCTGAAAGCAGAAATATTTTTCCTTGTGGGGAAAAAAAAACCCACCCACAAACATACGTAGCTACCCTGACAATGAAGTTCCTGACCCTATTCTTGTGTAGGAACACTGTTGAACCTTTACAAATGTAGCTGTTCGCCCATCACAGGAGCAAGCAGCAGCGTACATCTGTGTGAGTCATCTGGGGTTTTTTTATGCAGGTTTATCTGTGCTATGTAGGGGTTATATTTCTTTGTTTATACAGAAACCTGCATTTTCAGGGTTTGAACTATATCTTTCTGCATGAGTGAAAAACAGGTTCAGACCATGTCCACTCTGGTCTTGCCTTACGTAGCAAATCAAGGTTGGGACACTTGACAGACCTCTCCACTCAGGAGGGAGGTAGAACAAAAAAAGGCTGCTTTTTTGGAAATGTTTCTTCTTTTTCTAACACCTAGATATGCCCAAGGACACTGCACTGAAAAGGAACAGTTATCCAAACTGGCTGACTCGCAGATGTAGGACTTGATTTTATTTTAAATGCCTCTCCAAGTTGAGTAAGATGCCCCATGATGCTGAATGGCAATGTTTAGGACTACTGAGTGCTGCCTCAAACTTTCCACTTCATCTTATTGGAGTCACGTAACTACGCACATACCTGTACCTCCATACATAGGAAGTAGAGATGGCAATGCTTCCTCTGCTCAGCAACCCCCAGTTTGTTTGAGGAAGCGTATTATCAAAGCACAAGTCATTGGTCCATCACTAACCCCTCTCCATGGATTAGCTCAGGCCAGCCCTGGGTACAGACTGGCAGAGCTGAACACATGTGACTGGTTATACTGGGCTGTGTGAAGGCTGTCTTGGCAGCTATCAGCTTGGCTCCCCCTGGCAAATAAATAAAGGGAGTGTATCTCTCCCCAGTCTAGCATGATCAGGCAGAGTTAACAAGGTCAGTGCTGGCCTGGGGCAGAGGTTTCCTACAGTCTGCTGCCTCCTTCCAAAAGCAAAGGAAAAGGAACTCTTTCTTCACAATCCAGCTGAGCCTAGATCCCTCTGCTGTGCTGTGAATCATTGCGGCAAGTACTCCTCTTGTGCAGAAGCAGCTCTGCTCCTGAAGTTGTTGGAGTCCCCAGGGCCAGTGGGTGACTGTCCCTCAGCTATATGCCTGAGTTTTCTCTAGGAGGGGGAGAGCTGGCAGAGGATGAAGCACAGTGACTGGACACAGCCAGGCAGCTGATGTGAGAACAAGCCACCCCTGAGGGAGTGCAATCCCTAGCACAGCCTGATGCCTTGTAGTGTGTCAATGTGCAGGAGCATGGGATGGAGAAGAGACAACAAAATGGGAATGGGAGAAGGAGCAGGGCTTTAACTGGGAGAGAAAAATAAATATTTTCTGAGAGAAAGAGAAAAAGAAAAGGAAACTACCTTCAGTGTGTATGTTTATATCAAGAGAAGAACACCTAAGAGCATCCCCAACCTGGACTGAGTTGGAAATGTCCACTTTGTTAGACCCACAGTAAAGCCCTGAGCAGTTAATGGTCAGAAGTAGCCTGGTCTCCAACTTGCTTTTGATCCATTCCTTTCTCTTGCCTGTGTCTTGCAAACAACTCTGCAACTAGTCAGTCAGTAGAAAAACTCTCCTTCACTTCCATGCATGTTGGATCAGACTTTGGAAGAGTGGCATTTTAAAAACAACAGAGGAAGTGAGAGTCTCTGAGCTAATTAGGCATGCTGGCACGTGTACTGTTCCCTCCATCTGCCATGCTTCAGACAGCTATGTGGCTAGAAACAATATTTCTTCACATTTTCATGGCAGATACCATATGGTTTCAGAAAAATCCTCTGGCCACGACTCCACTGGGCTATGAGTTTAAGCTTGCTCTAATATTATTGTTACATCTGATTTCATGTTAACCAGTTTGTCTTACCTGTGACTCTTTTATTTTTCTTTCCAAATTCAACAGTTGATTGATTTTAATTAGCTTGCACATTTAGAAGTAGCTAGCCAAAAAGGTATGAATCCAATGTCTGAATGAATTCTCTGGCAAAAGAAACATGGGGAATATGATCATGATATAAATCATGTCATTCAAGAATCTGAAGGATTTGGGGAATTTTTCTAATCTTCCTTTCCTCTTTAGATACTGGCTCCCATTAGGAAACACTAAATTTGTTTACTTGGTTTAGGCTTGCATAATCAGAATCACTTTACGTGCTTCATAAGATAATTCATAATTATTTAAATATGCACATTCAGAAAATAAGAATAGCAAAGTCTGAACATGGCTGCTGGTATAAATTTGGTCAGAGGTTTTGCACTTAAGACCTTTCTTTTCAAGCCATTTCTGTGAGCAAGGTTTGTAGCAGACACAGACATAGGCAACTAACCGCAAAACTTAATATTACAGTATCAAAGCTCCTAGTTAAATCAAGCAGTGATTAGGTTAATTCATCACCGCTAAAGAAATGAACCCAGACAGTAGTCTGATTAAATGGGATTCTTACAGTGATTAAAAGCTTTTTTTTTAATCCCTTTTTGGCTCTGATAAAAAAAACAAAGCCAAATATCTTCTTGGAGTAAATCTGGCTTAAGTGCAAGTTGACTCAAGGGGGGCCATTTCTTCTCATGACTCTGTATGAGCCACCTGAAATTACTATTAATTATCTGATTTCTTTCAAGCTGCCACTGAGTTTCTTTGTCTTTGCCGAGTGACTTTGTTTTTCAAGCCCCAGTTTCCCATCGAGCTTTGTCCGAGTGCTTGAGTACTGAGCGCGAGCAATGTTGGGCTCAGGTCTGTCTTTCTAGAAAAACCTAGAAGTCCTAACCCATTTATTTTCCAGCACAATTGTGGCAGCCCAGAGAGCATCTTGTTGCTTGTTTTTCTCTCACTGATCAACCATAGTGTAGATTTATAACATCATTTATTTTCAGGTGAGCCATTTCGAGTAGTAATGAAAGGAAGAAAGAAGGCAGTAATGGGGCTATGGGCACCCCTAAGGAAACCTGCAGTTTCCTAGAAATGCGACAGCAGCCCTGCGTGCCATGGAGTGTGGCATTTAGGGAGAAAGGAGCTTCATCAGGGTTTTGGGATGGTCGTTTCCCTGGGTAGCTGGGGTGCTAATGGAGGTGTAAAAGCCTGCTGGAGGAAGGCTTGATGCGTAGGGTGGAGAAGAGGGGGTCCCAGCTGGAGTTCCCTCCACAAAGAGGATAGAAGGAGGGAATGCAGCAATGGGGAATGAAAGGCTTTGTGTGAGCTTGTGAAGTGCTGCTGCAGGAGGAAAGGAGCAGAGGCAGTTACCCCAAGGGATGGAGGAGACACTTTAGTTCAGCGCCAGCAGGCTGGGGTCTCCAGGGAAGTGTGGAGCTTGTTCCCTCAACATTGCTGTGTCCATATCTGACAGTTGAGGACTCTTCTGATGGCAAAAGTCTTGGTGATGTTAATTGGTGAGCCTGCTTGTTAGTAACTCCTTGTCCCACCATGAGAGGTTGCTGAGAGACAACAACCATGGCTGGGAGACAGCAATCATGGCAATGGCCACTGCAACCTTCTCAGGCTGCAGCAAGTCCTCTGCTGAAGCTTTATAAGCACTAGGAGCTCAAAAGAAGAATAAAATGGAAGTTTTTCTTATTTTGCTGAGATGCCCAGGGAAGAAAGCTGTCCAGGGGCCACTTCAGCATCTTTTGCCGTCAATGGAAAGAGAGTCTTTTTCATTGAGACGTTGATACCTCGTGATGGGATCTAAGTAACCTGTATCAATTAAGAATCTCAAATAATCGCTCTTCTCTGTGTAAGGGGTGTTGCAAGTGCTGGCCACAGCTGTTGTGGGGGTTCATTTTGCAGAGAGGAGGAAAAGTCAGTCCTTTTCACCAAAATCAGAAGAGACTGGAATTGGGTGGATCTCAGATTCCAAATTCATGCTCTTATTGGCATACATGCTCCTTGCACCAAAGGATGCAATACCCTAACCATCTTTCTGCCTCAGCTCTTTTCTTTCTTTTTTTTCCTGTTTTTTCATTTTATGAACAGGGCTTTCTAGACACTATTTTTATTTGGGCTGCTGCCTCTCAAGGAGAGGTAAACAGAGGGAAAAAATTGCCCTCAGGCCAGCTAGAAGATATTTTTCTCCATAAGTCAGAAGTCTTTAGAAGACCTTTCCTACTGAGCTGATAGGCCTTTAAATGGAACCCAGGGGCCATTTATGAATAGACTTGTCTAGCAATTACACAGGGAGAAGGGACTGTCATGTAGAGAGCCTCATTCGCTTCGCTGTCAGTTTACTGGCTGGAATTTTTTCTGTGGAATAACTTTGACCCTAGTTGCATCATTCACAAATAGCAGAAAGGCAAGGCAAAACTAAATACTCCCTTTTGAGTGATGAATGCTAGCAGCAATTGTTAATAGGTGCAGAGCCTTTTCCCTTCAAAATTATGCATGTCTTATGATCAGTGATTCAAATCTTTAAATTTTGTTTTTAGTCAGTAAATTAAGCTTTCTAAAATTTTTCCTTTGAACGTTGAGTGTACTATGTAACACTTATTTCCTGTGTATGGTGCTTCACATCTCGGAGGTCAGATAGTGAGTCATAGCAAATTCTTAAGGAGAGGCCATTTTTGTCGCTTTGGGTTTTTTTGGTTTGTTGTTTGTTGCTGGTAGCTTTTCTTTTTTTAATCAATAGAATTCAGAGTGCTTGTGAAAAGAACACAACGTATTTCCCAATCATAAAGTGGACAACCAAAGGCAAAAATAGATGGTACAGTTTGTCGAGAAGGGATGCAACACAGAATGGCAAGGCATAGCAGTGGGCTGCTGACCTGTGTAGCAAAACAGTTGTATTTGTGAGGCTCCTCTTGCTTCTTAGTTTTACCGGTTACCCAGTAATAGCCAGCAATATTGAAACTTGTACCACCTTGTCTGCTTAGCTTCCAATAACAGGAGAGTGGCAGATCATAGAATCATAGAA